>JAVLUX010000048.1:4430000-4827500 GCA_032164185.1 Moxostoma hubbsi
AGAATCTAACAGTATGAATCCAAAGAAATATGATCTTTAATATGTTACATAAATTACCAAAGAAAGGTCTTAAAATTGCCCATATTAATAAATGCAGTCTTAGAAATAAATTGAGTGATTTAACAGATATACTGCAACCAAATAATTTGCATATATTGGCAGTGTCTGAAACTCATGTAGACTCTACATTCGATGATGCAACTTTAATGATTGATGGATACGAATGATAGGAATATATATGGAGGAGTTGCTATCTATATTCAACATCAAATACCTGTTCATGTGATGCCAGATTTAATGTATTCTGGTATTGAAGTAATTTGGTTAATAGTTAGTCTGAAACATCTAAAACCAATACTTATAGGGTGCTGTTACAGACCTCCAAATGCGAATAGTGAATATTTGGACAAAATATGTGATATGTTAGATCATGCTAGTAGTATGAATCTGGAAACTTACTTAATGGGTGATTTAAACATAGATTGGAATTCTTCTGACTGTCCTAGGAAAAGCAAATTAATGAGCAGATAATTAATAAACCGACTAGAATATGTATAAAGAAGGATGGCACTCGGTCAGCTTCCTGTATTGACCACATGTTTATAAATAAACTACAAGTTTGCTCAAATTGCTTATCAGTGCCAGTTGGTTTTAGTGACCACAATCTTATTGCAATTGTAAGGAAAACAAGAGTTCCTAAATCGGGTCCCAAAGTAATAATGAAAAGGTCATTTAGAAGATTTAATCCTTTACAATATGAAGATGATGTCAGAAATACAAACTGGTCAGAGGTAATTCTACAAAAGGATCTAGAGAAGGCATTTCAGCTTTTTGATCAAACTTTAATGAGAATTGTAGAAAACCATGCACCAATAAAAAAGTTTACTGTTCGAAATGTTAACACCCCGTGGTTGGATCAAGAATTAAAAGATCTTATGAAAGAGAGAGATCTAGCTAAACAAGCAGCAATTATATCTAAATTCAAATCGGACTGGCAAATATATTGTAAACTTAGAAATTTTGTAACCAAGGTAAATAAGAAGAAAAAGAAATTGTACTATACTAAGAAAATTATAGAAATTAAACATGACAGTAAACAATTATGGAATACACTGAATAATATATTAAGAGGAAATAATAAATCAACAAAGGTGAATTTTTTACTAAACCGAGTGATATAGCTAATTGTCTTAATGATTATTTCATAAATAAAATAAATAAACTTAAAAATACTACACAGCTATACAAGACAGATTTATCAAATACACTAATAAATAAGATGATGGAAGGTAAAACATGTAGTTTTAAATTCAAGAGTGTCAGTGGTTCTAAAGTGGAATTACTTCTGATGAATTGTAAAAACAAACCACCTGGTGTTGACTACCTTGAACATAAGTTGCTTAAACCAATAGTTGCAATCATTGCTCCTATTATTGCTCATATAAATAATTTGTGTTTTATGGATAATATATGTTTGCAAGAATGGAAAATATGTAAAGTTGTGCCAATACCTAAAAATAAGAAAATGCCTTTCTCTGGGTCAAACAGTAGACCAATAAGTTTATTACCAATTCTTGGTAAAATAATGGAAAGAATTATTTATGAACAGATTCAGTCTTATTTTATGAATAATGATTTGATTACAAATGTCCAGCATGCATATAGAGGAAAACACTCAACAGCCACTGCCCTGACTCAGATGGTTGATGACTGGTTCAAGGATATGGAGGAGAGGAAAATAATAGGTGTTGTAATGCTTGATTTCACAGCAGCATTTGATATAATTGACCACGACTTACTGTTAAAAAAAAACTGGAATATTATGGTTTTTCACGAACCGCATTACTATGGATGAAAAGTTATTTGTCAGATAGAAGACAACTAGTTTATTTTAATGGAAGTTTTTCAAAGGTAAGGGTTGTGGAACAAGGCGTGCCTCAAGGAAGTTGTCTTGGGCCGCTCCTCTACACAATCTTTACCAATGATCTTCCATCTGTTTTAGATAAGGCAAGCATTTCAATGTTTGCTGATGATTCCACTATATATTTAGCAGCAACTGATATTGGTGATTTAAATACAAAACTACAAAGAGAGCTACAGTTAGTGGTGGACTGGATAAGGAGTAACAAACTGGTTCTCAATGTATCTAAAACTACCTGTTTAGTGGTTGGAACTCCTTTTTCTTTACTTTCCAAACCGAAACTTGAACTCAGCATAGAGCAAAATTTTGTTGAGCAAAGAGAAGAGGCTAAACTTTTGGGAGTGATGATTGATAATAGATTGTGTTGGGACAGACATGTTCAGAAATTGTTAACTAAAATGGGTAATACTTTGTCTGTTATTAAAAGGTGTGCAAAACATTTTACACCACAGATCGTTAAACAAGTACTTCATGCTTTGTATTTTTCACACCTTGATTATTGCTCTGTGGTCTGGTCAAATACTTCATCAATTAATATAAAAAAACTACAAGTGATTCAGAATAAAGCTGCATGTGTGGCTCTCTCATGTGGGTTTAGATCAAATGTTGACAAAATGCATGAAAGCCTTTCATGGTTAAAAGTTCAAAATAGATTGGTGTATTCACTAATGGTATTTTTATATAATGTTACAACGAACAAAACACCTTTCACTTTATATACAAAACTATCCTTTAGTATTGATACACATCATTATCCTACGAGGCATGCAGTAGGAGGTAGTTTTATTTTACCGAGAGTGAAAACCAAATCAATTCAACGTTCAGTTAAGTACAGAGCAATGTGTGAATGGAATTCGCTCCCAAATACTATCAAACAACAAAACACTCTGTATGGTTTCAAAACTTCACTTAAGAAAAATTACCTTCAAAGAAACTTAGATAGTTAATATTATTTTAATTTAAGGAGATACTGTTGTAGGGTTCTTAGTTAGGTTATTTTTAATATAGATCTATTCGGAGGAGCAACATTTTATTTTAATTATGTGTTATTATTTTGTATTATTTTGGTGATCAATGGCGTTAATTGTACAATATGTATTTTAAATGTGTAATGTCCTGTGCGTATAGTGTGTAATGTGATGTATTGTCACATGGAAGACCCCAGGAAGAATAGCTTTTAGTTTATGCTGAAGCTAATGGGGATCCAAATAAAACAAACAAAGTGATTCATTTGATTGAACTGACTTAAAAACTCTGCATTTAAGTGAATCAGTAAATCCAATTAATTTACATGAAGGGATCTGTTTTCATAGCTGCGAAATGCGCAGCTCTTCTCCCAACGACTGTGCGCTATGTCTTATCCATTTTTGTGAGAGCCCTAATTCTAAGTGCAATTTTCTTCCCAGCACAAAATGGAAGTGGGCATGGGTGGGAGTGTTTGTGCTATCTCTGGGTGTATGTGTGCAAAATGTGTGTGTATGTTAACAAAGTGCTGCAAAACGCAATATTTTCCTGAATAATTGGTAATTGCGCTGACATTTAAGTTTTTTGTGTTTCAGTGAATTAATTTATTTTTTAATTGAAAATGTGAATAATTTTTTTTTTAAATAAAAACATAATCAACCACAGCCTAACCTGTCAGGCCGATACAATCACTGTTAATGCTAGCCATGATTTTTGTGTCGGCAGATGGAAATGATTAATAATACTTATTTTCTCTTATATAAAATGGAGCCTGCATCCAAGTTCTGAATCACATTTTCCATGCTTATAAAAGGAGTGTGCCAATGTCATAGAAATATACCTGACATTCAACAAGGATGCCTACTTTGTATGAATGTTCTGTCTTTGTTTATATCGCTGATGCTTGAGTCATTGAAGTATATAGGACGCAGACGGTGCAATAACCGGAGAAGAACTAAAGAATGAAATTGCACTTGACCCATCCCATTAGTGCTTTCCGCATGCAATTTTACCAAACACTCTTGCGCCTAGACTAAGCGCATTCTTGCACAAAGGTGTTTCAGGTAAGTGTGTTTTGATCACTCCCTCGGCTGTATTGCTATGTTTGACAAATTGCATTTTGTTACACTGCAACATGTTGAAAAAAGTGTCAAGTTACTGGAAGTTTAGCTATTGTAAAAAAAGCTGAACTGTTGTCACGCTACTAAACAATCTTGTTAGTAGTGTCACGACTTTAGTTAGTTACTCCCTTACACTGCTCAGATTTGGAATTTTACCATAATTATCTTTTTAATGGTTTCAGCATTGTTTATTTATATTTTAGCTTTTTATTTTTTATTGCGTATAATAATGTGACCGATATTTATTTCCAAACTCATAGCAGGCATGGTTCTTGGATCATTTCAAGGTGTGACTTTCACAAAGTGTCCTTTGCCTCTTCTCTTTGGTAACAGTAATTTTGAAGAGTCCTTCTGTTCAGAACGTCTTTTTTCTTTCTTTCTTTCTTTCTTTTCTTTTTTTGAAGTTGCCATCCTGCTTAGGGCTTTCAAGAACCCGTTTGGACTGAATTGCAAATGAGGATTTTATTCAAGAGCACCTGGGCTTTGTTTTCCATTTGTTGAATAAGTATTGTTACTCATCTGAGTGGCCTCATCGGTTGTAAACAACCACAGTTTTTGAGATTTTCTCATGATCAGGGAACTCACTCCATGTAGAGGTTGGGATGAAACTGAGGAAAAGTTTAATATACTATAGAAATATTTTTATTAAGTTACAGATGTCAAAACGGGTTCCTTGTATCCTGGGAATCCTCATTTCTATGGAAATCGTTTTAGATCAACCGGCAAGGATTAAGAATAGTACAGATTATTGTTGCAGACAATATACTGTATAAATATAGCCAACTCTTCAAAAAACTGGATATTAATGTTGTAGACAGTACATATGCTGCCTTGAAATGATCATATTGAGGAGATGCATGTAAAGGACAAAATGGGAGCCTGCATTTTCTTATGTGCATTTTGTAATATCGCATTAAAAAGCTGAATAGAAACACCAAGATGCAAATAAAAAGGCATATGCCATTGAATGCTAGCAAACAAAAATTGGGGAGTGCATTTTGTCTGCACGCTTTAAACAGCAAGTTATATATTACATTAAAAAAAATCTATTTTAATTTTAATTTTGCTTGAATTTCCCCTGAAGTGACGATATTGTTATCTTAATTACATGGTGTGGAAATGCTGCTTTGTTCACCTATATTCTGATATTGTGCATCAGTTAAATTTGTAACTTGGATAGAAATATGAATATTGTCATAATTACCAATGGGAAACTCTGGATGTTATTTAAACCTTGAGGGCTCGTAATTCTAAGAAGTTAATTGATCATAACTAAGTTTTAATGGTGATTAAGTACATTTTTTGCAGGTCTACTGTTGATGAAAAATAGTGATAAAGCTTGCCAGATATTACAGACTGATCTCACATAAAATCGGCAAAAGGAAGTCGAATGTATTGTCTGCTGTAAAATTGAAGGGCAAATTCACTAAAGAATAGCACTTTTTTTTGTGTGGTATTTCAGTGCAGCATTTACTTCACTAACCACCAACAATCTTGTTTAAGCAGGCAGAATCAAAACTGAAATTGTGCTGATTCTTGAGTATTTAAATTCACTAATTTTAATTTCTGTGCATTCTAACAGATTGCTCATAATTATAAAAATTGCTTGGCAGAATTTACAGTACATCTCTGTTTCACCAGATGAATAGTAGAGGTGCTACAAAAACTGTGTGTTTTGCTCTTTTTCACACAAATCACGACTACAACGGCTGATTATGACTTTATAAAGACTTTTCACACTATTACACACACACTGAATACTGTATGTTTTGATATCGATATCGAAACACTTTTACTCTTAAAACAACATTTAAAAAAAAAGAAACATTTTAACTCCTGCATTACAGACCTATGTTTTCACACTTTTCCCAATGTGATTAGCTAGTGCTGTAGCTCACCTAACAGACTCAGACACTTCAGTTTGAGACCAGTCGAGCACACAAGCTGACACATGAGACGAAAATGTCATTGAAGTGACAAAAGATGACTTTGTTGCTTCAGAAAATCTGCTTTCCTATCGGTTATATTAAGCTGTTGGTTTAGGATAAGGATGTCTGTTTTTTAGTTAAACTCTCATTTGATTTTAGATCACAATTGGTTAGGTTTAAGGTTAAAGTTTTAGGTTAGTGAGGTATGTTTTACTCATTAAAATCTCCATGTAATAGACACATTAAAAACCTTGTCTAATTACGGTACAATTTCACTCGCTTATGGCGCCCCCTGCTGGACATTTCACTGGGAAACTGCAGCCAAACATATAATAAGGCATGTAATTTTGCTTTAAACCATGTTACCACTGGCATGTAATGTTCATGAGACCAGGCTGATTGTATGAAAGTGGTTGTGGTGTTGACTAATCTATACAATTCCTTTACTGAAATGGCTGTGTGACGAGGAGGAGGATGTGGCCAGGCCATGAGGATGCACACCCGCCGATGAATTGTCCTAATTAGCTGGGAGGGGGATAAAGATTATCCGGAGGTGCCAGTTTGAGAGAGAGAGAGAGAGAAACACATCTACAGCTGCTATGTCTGTATAAGTTGATTTATATCATTAAAGTTATGTTGATTGTTCTGCCGATTCCCGCCTCCTCCTTGCCTTTCTTGTGAACCTTGTTACACTGATGCCAAAACCAAGGTAGGAAGAGGGATGCACTGTCATGGAGTCCTCGCCGTTGCTGTCCGCCGGGAAGCGGAGGAGCCACTTCCATCCACCAGAGGACGGAGGAGTTGCTGCCAGGATCAAGAGGAATTGCTTCCATCTGCCAGGGGTTGGAGGACTTGCTGCCGTCCGCCAGGGGAGGAGCAGCTGTCGTTCGCCTGGGGGCAGAGGAGTGGCTGAGGACCAGGCGACGGCATGTCCGGAGACCTGCGAGCAAGTTTTTCTCTCACCTCTTTCTCTCTCTCGGTCTCTCCTCCTCACTCTTTCCTCTCCCTGCCCTCGTCTCTTCCAGGGAGGCAAGGAAGACCTGCGGGCAGAAGGAAGGCCGGAAGGGCAACACCTCCCCTCCAGGAAGGGAGGGGAGTATGTCAAGCCGGTGGTTTTCCCATCCTGAATCGAGCGATGGAGGAGTGTGATGAGGAGCACAGACAGCACTTGCAAAAAAATCAGTGCAAATCATTCTTGGTGAATTCCCTCCAAATGCTTTCCAAATGTCTGAACTGTCACTTCAAGTGGCTGAACCTGGATCTGCAGTTGTGATGCACTGTGCAAACAAAATCACAAATTTTACTGAATGGGCATGATGTGAAAGGCAATACGCAAACTCATTAATTAATAATGTATTAATCATACATTAATTCACTTCTGACCTTAAAGCTAATCCTTGCTCTGAAATTACTGAGACCAAAACAGTTTATTTTTTCTTTCAGTGAAAAGAAGGCAAGCAATAGAAAATTGCTCAATATGCCCATTTTATTCTGACCAAAATCAACTTAATCACATTAAAATTATAATAACCAAACTAATAAGTAGAAACTTCCCAAATAGATTTAAAGGCAGTGTTACTATAAAAGTTATATTAATACAATAAATAATAAATAATATTTGGTCAAATAAATGTGCTCTCAAAACGTGTTAAAACCAAGGGGACGGTGGTAATGGAGACAATATTTTACAAGCCTCACTTCAAAATGTGGAGCAACTGGCATGTGCAATGCATAAAGAGTATCTGGCCAAAAGGTCTTTCATAAGAGAAATGAATTGCATTGAAATAAAATATATGTAAAGGATTAATAATGCATTGCAGGGATATGCAGGATAGTGACTTGACTGTCTGCCCTCCACAGCAGTATGCGAGAGTGGACGTTAATGAGCTGTGTGCTGGCACATGAAGTTCCGGAACAATGACTTTAACAATTAAGAGAGATCAGCGGTGATGCCCCACCGATCACACAGGAAAGAGCTGACTTTGATGGAACAATTTTTACCATGCAGAGGCCTTCTTTCCTGTGCACACACTAAATACGTGTGTGTACTCTAATCTCACACAGCCAATTATCTCAGCACACTTTGAACGTTTGATTATGAGCTCCAGTAACTCTGCTTTGTGCTGCCAATGTACTCTGTGCTTTCGCTTGAAGCTCTGAGCCATCATAATGTACCAACTTTACAATGTAAAGAAATAAAAGTTTATCATTATGTTGTGTCTCATTAAAGGCAAAATACTGTTATTGGTACATTACCAAAGAGTTAAAAATTCTGACTGGAACTCTTCCTGGAGCTTTCAAACTATGTCCCTCAAACTTGGCACAGACCTTCAACATGTTCTGACTTAGTAGGCTTTAGGTAGCAAACAATCAAATATTCCCCAAATTCTCATAGACTTTCATTGAAAATTTCTAACTATAACTTGTGTGTGTGTGCATGCGCATGTGTGTGTGTGTGTGTGTGTGTGTGTGTGTGTGTGTGTGTGTGTGTGTGTGTGTGTGTGTGTGAGACAAGCGCTAATGTAAACAGACATGGCTGCATGCTTCGGATAATCACACTTGATCAGCAAGTTTTCACTGTGAGTATATGAGTTTTAAACTGTTATTGTGGCGCTTTTGTGATAGTTTAGCTGTCTATTTCAGAAAACAAATGTATTATATGCCTGAAAAGACTGATTGCTGTGTTGCTGTTTGTGTGAATGAAAACCGCATCTGCACTTAATAAGTAGACGTGGCTGTGTGCATGGGAAGATCACGTTTAGACATGATGGCTCTGCGTATACATGCTGTTATCGTGGTACTTTGTTGACAATTAGGCTGTTTGTTGCATAAAATAAACAAATGATGTGCTTGCAAAGACTCTTTGAGTAGCTGTTTGTTTGATGAATGACATCCGCTACTTGTGTAAGCGAATGGCAGCACGCCTTTGGGGATGAGTTGGATGTATGTATATAAAATAAACGTACTCTGTGTTGGCTCGAAAGCCAATTTGAATCTGGTAGCTTGTCACGAAACTGGCTGTTGCAGAAACACATATGTGTGACGCTACTCTACAGGGCCCAGTTATTAAATTGTGTGATGGTATGCAAGAAAGGATTAATCAAATAAATTAACACATTCAATTTACCAGCCTTAATATATATATAGTTTAACGACTTTAACGAAATAGACATCTTTACTCTTAACCAACACTTACTGTAACCCTAACCGATAATGTTTTAAAATACAAATTGCAAATAAAAACATTAAATAAAATTCACATTAACTGAAACAACCACATCATTTTGAGTCACTTCTATACCACTTTCAAATGTCTTTGGCTGGACTCGAATCGTGACTGACAAGCCTAAGATTGAACAATCTATCAAGCGCGCTAATGACATAGGATTAAGTGTGTACACGTTGATGGGTCTTAAATACAAGTGTTAAAATGTTTTGTTTTTACAATCATGTGTTCAAGTAAAAGTGTTTTGATATCGTAACATGTCAGGGGGTGAGTAATTGAGTGAAAAATATGTTTTTATAAAGTCATAATCAGCAATTGTGCTAGTGATTCGCGATTAACCCACACAATTGTTGTAGCACCTCTAGTGTTCATTTCACCAGGAAACTGTAGCGAAACATAAAAAGCGGCACTAACAAATCAGTTTGCAAAAATTTATAAAGAGACCAGGTTGATAAATTTATAAAGGAGACCATTCTATGAGACCAGGTTGGGATTTTGTGACTTCATATTTTTTTTCTAATTCATCAACCTGTCAGACTTCATCAAAGAGGTATTTCTATAGCAGATAGTCAATTATCCCATAAAGACCTTATGGGTCATTTACGAAGAACATACTGTACTTTTTTCTTCCATTTGTGCTTTTTATTTATTAATTTATTTATTATTATTGTTTGTGTATGTAAAATGCACTAGACAGATGTCATTGACTGCTGCTCCATGTCTCAATGTTTTTTATTGTCTTAAGATATCATGTCCAGTTACTAGAACTGCAACCTAAAAAACAAATACAAAACATGTCTTATGATATTTCTTGTCCATTCAAGTGTTTTACTAATTCACTGTTACATCCAACCAATGAATGACGTCGGATCTCAGAAATGTTTATTTTGACAGTGGTGCTCTGTTGTTTGTTTCTACAGGAACAGCATGTAATGATGGCAATTACAAAGTCATCCTAAATTATGTATAAAGGTTTAGGGAGTAATCCAGTGTCATCTGTGGTTTTCTCTTCTCTAGAATCTGAATGCTAAAAAAGTTTTAATTTGTGTATTTATTTATTAATTTATGTATTTTTCTCTTATAGCGGAAAACTCCAAGGATGATCACAGACTATGAGGTACAAGGATGGATGTTTTAGCAAAGTCCACAGGATGATTCAACATTAGATTTGACCTTGCTAAACCTACAAAGATGGGCTGTTTTGTACCCCCAATTATCCCAACATAATTATGATCCTGTAATTATGATGAAACATCATAGACCACATTCAGGGCTGGACTGGGAAGAGAAATTGGCCTGGGATTTTACATAGCAACTGGCCCAATAGTTGTTGAGCGTGACCCAGATTTAATTGGACATTATGTTTGACCCAACACAGAGTATAGTGACCAAAAATCAAACACGGAAATGTATTTACATGACCATGAACTGCATAAACCCAACAATATGCTAATTTGTTAACATGACATGACTGTCAAATACATTTGACAATATGGGTATCTAAACATCTCTTTAATTTCAATGGTTTCATGTTTTTGGCCAGTAAATCATCACTCAAAACAAATAGTAGTCGGGACAATCCATGTTGGTCACTTTTTTTACATGCATATAATTGGTCTTCTTTAGATTTGAGGATCCTAACTACAGTATGCACAGGTATATATTTTATTTTATTTTGATGCATTGTTTGCTTCCCTGATGTTTCCGATCCTATCAAAACAGACTTGCAACCCATTCTTGGGTTGCCAACCACCATTTTAGAACCACTTCTGTAATAGATAATAAAATCCATTGAAGGAATATTTAACCCAAAGGAAATGTTACACAGAATGACAACCTTAGTCATCATTCACTTTAATTTATTCTTTTTTCTCTATACAATGATAGAGAACGGTGTCTGAGGTTGTCATTCTGCCTATTATCTTCTTTTGTGCTTCTTTGATTGAGAAAGTCATACATGTTTTGAATGACATTACATAAATGAGGACAGAAATTGGATTTTTTAGTGAACCATCCTTTTAACTTTTAAACAATAAAATGTGATCTTTCATAAAAATATTTTTTCAAGGTTGTTCAAATACTTAATTTTTAGTGCTCTCGGATCACACTCCATGGGATTTAAATAAGGTAATTTCCAATGTTGTAAAACTATGAATATCAAATCAGAAGATAACTGACTTCCCTCTGTGCCACAATGTTTATTTGCTATTGGAACCGCAGACCCCCTCCCTATAAGCAGCAGAGTGTGTTTAGCCAAATAACACACAACATATGCCTACGAACCGCCGTGCTGTAATGCAATGAAAGGAGGAAGTTGGGTCTAATATTTTGGGTTCTCAGCCATGCCAGTTTTCTTTATTTTTCTGCAGCCTTTCCAGAGTTGTAGTGGTCTGCGATGGCGTGTCCCAAGGGTGCAGGATTGTAGTGGTAATACGGACCATCTAACAGCTGTCAAAACAGCCCTGTTAGTCGAGCAATGAGGCCTGTCAACCTGCCAAAAAAAAAAAAAAAAAACTAGTCTGTAGCCTCTCAATTTTCCCCACTCCTTCTCTTTCCCTGACTTACTCACTCACTTTACACTGACTGCCACAAAACAGAGTCCGTTTCCTCAATGGGTTGACCTTTCACACTCTGGCCACTCCTTACAACAATATGTTCCAGTACGATCATATGTCTCACAGCTCATTGGCTTACAAAGCAGGAAATGCTTATTAGAACACAGAAGAAAGCAATTAGATTGAGTTATTGAAGATTATGTTGTATATTTACTCTCCTAGTCTTGGTAAGCTCTGAGTACAACTTCCCATTAGGGTATTATTGTTCTTTCAAAATCCTTTGCCTAAGATCAAATTGACTGGTTCTAACTTTTAGAGATTTCAAGCTACATCCAACAAAATTGGCACAGACCTTTAGACAGTGCTTACTTGGTGTGAGTTATGTTTTCTAATCTATAGGATGAACTGTTTTCCAAAATGGTCAAAAATATGTTCGAAGTCCATTAAAAATATCTGATTACTTCTTTGTAAAGCTATGTACACCAAACTCGGCACAGAAGTTCAGCCTGTTCTGACTTGGTGTGCGATATTTTTTATATGATCAGGATCACGGTTTTCTAGAGAAAATCAAAATTCCCTTAGATGTAGGCCTACATTGAACATTTCTGACTGATTTCTCCTAGAAGTTTGAATCTACGTTAACCAAACGCGATATAGTACTTGAGACTGTTTTGGGATTTTTAGACATTTATCGTGGAATATTACTTTGATTAAATAATGAAAACTATTTGAAGGAAGAGGAATCCAAATCAAAGTTGGCCTTTGCAGGAATGCAGGGTATATTCGCTACAGCCCATATATCAGTTGGTATTAGTTTGAAATACTGACAAAAAATTATTTTAATTTTAAATACTTTTTATTTTTTTTGAAGTGAAACTTAGCCCTGAACACTGGTACACTGAACTGCATTACTTGAAGGTTAATTAGCTCATTCAAACACATCCTATCAACAGTATTTGAGATTAGGCAACTATAACAATAACATCAACATAATGTTACAGTGCAAATCTGAATGGACAATGAGCCGAATGCATAGATGAAGTTACATGCTAGTAAAAACCTTTAACTCATTTTGTGATTATGCAACATGTAAAGGTTTATCCTAAACAATTATATGGCCAATAATACACAATTCATTTTTATTTATTTTTTACTTTTAATGAATTGTTTCACATTACCATTTATTTATTTATTTCACCAGTTTGATTATGGACCAGTGAGATTTCACAATCGATGGACAAAAAAAAACTGTTACTTATTGTGGCTAACTAGGATAGTATATTTGATTTACATGAGTGAGCTTTATATCTGTATAGGAAAAAGTGTAGATCCACCATGATCTCATGAACAACATTTTTGCTTAATGAAAATTACATGCGTCATTACACTTTTTGCCACAGTTTCCCAGTGAAATGTCCAAAAATGAATGAAATGTTGTCATAATCAGATGAGGTTTTTATGGTAGATTTTAATGAATAAAATGTACCTCCCTAACCTAAAACTTTAACCTAAACCTAACCAATATATTCCTAAATGCAAATGAGAGGTGAACAAAACAGACATCCTTACTAAGGGTGTCCAGCAAAGCCTTTATCTGTGTCTGTATCTGTTTGTATGGCAACATTATCTGTATCTGTCTCTGCCCATTTTTAAATGTAACTCTTTAAATGTAGTCTCTATAAATAAAATATGCCTTGTACAGTATATGTCCATTCACATAATAATAATAATTATTTGTATTATTACTACTACTAATACTACTATTATTATTATTGCCATTAATTATTATTTTTATTAGGCAATTTTTTTTATCATTATTTATTTATTTATTTATTTTATTACCAGATGAAGCTGAATATGTAGGCTACATTAACAGTGGAATGTGTTGTTAACTATGCTTTCTCATATTTATGACATAAATATCGAACTAATATTATATTGAACTAATTTTTTTTTCTATTATTCAGATTAATTTGTTATAAATGTTTTCAGTCATTATTCGCACCTTGGAATAAGTGCGTAAATGGTCGGTCTGTAACACAAACATTAAAATGTAGGAGTTACTTTAAAGCTTTTTGATATCATAACATAGCAATGTGTGAGTAAATGAAAGAAAATGTGTGGATAAGAGTGTTTATAAAGTCATAATCAGCCATTGTTGTAGTGATTTTTGTGAAAGTGAATACACCGCACAGTTGTTGTAGCACCTCAAGTGTTAAATTATCAAGGAAACTGCATTGAAATGTAAAATAGTACATAAAAGTCAGTTTGTAAAATTGTAGTTATAGTAACGTTCATTCTATGATAATTAGGTTGTTTAAATCAGGGCTAGCCAACCCTGCTCATGGTGATCTACCTTCCTATAGTGTTTAACACCAACCCTGCTCCAACACACCACCTGTGATTTTCAAGTGATCCTGAAGACCTTGTTGAGCTAATTGGATCTAAACTCTGCAGAAAGGTAGATCTCCAGGACCAAGGTTTGCTACCCTTGGTGTAAAAAGCTTAAGCTATTTACCTGGTGGTGCTGGTTTTATATGAATTTGTGGCACTTGTCAGCTGGTTGACTAGCAAAAGACCACCTTGGCTATGCAAGGAGTCCAGTTAAACCATCTTAAATCAGCTTAAGTCATCTTAGACTTTTTTTTCTATGTTGCCATTCAAATATCTAATGAATTTGGTTTGTCAAAACAACGTATCTATATCATGTTTGATGTATATAAATGACACTATTGAGTTTTTAAATAACAAATTGGTTATTAGCTTGAGGGAAAAGTGTGTGAACACATTGATGGCCATTTACTGTGTCCAATTTGGCGAGCTATTACCTCTTTATATGTCCCGAAATTGCCACTTTGATACTACAGGACAAATGATTCCATCCAGAACTGCAGTTACACTGAAGTACCTGATGTCCAGGAGATTTGTGTGAAGAAGCTAAAGGTACAAAAACACATTGAATCATTAACTGAAAATATAAAAATACAACACTCCAGTACTGTTCTGGTGAAATAAATGTCATAACCTCAGTCTTATTTTTTGCAGTGTATTTATGAGAAGGGAACAGCTGTGCTGTCACTTGTTAGGAGGCTGCAAACAAGCCCAGTGTAACACTGTCATGTTTAAAGCTGGAAGTAACTGGGCGAGGGCAAGTTCAGGAACTTTAAATTGCCACCAAATAGAAAAGTTAAATACCATTTTAGTACATCCTGCAGTATGACACCTTGTAAAATTTGCTTTCTCTGTAATTTGTCTATAAATCATCATCATTGTATCCACTTTAAAAGCATCCCACTTGACCCACAATTGATTTCAGTAGAGATTGATGTTATCATGTGTTTAAGCTAATGATGCACACACAAATATTGGTTTAAAATTGTCTTTTTTATTTTTAGCATTTGGAAATGTGATACCTACCAAGGCAGCACACTAGGTATTAGAACAGGGCCTGTATTGATCTCCCCAGGGCTGGTCACCATAGACTCACTGTGTTAAGTTAATACGGTCAGGTGATGAGAGAGAGATAAGGGGAGGACTCAAATGCAGCGAGAATGATGGGCTTTATTTTAATAAATAAAAAAAATAAACAAAACAAACAGAAACTACCCCAAAGGGGTATTTGTCTTGGAGTGTCCTGCCCTGGACACTCCAAGGTCCAGGGCAGGACTCCACGGTCCAGGGCAGAACACTGCAGACACACTGGGCGTGATTCACCGGGCTGGAACAGACATGACAGGAACCAACAAGAAAGATACCTAACAGGGTGAACAACCACAATGAACTGGCAAGGGGCTGAAAACACAGGTTCCCCTGCAGGGAACAGGACAGACTGGACGCTGGCCTCTGGCAAAGGGTCAGACAGGGCACCGGCCACTGGACAGGGGTCAGGTATTGCGGTGGTAATGGGAGAGCACGGAGTCATAAGAAGCCCAAAAACTATAAACAAGACCAACCGAAGTGGCAGGATCCTTACTCTAGATACAGAAGACAAACACAGAAAGACAGGTCACAGGATCCTAAACTAAAGAGTCGGGATCCAGACAAATACCTTAAAATCTCTGTAAATCATATGTCACATCCATTATAGTCTGCCTAATGTGGCTATTCTGAATGAGGAATGAGGAATTTGTCAGGGGGTTTGACTGTTTGGAGGAAGACAGAGTTGATTTAGGATTGCGTTTGAGGGTTCTAATGGGGATTGAACAGTTTTGCTTCCCCATCACCTGGCGAGGGGCTCTGGAAAGCCAGCCTGCAGAGAAGAAAGTTTGGGCCAATACAAACAGGTGCTGGTTCAGACATTCTGTCTTTAGGTCCCTTGCCATTCACCGTAGAGGCAATTAATTTATTAGCCTGATTCAGGCAGTCATAAACAGACATTATGACCAGATATTATATAATGAGTTATTCAATTATTCAATGGTTCACATTTCTCATCGAAGGACCAATGTTTAGAGTGGAATAGTTTTATGGATTTATGAATAGAATTGAATAGAATAGATTAGAATCCTTCCATTTGACTATACAGAAGTGAGTTCTGATTTCATGATTACATTTACCAGAGCCCAATCAGATTTGTCACTTTGCAGGGTTACCTTTTTCCAGAGAGCATGAAAGAAACAGAATAAACTGCCCACAATACAGACATATTTCTACTTGAATTCTGAGAATACTCTTCATTTGTTAATCTGGGTCATAGTCCATTAATGTTTAAAGTGCCCTTTTCCTGCTATAAAAATCTGTTTTTCACTATCATTCACTGTGAATTCTTCCACCTTAAATTATTAGTACACTTCCAAAGTACTTAGTTTAGTTTAGCACATGCAAAACGCTTGCTCTTCAGAGAAAGAGCAGGAGAAAAAAGGGAGAGGCCAGCTCATTTTTTTTTTTCAGTTCATAACATGGGTGTTTCGTTCTATATCTACACTGGAGTCTGGAGTGGTTAATGGCTCTTGTGGAAATGTATTGTGGCGTTGAAAAGGAGACATTCAACATGGATTCCTACACAAACCTGCTCATTTCATATCTATGCATTTGGATATCTATTAAAGCACTTGAGGATGAGTGTTTGCCTCAAGCTCATGCCACATAATGATCTTTTATATTCAAAATTTTGTAGTAGATTTGTAGTAGTCAAATATTTATTTATAAATCTGATAATGAACAAAAATGTTCATTTAAAAAAAAAAAAAAAAAAAAAAAAAATATATATATATATATATATATATATATATATATATATATATATATATATATATATATGCGTATCTGAATTGTCAAAAATACAACTTTGAAAAATAAAACTATATGCATAAACATATAAATAGTAACACTTCATAATAACTTTAATAACACTGACAAACAATATCTGACTCTTTGATGCTTACCTGATCAAAAGTTAATGTGCATTCACATTCAAATAGTCAGAAATGGTCATTCAAATTTGATTAACTACATATTTTTGTATTTTTATTTGAATGTACTATTAAGCTTTTTATGTTTGTTAATTTAGAGTATTATATAATATTATATTATATTATATGAAAGTGCTCCGAAACAAACATAGCTAACATTGGGTCGGCTGTGGCTCAGATGGTAGAGCGGGTTGTCCACTAATCACATGGTTGGCAGTTTGATTCCCGGCCCACATGATTTCACAAGCTGAAGTGTCCTTGGGCAAGACACTGGCGCCTTGCATGGCAGCCCTACCTTCACTGGTGTGTGAATGTGTAAGTGGTAACCGCTAAGGTTAAAAAAGCACTATATACAGTGCAGACCATTTACCATTAACCAAAATGGATAGTACTTTATTTTAGGGATCAGAAATTACACAGTAATTAATGACTAATAATTGGACTTATAAGGGATTAGTTACACACTTGTTTGGAATTATAAGGTATTTATTAGGCCTTTGTTCATTGATTTCTTACCCTAGCCCAATAGCCTCTTCTATATATATATATATATATATATATATATATAAAACGTTTTTTCCTAACAATTTATTTATTAGGTAAATACAAAAGATCCTAATATCCAGTAAGGTGCAAAAATACATGCTTTATAGGTTATTATTACACTATGTGGATGTGCATAAAGGTTTAAAATGGTTCTCTGTATCTTCGGGCCATTTTAGTAGTAGGTACTTAAACTAGGAACAGACTGTAATTAAATTGAGTGACTGCATTGAGCAGCAGGGAACAAGGGGGTGTTTAGCCACTGTGGGCTGCAATCACAGCAATCCCACCGGGAATACTTGGATCAGTCCTAGTAGTGGCCAACTGTTTTTATTTAACTGAGCCTTTCTTATCTTCAGGAATATGAGGGTCCATTGCTTTCACAAATAAAGGGGTAATTAAACTCTAGAAGCACCAGAGAGATCAAAGCAGAGTCTTAAGAAGTAAAAACAGCACAGGACAGTAAAACAACTGCATAATTGTGGACCACCACAATCCTAAGAGTGCCTGCTTCAGAATAGAATGAGTGCAAATGTGTTTGACTGACCACTTTAAATGCACATCCAGCTGCATCTTTTTAATCATGGGTTTTGCTCTATTGGTGCATGAGAAGTAATTTAATGCACATGTCAGAGAATCCCAGCTTTATAAAATGGGCTTGCAGGATTAAAATGGAATTTTTGACTTTGTATATTGACATAGATGTTCATCAAAGTTTCTGCTGACACAGTTCACACATAAATGCACAATATGGTGAATTACTGGCACCACCTGTAGGGCTGTCAGATGCCAACTTGTGAGTGAAAATCCTCTCTGAAGGTGTAGATGAGTTTATTAAAAGTCTGTCATTATTTACTCATCCAAATGTTGATTCAATCCCATATGGATTTTACAACAGCTCACAGACTCACTTTCAATAAATGACATATATCTAAGTGAAACATTTCTCCTTTTCTGTTCCATGGAAGAAAGAAATTAATTTGTGTGAGTAAATAGTGATACAGCTTTCAGTTTTTTGTGAACTATTTTTTTTAAGGAAACTAGTTTCTCTCTATGAGATTACACACCATATAATTTATATATGTAAAAAATGCAGTCCCGTGTGTCCCTCATTCTGTTTTAGTTTCAGCTCTGTATACTGTACCTGTTCAGCTCTTGATTGGATGGAGTAATGTGAAATATGACATTTGTATGGCAATTAAAGTCAGTCAGACAGCTTGGTGACTGCAATGTGATAGCAAAAACAGACTTTTTGAGCTATTTACTTTGTTTCACAAGCATACACTTGTATTATTTATGTAGTACATAGTATGCATACTGTGCACATTATGTTTACTGTTAGCATGAAATACCAGAATGCCCATTTTGCCTAAATGTGCAGCATACAACTAGAGCACACTGTATTTAATATTGTTTTCTTAGATGCAATGAGGTCAAATAATAACCATTGTCGTCATACTGGAAATACAAGGTCAACTGTAACGAATTATCTGGGATGCCCCACATTTTGGTAGAAATTAAGATGTGCCGTACGGGATGCTGATAGTCCTTCATTTAAGCAGAAAAATGTTTGAGGGCGTAGGGATGGTTTACAAAATATTCAAGTGTCCCGTTTTTGCATGCCGAAAAGTTGGCAACCCCATTGATGAACTTTGTTAATTTGATTGGGCTACCTAATGTTAAAGATCTCATGAAACTGCTTGACAAGCAAATACATATTTTCTGTTGAAACCTGGAGTGGGGAAATCAGGGCTTGTATTTTTTTAAATTCATTAAATTAGATTCAGTTATCATCATAGCCCTGAATCATCATTTGCTAATCAGTTGGAGATGGTATTATGTGGAGGGACATTTTAACTATATAGTGCATTGTTTGCAAAAAAAAAAATGTTAATAAATAAATACAGGGGTGGCTGTGGCTCAGTTGGTAGAGCGGGCCGGCCACTAATCGCAGGGTTGGCGGTTCGATTCCTGGCCCACATGATTCCACATGCTGAAGTGTCCTTGGCAAGACACTGAACCCCAAGTTGCTCCCATCGGCAGGCTAGCGCCTTGCATGGCTGCTCGTCTGTCATTGGTGTGTGAATGTGTGTGTGAATGGGACACAGTGTGACACAGAAATTTGTCTGCACTTACTGCAATTCAAACCACTGCCCCCAGTGGCCAAAGCTAGAAGTGTTGTTGAACGTATGGGCACGTGTGAGTTCCAGTTAACGGGTGAAATGTCCACAGAGGGGTGCCAAAAGTGAGTTTTAGTTTTAGTTGCTAAACGATGCAGTACAGTAAACAGGAGTGCCTATTTTATTAACTCTACAACATAACCATAACCCCAACCCTAAACCTAGCCATACGTGGATAAAAAAATTGATTGCAATTTAAGTGTAACTCCGAAGTGTTAAAATAAATTTACACAGTGAAACTAATATATAGATGAAATTATTCTGATTTCACACCGCAGGAAACCACGCTTCCGGTTCTTTCAATGGTGGAAATAGGCAGCACTGCCATTTTAAGAAACTTTTAAGCTTTATAGAATGTAAAAATTTATTTTAATGTTAATAAAAGTTAATATAAAGGATTATCTGTGGTTTAAAGTTAGTTTAAACTTGGTTCGATGAGCTTGTATGATTATGTCGGCCATGTAACAGGTTGATGAATACACACATCCACAGGTGTTTTGATTGAATAATATTATTTACTGCATTCAAAATAAATGCAAAGACATCACTTTTGTCCCGTTCCTCCCATTACATGTTATGCGGTGGTCTTGATCATACAAGATAATTGTTAGATCATAATTTTATCTCACATCTGTCACAGCGACAACAATTTTGAAATTGTTTGATCAGATATTGTGTGATTTGTTAATAAACGTTAATATCCAAATGTCAATTGTGATAGAGCAGATGTGATAACAATGACGGTGACCCATGAAATATCATAATTGATGTAAAATCCTACGTTTTTCCTGATGCAACAGTATGGTGGAAATTTAAAGAAGCACTTATCTCCAATAAACTGTGGAGATGTGGTGTTTCAACCCCACAAAGGGCACATTTTGGGCAGATTCAGCACAATTCAAGCAAAGCAGACAGCAGCTCTTTTCAGGGCAACCAAAAGAACCCGAAAGGCACGGAGCGTTTGTTTGTAAACCATAACTTCATCTATTCCTCTGGAATGCAACATGAGTCTGAAATAAACATTCAGATTAATTACTATAATGCAGAAATTGAGGTTTCTGTTTATTTACTGTTTGAGTTAATTTTATTTGTTTTCACATTTTTAAAAAAGGCTGTCAATTTAATACAATTTAATTTGGTATGATTTATTATTGCACAAACAAGGATGTGCAAATGCGTCCTTTGACCGCTAAGTGTACCTCAGACAGTCAGTCTTTTTTTATTAGCCAAAATAATGTAATATCTTTGAATTATCTCCATTTGGGGACTTTTCTCAGTAAATATTGATATATGTAAATAATTGCAATTAATTCAAGTAATCAGTAATTAATCATGTAAGATATTTAATGGTCTGTAAGACCTAGTATTTACATATTACTCTAGTATTGCATATTTAGTGTAATGCTGACCAGTGCAGAATGGGCTGAGCATGAATTATGATTGGCATATACATGAAACATGTGAACCATGGAGAGAAGGCTTAAAATAAAAACTTAATAAAGATCTCGAGTGAAGGATGGTTTTATGTTTGCTCTTGGGGTCCATGTGCTTTGGGATTGTGGGGGTCTGTATCATACCATTCGTCAAACTCGACAGGTCAGTGGCGTCAAGTGCCAGCAAGTGCGACATTCCTGAGTGCAGCAGGCCAGCAGAACAGGAGCATGCAGTACACACACTGTCCTGACCCCGGCCACACATCTGGATGGGAAGATGATATGGTACGTAGACCCCCTCCTTACTCAACATACTACACCATCCCAACCCCCTTCCTCTTCAACTGGGGGCACTTTTGTCTCCAAGGCATATTCTGAAGGCATATGTAGGCATACGACTGTAATTGAAGTCTTTCACTCTCGAATAGCCATTTTGAAATCCATCACTGTTTATGGATTTTATGGGGTTGTGGGTAGGTGATCACAAAGTCTTTTTAGCAAGTCCGTTAACTCAGCAGCCATCTTTGGCATGCTCTCAGACACTCTCTTTTTTTTTTATGTAAACAAGCGGCATACAAGCTTTTATTTACTTGAATGGAGAAAGACCAAAAACTCCAAAACGGTTAATCAAGATTACGATCAAAGAACATATTTCAAATCAGCAGTAAAATCTGACAAAACTGTTATCATAAATTGTGCTTCTTTACCTCAGATTATGCTAAAAAAGTACCATTTTTCAAATGTTTAGCTAATGTGCATACACCTTCTCGAGTTGACTGACAGGTGATCTAAATCTAATTGGCTAATTTACATGTAAGGCAGGACTACCTTTGTACATCTGTTGACCATTGGGCATTCCAATTTCTCTCACTCATTTTAATAGAAGTGGCCCATCTATGCTAAATAGTCACTGGTTGTCAGGATATTAGTATGTGGTTGCTAGCATGTTTTAGATGGTTACTTATTGGCCAAACGTCAAAAGTGGTCTCTAAATATGGCTTGAGATTGCTCGTATGACAGATAAAAATCGTAGATCACTAAGAAATGGTAACAAAAAGGGCAGCACTATTTGAGGTAATAATTATTGACCATGTAGCAAATGATGTGGGACAACCTAACTTCAGAAGGCACTTAAGAATTCAAAACTAGCCACAAACTTGCTAAAGATTTGCTGCTCGTTATTTTCACATGCAAATTAGCGTTTGATTCACCGCAGTTGTTTCCCAGACGTTTGCATCTCTTTGCCGGTAGTGGTGAACCTCCAGCAAAACTTTATGGCAAATTGTCCATTGTTGCCAAAGCACATTTGCATGTGAAAATAATCAGTGGCAAACTTGCGGCAAGTTTGCAGCAAATTTGCCATGAACTCTAGATTTTCTTAAGGGAATACTTAGTTAGGGTTGGGAGTTTTGACAAAGTCTAGCCTAGCATGTGCAACAGCAAAAGCAGTGCTTGCTAACAAACTAAGATGACCTTGCACATTAATATATATATATATATATATATATATATATATATATATATATATATATATATATATATACATACACACACACACAATCAAAGTGCAGTCAAAGGTGTGCGCATATAAGCTATTTAGTTTAGGTCGGCCAATCTGATAAGATTTTATTGCTGGAACTACCCATTTAATAAAGAATGATTTCTCATAGAGGAAATTTGAATTTTTGCAGGTTGCGGTGATGCACTCAGAGCCTTTTCCAGTGCACCATTCATCCTTGTCATGGTAGCATGAATGGTTATTTGGATTAGCACTATCATGAAAATTCCACATGCACCACCTCAGACAGGGTTTTGAGAAATGTTATATGAATAACTGACACCACACAAAAACCTCAAGAACAACACATGTATTTGCACTTGTTTTCACTTTAACACATTCAGCTATGGCATTAACATTATTTTTGTCCTATCTCCTTACTCTGACCCATTTTGTTTTTCTTTTAAACATCCTTAACACAATTGCTTGGCATTTGAAAGGAATTTTTCTCCCAAAAATCATACTATTGACCCTATTTACTTCATTAAATTTACCTCATTTTGTTTCAGCAAAATATACGTTCTTTCTTTAGTTTGCTTCTGTTTTCCATGCAACAAACGTGAATGGTGATTTATACTGTCAAGCTCTAAAAAGTACCATAAAAGTATCAACAATGTTGCATTCCCTTCCATTGCAGTCATACACTATATTTGCTGTCTTGTGAAGCCATATGTTAGCTTTCAGCAAAGAACACGCCAAAATGTAAGCCAATATTCTTTCATTTGCCTAAGATTTCCTTTGGTGTTTCAGGAAATAAATAAATACTTTAAAGGTGTTGCATTAACAGCAATATCAAGAGAAGGTGTGCAATGACTATTAGTCATTAGTGCTGTTGTGGTGATGGGGGCGTGGTCGTGTGTCTGTTTGGACCCTCCTCCAAAGCTTCCCATATGACATCGAGCACCCCACACTACCGACACCCATACAGCAGCTTGAATGGGGAAAACACTGTGGAGGCTTGTGGGACCTCTCAAACTGCAAATAACAGGGTTTCGAGCCATTTATCTAAATTTCTAGCATCCTCGTGTATGATATTATGAATCATATTTTTCAGGGTTTTATTAAATCTTTCCACCAACCCATCAGTTTGTGGGTGGAAAACACTTGTAAAAATCTATTTAATACCTAATAATTCATATAGTTTGCATAGTGTTCATGACATAAATGTAGTGCCTTGATCAGTGAGGATTTCTTTTGGAATCCTCACTCAGGAGATTAGACTGAAGAGTGCCTCTGCAACACTATGTGCTGAGAGGTTGCACAGGGTCATGGCATAGTCCACCAGAATTAATGTAAAACAATGTCCATGCGCAGTTTGTTTTAATGGCCTGATGAGGTCCATACCAGTTTCACCAATTGACATTCATGGCATGCCGAACACCACCAGAGAATGTCCCCGTGAATGCCTGGCCAAAACAAATGGGCCATTATTCAGTTGACTGTTTTTTCCTGTCCTAAATTGCTGGCCATTGGATTATGGTGAGCCACCTGGAAGAGAACTTCCTGATGGATCTTCGGGATTTATAACTAGGTTGTATTTTCTTTTGTTTGAGTGTCCTGCCTCACACTATACAACCTATCTTTGATTTGGCTGGAGCTGTTGACTCGTCATGTGACTGCTCTAGAGGGAAATCGCCTTCAGGGAGATCTCTGAGGGCAGGGACTCAATCCCTTGCGTCATTTTGATGCAGAGCAGATGTAGGTGGCCCTGGCACCACCTCCCCAGCCATATCTTTGCAAGTCGCACACCAAGGCATTATTTCACAAGACCCATCCGCACATATTTCCCTTAACAAATTCTTGAAATCAGGCCAATTCTTCCCCAAAATTAGCGAATGGGTGAGGCGGGAATTAATCGCGGCCTCCACTCTATGTTTTCTCCCCTGAATAGTATCTCAATGGTAACCACCAGATACGTGTGAATATCCCCATGCACACACCACACCTTCACCCGACTATTTATACCCAATGCCCCGTCATGTACCAAACGTTGGTGAATGGAGGTTTGAGAACAGCCAGAATCCTTCAAAGCTTGATATGAGTACTCACCAGTATCCGATACACCCCAGCTCGATCAGGGATGGCCTGTGGAGTGTGAGGAATCTGGACCAGCATACCCAACTCCATTCCGGGGCAATGGTCCTGGAAATGCCCTGCATCCCTGCAGCTCCAACAGACCGACCCAGGCCCCCCTACTACAGCCGTGGGACCGGACTTGCCAACCTGGAAGGGACAGTGGAGATAGACAGAGTTAGCAAGGGACACGGGGAGGGGACCCCCTAAGCAGGGAAGAAACCTGGGCACAGGTCTGCCCAGTTTCCTGGGGGCAGGAATGGGATGGAAACAGTAGGAGTAGGGAAGGGTTTTGTGGGTACGGAAGGGAGAGAGAAAAGAAGACAAAGAGAGACTCCGGTTCACTGCTTCCCAGACACGCCGTCATGTATTCCTCGGCCAGCTGGATCGCTTCCACCAGTGATGAAGGATGAAGGCACTGGACACACTCGGCCATACCATGGGGGAGCTGGGAGACAAACTCCAGTAACACCTTGTCCACAATGTCTTGGGTGCCGCAGGGTTCCCCCACCAGCAACCATTTCCAGCAGGTGTCCCGGAGCTGCTGTGTGAATGCGAATGGGTGGCATGTTTGACCAGCTTCAGGGAATGAAGTGATGTCGGCTCTGTTTGGGGGTCCGGCCAACCCGTGGCAGGATGGCTCTCTTCAAGTCAGCATAGATGAGGATGTTGGCTGCGTGGATCTGCTGGACCATAAGCTGTTCTTCTCCATAGAGTAACAGCAACAGATGGGCTGCACACAGATCAGGCGGCTATTCCAACACCTAGGCCATCTTCTCAAAGAGGTTGAGGTAGGCTTCGGTATCATCAGCGGCCACATTTTCACAAGGGTGAGGGGCTGGACAGTCGAGTTGGGCTCCGGGGCAACTGCAGCCACCCCCTCGTGTCTGATCAGGCTCCGAAATGCCTGTTGATTCTCTGCTTGGGCCTGGAGCAGGAGTAGAAAATGCTGTTCTTGCTCTAGCCACAGCTCTACGAGGGCTTGATGCTGGTTCTGCTGGATGCCGCTGTGTGACGTCAAGTCAGAGATCAGGTGTGGGAATGAGGAGACAGGGAGCAGTGAAACGCTTCAGGTCAGGCTTTTTATTCTCTTATTTTTCTTTTGTGTACAGCATAAGCACTTTTTGTTGCATTTCACTCAGTCAATAATTCACTCTCGCTATCACTGTAATGAGAAACAGCTTTTAGAAATCATGTCAACCAGTTTGACGAGACACGCCACTCCTTTTCTCCCGCAAACAGACCCACAACCACGCCCCATCACCACACGCATTAATAATGCATTAACACAAAATTAGTTTAACACCACAAATGTTTTTAATGCCATTAATGTGTAATATGACCCTTTTAATAAACTGTAGTTAATAAGAAGCAAGTCAACTCATGCAAGTATCGCTAATGTGACATGTGTGGACGGTTGGGAAAACAGACGTTGGGAGACATTATGTTGATACCTGTGCCAAGCATTTTATCAATGTAACACAGCAGTAGAACGAACATGCCCACAAAGCACAGATAGAGCTCAGAACTTTGTAACATGATTGCAGCAGCAAGAGAGCTGTCATCTGAACACCTGCCTTGCACTGTGAGGCGGCGTCTGAAAGTTGCAAGGCGCGGTGTGAGTGTGAAGTGAAAGTCTGAGCACGAGGCAATCATCTGTGTTCCGCGACTGCTACCAGGTCCTTGAATAACATATAACATGCGAATAAAGGGAGCCGGTGGAGTTTCTGGTGCCCCCCTAGGGAGTTGGTGCCATACGCAGACTGAGTTATATGTGTATAGGGAGCTGTGGTACTAACGGAAATTCTGCTGCTGTCTACAAGGTTCTGTCACAGTGTCTCTGTTTGATTGAGTGCAATTAACCAATGCAGAATTTGGATACATTGCTGGAACCCTGCAGGTAATCTACACTGTCATTAACCCATTTAATCTCACTGGTTACAATAGTGATCAGGGTCTAAAAGGAGTTTTTGGTGTATTTTGTACAGAGATGTCAATTGTAAATGGCAATGCAGACATTTTTTGCATGAGATGTGCAAATAGTCACATGACCAGAGCTATTTAATTCTACTGTGTTCCTGGAAAGATTATGTCTGTCAAAACTCCATAAAAAGAAGCTAATAAATCCTGTCATAATACACTTACAGCTACTATATTTTGTATATTATTTTAAATGAGTTGTGTTCATTTTCTGTTGTTACATTGTTGGTGAGGCAGGTTTTGGATGATGCATATTTTGTCCACTCACGTGTATTAATATATTGTAATTAATCGTGATTAACTACAAAAAAAAATATGTGATTGATTACGATTAAATATTTAAATCGTTTGACAGCCCTATTTTGAATATTAAGTGATTTTTCTTTCTGCTAATTGTGTTTTTTTTTGTTTTGTTTTTTTTGTGTTTGATATTAATTTTTACTTCTCTGTTATGAATTGATTGGCTTTCACAACTGTCTTGAAAGGGCGATAATTGGATTAAATCATAAATAGATTTCTTCTGGGAAACACAAAGAAGGGGGATTCTTGGTTACATTATAACATATTGATCAGTTTGACTGGATCCCAAGGCCACCCAAGCTTGGCCATTACTCATATAGACACAAGAAACTGTAGTTTCCTTTACTCTGGGCATCCTTTGCTGCCTGTGTTCATGCGTTATGTTTTATCAGTATTTTTACTGGCCAATGTGGATAGATAACGAATGGATTGGTCTACCATTTCCCATCGCTATCCAGATGTCCTGGTGGTACCTAAGGTGGTTAGCAGGTCTTAGTTGGTCTCTCAGTCTTGTTGGGCTAGTTTATTTTGATGTTTTTGAGGGGTTTGGTGTGTGTTGCTAACCATCAAGCAAAATGAGCTATAATAATAATGAAGATTATAATAAAAAAATACCTAAGCTGGTTTGCCTAGTCTCCCAGACGGGTCTGGTTTAATAGTTTTAAATGGTTTTGGGTTCTTTTTCACTGGTTAGGGTGGGAGACAAGCTAAGATTAGAAAACCAATTTAGGTGGGTTTAAGATGTTTTTTGTTGTTGTTTTTTTTCAGCAGGAAGAGGGATGGCACACATCATTGGGTCAAAAACAAAAAGAAAGCAAGACTTCCACTCAGCTGAACCATCAAAATGAATTATTTGGGTTATACATCATCTTGCCTTTTAATGGGATCTTAACAACCAGACCAAGAGGGGCCACCTTGTTTAAAAGGGGCAATTTCATTCAATCAGGCTTGGGTTGCTTGTGTCTAGATCCTGCTCATCTTCAGACTGAGGATCACAGGGTCAGGCCAGGCCACTGCTTTCATCTGCCTATTATAGCGTCTGTTGTTAGAGTCTCTGAAAAACATCCCAAGTGTGGCTGTTGCACCAATCCATCACAACCAGTGAATCCAATCGCTGTGTCCTCACTATTAATACACTTTTGATGATGATGGATGGTGAGTCAATGCATTGGGTGTGACAGACCAAGTCAATATGCCCATTTCAATGCTTGATTATGCCAATTCCATTTTTCATGAAAGATCTGGCTTTGGTGCTTAAAAGGGGTATGCATCTGTGTCTTAGATCATAATCTTTTCATGGTGTGGCATTTCAACAAATATGAACCATGGATGATCTACTGTATGCCTTTGGTTTTGTTAATGCCTTTCATATGGATGTACGTCCCAACAATTTGTTTGCTATACAAGTACATCTGTCCCACTTACCGCTCAGTTCAAAGCCACAAAAGATTTTGCACTGTCACGTTCCATGCCAAATTTTCCAAACAGTTGCAGCACTTGTGTGCCGTGGGCTAGTTCAGTGAAAAATGATCAGGCTAGCATGCAAGTTTTGAAGTTTTCAAATTACATAAGCATAGATGTTATGTCTCAATCGTTGTTGATTGACAATCAGTTGCACAAAAACACACATGCAACCCTAACACTACATTTGTGGCAAGTTTGCCATCGCTCTAGATTTTTTGTAAAGGAATCTGGTAAAATATGTACAAAATGTTACACCAATGGTATTAATACTGTATCATTGTTTGTGGTATGTATTAAGGCAATAAAGCATAAGAGCCTGTGCTATATTGTGAATATAGTCAAGGCTGAGGGACATTGTCAGGCACGACACGATGCGACTGCAATCCCTTTGGTTTTATAAAATGGTCTCCACATAATAATAACAATAATATCAAGGTAACAAATGTTAATTAAAATGCAATATTTTTGTAAGTGAAATCACTAAATGCTATCCTTCACCAGAAAATATAGTCCCTGGCAGCAAACAGTAAACAGAATGTTGCTAGGCAACAAGAATAAGCTATGTGTGCTGCGGAGTGAAACAAAGAGAAGTTCTGTGAGGAGGTAAGAGCTGCGTTTTATCATAACAAAAGCACGGCTGTTAACCAATCAGCATCCTGGGGTCATATTACAGAAAACGTATCTTAAGTTTTAAATTAAGATCTGATCAGTTAAATTTAGATTTTTCACAAATTCATATTACAGACGCAAATCCTTACTCTAGTTAAGATAAGATAACACATTTAGAAAATGTTATTCTGTAATAGCGTTTGTACTAAATGAGAACTGAAATTGCCATTGTTACCTAACAGATAAGATTCTAAAGTTAGGTTCTTTCTGTAATATGCTACCTGGACCAGAACAATCCATTTTATAAAAATAATCTGTTATGTAGCAAAGTCTTTTTAGCAAATCAGTTCACTCGGCGGCCATATTTGGAACGCTCCCAGGCAGCTATTTTTATGCAAACAAGTGGCATACAAGTGCAGCAGGAACAACCATAATCTCCAAAACTGTTGGTAAAGATTATGACAAAGATCAAATTTCATACCAGCAGTAGAATCTGACAACAATGGTTTCATAAATTGTGGTTCTTTACCTCAGATTACACTTTTAAGATTTTACCGGCTTATGTAGCTAATGTGCATGGGCATTCTTGAGTTGATTGACAGGCCATGTCTGTATCTAAAAGGTGATTGGCTCTTTTACCCGTGCAGCTGGTGGGCTGCAAATAACTACTCTGGACACAAAAATATGTTTTGGGGGTTTTTATTTTGACGGCTGTTTATTTAAAAAACAGCGTTCGATGGAGCCGTATTAAAAAACAGACTAAAAAATTATAAAAATATATATATAAAAGGTGTTTTCGTACTTATTTGAAGAATGAAAAAGGGAAATGAAATAAGGTACAATGAAATACAACAAATGAAATACGATTGAGCAAGGACTTTTCATCAAGGGCCAAATTCTGTCAACAATACAATGTCAAGGGCCACACCCCTAAATGTGATGACAAAGTGTTTGATCTGCTGCTATTATTAATGTTAATATTATTATTATTACTATTGTTGTTTTTATTATTATCATTGTTAATATTATTATTACTATTGTTGTTTTTATTATTATTATTGTTAATATTGTTGTTTTTATTATTATCATTGTTAATATTATTATTGTTAATATTATTATTACTATTGTTTTTTATTATTATTATTGTTAATATTATTATTACTATTGTTGTTTTTATTATTAAAAGAATCACACATAAATATTCAGATTTGTTCTTAGTTCTTTTACTCCGTATTAGTAGCCTGTTTTATTTATTAAAATAATTCTGAACATTTTGTTTGTATACAGATACACAAAACTACTCATAAAACTTCGGCCTGCCGGAAAGAAAAAAGAAAAAAGAAAAAAGAAAAAAAGACAATTTTTAAGGAACAATCTGGGTCTCCATGTACTCCATGCGTGTCAATTGTTCCTGCTCATTTCCAAACGGGACCTACTTTCTACACTTTCCCTAATTGAAGATGCTGATTCAATTATTAGACCTATTAGCATTAATATTGTTATTGTTCTTAAGGATAATATAAAAAAGTATTGCAATCATTTCAATAAAGAAAAGACATGACTTTTCTTATATATATCTTTTTTTAATATTAGGCTATGCATTGTATTTTATACTGTACAATACATGTAATTCTTACTATGCACTATTCCACGTGTATTTGTATCACAGTACATTGTGTAATATTATCCAGGCAGGCATTAATCCATACATTATAAAAAGAGAAGTTGGCTTCAGGAGTCCATTTGGAATATACTGGTGTACCAGGGTTTACTGGTGTATATTTATGCAACAGTACTCTTTACTCATCTCACTAACACAGATTATATACTCTTTAGAATGCATCAATACCAAATTAGTAAATAAATAATTGCTTTAACAGTGTTCAATATATTATCTCTAGCACTGACAGCTAGCCTGAGCAGGGCAGCAGACTGGTATAAATGTTTGTAGAAAAGCAACAGTGCCGCCTAATGTACAGGGGTGAAATAGTTTTTCTTTTTTCTTTTTTTATGAACTGTGTATAGACCTTTCTTCTGAAGTTTGTCTCACAAAATCATCACGGATTTGGTGTGAACAGGCCTTTAGCATGGGCCAAACGTTTGTGTTTGTTTCTCTCAGTGGCGATTTCTCAGGGCCAGCAAAGCCTTCTCTGCTGGCCTAACATCTCAAATAAATAAATACTTTTCATCCTTTCATTCCCAATCACCTTTTTGCCTACAGGTATGTATTTTGAATCGCTTTCCACTCTTAATTAATCCACAAACAAATAGAAAGTTTATCCAGTCAGAATGTATTCCTTGATGCTTACAAGCGAAGTGTCAACTGTTTCACAAATCACATGACCGAAGCAGAGCATGAGTCTGAGCTGCACCCCGTCAGGCCTTCAGGATTTCCACAGAATCCCTCAACAGTGCAAATGAATGAGCAACTAAAGTCAGATTGTCAGATTCATCAGCCAATCAAGATAGATTTATTTGTTCTTGGTGCGTGTGATCTCTAGGATATGTCCCGGTCGAGGCCTTCTAGCTGGCCTTGAGTGACGCCATCACGCTTTAAGTGATGTAAATTGAAAGTGAAGAGCGCGAGATTATCATAACTGCAGCTATCGCATTGAGAAAGAGATCCTTATGGATTATAAAACACGAAATGTTCTGCATGACCGTGTGATTGCTTCATTAATTAAACAGGAAATGAGGACTGATTTTCACTTCAAGTAAATTGGTAAGTACTTTTTGTGTTGTTACAGCAACATTAGGAGTTTTCTAAGTGTTAATTAGGCTGCTTGAGCATTCAATGTCGGATCAAGTTTTGAAAAGTTGTGCTGCATTCAGTTCAACTCAAAGTTGGATATTACAACTTCCTACTAGGAAAAGTGCATTGAATGCATCTTGAAGTCAGAATTACAACTTGTAGGCTCATGCAGAAATTCTCAACTCTGGTTTCGCCGAGATGCAGGGGTATGATGTCAAACAAACGTGTCGACACTCAGGGAGATATACAAATTAAGTGATAAACATTCACTTTATTAAGTAATATCGATAAATGATATTGCATGATATTAAACATGACATTAAATCTTGTTTAACAAACACCTGCAGAAACAGGTTTATAAAACATTATAATCTCTTTTAATAATCGTACACCTGAAGCACAAATTTTAGTGCAGTTGGGTCAGTTGGGTTGCTAGGAGACATCTCTAATGAGAGTCAAACCCATTTGTCCAGGTATTATAGACCTCCTTGGTAGATTCATAGGAAATCTTATGATTTTTGAATGTCTGTTCAGGAGACGTTAATTTACATTATTAGGACATTATGTATGATGCCCAAAGGCATAGGGTGTCTTATTCATTGTGTATAGTGTTGCCACAAAACAGTTTTCGTAATGGCATGAATCACACTGAAGGCCTAGACTTTATGCACGGCCCGCCACTGGAGTCTCTATTTGTCTTGGGCTGCCTATTGAGGAACCCTGCAGTAGAAGCTAATTTCAAAAGAAGCTTATAATATTCACAGTATTTTATGCCTTTAACACATGCTTAAATATCTCCAAGAATTTGGAAGTTGTATTCAGAACCATCATAACCTGCTGGAGATTGAAGGCAGGGGCGATGAGCCTACCCTTGTGCAGGACGGGACTCAACTGGTGGTGGTGGGGTGGTGGAGGTTGCCGTGTTAGCACAATGAAACAGCAATGTGATAGATTGTACTTATTTTATAAGACAATAGACTTATAAAGCAATGGCTTACATGTGATTGGCTAGAAATTACCCAGCTAATGGTGCAATGATGTACAGCTGCTAGTCTTCCCGCTAGAACTATGCTGCGCTTACATTTCTTTGTATGTGCACCAAAACATGATCAAACTCCACACATGTAATCCATATGCGCCCTTCAAAACTGGCCCATAACAAACACCCAAATTTAACATACATCTCTTCTGAACTCATATTTAATTGAATTTATAAGCAGCTTGTGTAAAATGTGATATCTCTTGCACAACATATGTTCTCACATTCTAACCAGCACGAAACAGTGCCAGAAAGCTGGTGTAGACAAACTCTTTAAGGGGCCATTCACTTCCATTGTAATTGCCTCACTTTAACCTTGATATTTTACTTTTTTAAAGAAAAGGAGGGACGAATCAAAATGTATTTTTGTGATAATCAATAATATTAAACAAATGGTGTCATTTGAGTTTAACTTGTATTGAACTTGGAATATTAATTTAAAAGGGAATCCTGTAGCTGTTGTTGAGAGCCCCACGATGGAAGGGTGGGCGCTGGCTCTCAGAAGTAAGCGAGACGAGTGCGAAGCATTTTCACTGTAAACAGCTCGCAATGCTCGCACCCGCCCTGCCCCAACGCAAGAGCAACAACTCTTCAGCCATATGGCGTAAACACGGAAACACACACTGTTTGCCTTGCTTATTGCTCATGGTAAGGAAGAAAGAAAGGTTTTATGCACACTGCCTAACAAATCTAATTCCTATCAGAGGAAAATAGAAAGTTTTGATAGGATTGAGAAGCATAACACACACAGAATGGTCTGAAGACAAAAGACCTGACAATGCACCTGTGGCGCATCTATTTATAGCCCCTGGTACTGCCCCTGGCATCCTGATGATGTCACCAACAGAGGCTATAAATTCCAGTCAATTTCATTGACGTGTTGCACACATATTCACAGCTGGTCACTCCTAAAAGACGTTACCAAAGCGCTAAATCAGCACAGCATCAAAGTGTAGCTTTTGATAGGGAACAGCAGCTCTCCTGTTGAACAAGGTGTTAACACTACTACCTACTGTAGTAAGTGATTCCTTTTGACCAAAAAACAATAAATGCTATTAAATGTCCCCTGACTATAATAAGGAATATTTATGCCATCAGAGCAATTCAAGCTGGAATTATCACCTGTTATCTGCAGGGGGCAGTGAGCAAAAGTCCAGCTGTATAGGCAACATGCAGCTGAACAGACAACAAATTACATTCAGGCAGGTTGCCACCGGTTCTGACCCGAAAGCGAATCGTCATGGCCCTGTTCAAGCTGGCTACCTGCACCAAGTAGTGTGGGACACTTTCGGTCTTAGTATAAGGACCATCCATCTATTTGTATGTATATATTTATTTATTTATTTTTTTTTTTTTTGCACAATATAAAATAAATAACAAAATGTACATCAACAGAGCACCAAGACACATTGTCTATAAAGCACATCTACAAATTTTATATGTTCCTAAGCTTCACATATAGAACCGGCAATACAGATGTATATGAACGGGTCGATCTTCGGCATGGGACCGTACTGTATTTGAAGGGTACGATTCGTGGAAATATTTTAGCTGCATTATGACTGAGCTCGCTCCAAGTTGCGAGGTGGCTGGGTCCACAGGGATGGGCCCGTATGGCATTCAAAAGTGGAACAGTTGAAGGAGGGACCACGTGACATTTAACAAGAGGTGCCTGTGTTTCATGCGAAAAGTTTACGCTGCGTATATTGGAGAATTCACTCTGCAAAACAAATGGGTTGAGTCGTCAAGCACGGCATTCGACGCGAGGGCGTATTGTAGGCTATGTTCGAATTAAATTGATTGGTGCAGAGGAGCGGGCTTATGGTGAATTGTTTAGCGATGACCTGAAGTGGCCCAATTGTGTCGATCACTGGGTGGTAATGGTTCATTTGGAATGAGTGGCACATTGTAGGTAACGGGGGCCGTGGATGCAGAGATGTATAGATTAAAAGACGTGCCACGGTTGTGGCCCATGAATGGCGCATTGCACTGTTGCAGTGTGGGAAGATTTTGTTGCATGGCCAGAAAGAAGCCATAGTTGTGGCTATTGGACAGTGCGTTGCAATTTTTGCAGTGTAGTGGTTGTGTGAGGCACACGTGGCTTATTACATTATACATGCCTGTAAGGAAAGCAAAAGGTTAAAGAAAAGCTGATGCGAAGGCTAACGGGAAATGCTAAGAGGCTTTTAAGATTACTGCACCGCCACTTCACTCGAACGGGAGTGCTTATACTGCGTATCGGATGGGATAGTCCATGGAGTAAATGACATGAATTCTCACACTGCATTAGAATGGGAGAGCCCATACTGCTTTTTGAATGGGAGAGCCTAAACTGCACTTCGAATGGGAAGTCTGCCTAGCGCCTTAAACGGGAGGGCCCACACTATGATTCGAATGGAAGAAGCTGAGGCCAAATTGTGTAGGCTCACACTGCGTCCAAATGGGAGAGCCCATCCTGCATTTGAATGGCAGGTGGCGCTGAATAAGCTAGGACAGCAAATTTGTGCTCTTTTGTAGTGTAGCGGGAGGATTTGTTGCACAGCGGTTTAGTCGCATGGGCCAAAAAGATGGCACAGTTGCGGCACTTGAATATCAGGTTTGCACTGCTTGTGGTGTCGTGGGAGTTTGTTGCATGGCCCAAAAGATGCCACAGTTGTGGCACCTGTACAGCACATTTGCACTTTTTGGGGTGTAGTGGGAGTTTGTCGTATGGCAGAAAGACACCACAGTTTCACACTTGGATAGCACATTGCACTGTTTGCGGTGTAGTTGGAGTTGTTACATGGCCCGAAAGATGCCACAGTTACGGTGCTTGGACAGCACGTTTGCACTGTTTGCAATGTAGTGGGAGGTTTATTTACACGGTCCTAAAGTCAAACGTGGCACATGGATGGCACATTATATTGTTTAGGGATGTATGCCAATAATAAACATGGTAACGTGGTAAACGTAACTGCTTGCTAGATTAAGTATTGGGAATATATGTGAAGCAATGTCGGGAAACAATCTTGTGTGCATACGTATGACATCATTTAAGTTTGTTTGTTGTGAAATTATAAGGTACCTAAAACTATGTACCCAGATAAATACCATAGTCTGGTGTTTAAAATAGACGTATGGTTGGAGTTTTGTCGATTGTTTTCCAACATAATGCGAGTACATTTTAGAGTTTGTCACTGCGGGATGGAATTAATAGATGCTATCTGGCCACCGTTTGCAAGAGTGGTGTGAATTAAATGACTTGATTATATTGATGACCTGTCTGTTAAATGAAATTATATTTGTAAAAGTGCTTGATTTATGTATTGGGGCTGCGAGGCGAGCTTGAATGTTGTGAAGCGAGATGCGTTTGTGGAATGTTTTATGAATGAGTGTGACATGGCACGCGATCTGCCAATTGTGGGGACGAAATCGGCTTGTATCTGTTCAGAGCTGTAGAGTGGTCAGAGTTGGAGCTGCTTCGGAAGTGAGTTTGCACTAAAATGTCTGTGTTTATTTGAGAAGTTATTGTTATTGTATGAGTTATTGTAATTAGAGAGACTGTTACTTCTTAGAAACAAAGTGAATGACGGCATAGAATAGACAGTAGAAAAGGGCTTTGGCTCTGCATTGTGTCATATGTCCTATGGAATGTGGGAGGACTGGAACTTGCGAATAATTATTGAAGGATGTGCTTGTGGCCATTCATTCCTTATGAATATTACCGCCTACTGCTGTACGATGTACGTCTCGCATATGTGAAGTGTTACATTGCTATAGTTTTGTGAGGAGGGAATGCTCCACTCGACCCTCTGAGAATCGGAGCAGCTATGGCTGGTACTGTGTGTTCAGCTCCTCCAGCTTTCACACTAAGCTCCTCAAACTCCAGTGTTGTTTTCTCCAACAAGCTCAGGTGCTGCGAGGTGGTGAAACGTATGTCAGGGCATGTGCTGCTGTGAAAGTGAGCTCACGCTATAAATATCTGCATTGATTAGAGAAGTTGTAATTTGAGTAGCATCGTTTGTAAAGAGTTTGTTTGTTGCATGATTGCCCCTGAGTTCCGAATTGGATAAATCACGCTCTGAAGAGTGATTTGAAGGGAGAACAATCTTGATATTTCTGAATATTCTGGAATCGCTGAATGGATCACGCCCTAAACGAGCTGTGCGGCGAGGTAATGAGGTTGACAGGAATCACCTGTGTGGGTGAACCAGATTGAAACGCTGGGGAGTGTGTGAATGATTGTTGAATTAAATAGTTAATATTTGTGTCACTCATTAGAATAGAGCTGTAGTAGAGCTCGCATAGCGTGAAGCTATGGGTGGGTAGTTTAGATAAGAGAACATATGAACAGTCGTAGAGAGCGTTTTCATGTGTATGAGGCACCGAAGTAGCCGGCTTGCGGAAGCAGCTTCACGCGAACAGACAACTCTGGGTGGAAAGAATAGATTAGGAGGAAAGACAGTAAAAGTAGCACTTAAGTGGTAGCAGTCGATGCTGTAAAACGAACGAGCTTCTGTGGCAGCGTCTGTAGAAACGAGATGATTTAAATGGAAGAGTCACTTGCATGGGTCTGTTCATGGGCAATGGTCGGGGCTATGATTTACGAATGACGTAAACTCTCAAAGCTATGTAGAGGTAAGCAGCTGTTTATATACTCTTACTCTGCCTGTTTGATTGGTCGGAATAAATTAACTTGCTCCTCCTGAACTTTATTAATAAAACACCATTTAATCGTGAAGCCCAGTTATTTGCTCTATTTGAAACATTTCTATTTCTAATTAAATTTTATATAATTGTAGAAAAAAAACCTGATTCTGTGGATGTTTTATTGATGCATGGTTGTATAAGGAGCCAACAATTTGAAAGTTCTGGTGTGGATGAAAGACAGACGTTTCAAAATCAATGCATTTCATCAGTGCAAATAGTTTGAATGTGGCTTCAGATGTGTATTCATATGTCTATTCAAAATTTCAAACACTCATGAAAAGGCATTGCCCTCGCAACTATATGGAAAATGCGCAAACATGATTTAAAAAAAATAAATTGTGATGTTGAAAGGACAATGAGTAGGGATTTTGAGTCGCTTGAGCTCCACTCCACTCACATACTCTAATAGTAAACAAGATGTGTTCCAGTTTTGAACAGGTGCATTTTTTCCCCGTGGCTTGATCTGTGGTTTAGCTTCGCATCTCCTATGCTGCTTGCATTTGCTAGAAAGTTTTGGGGATGTAAAAAGCCACGGCAAACTGAGCACACAGCAGTGTTCCCTCAACCCTTTCCAATTTGAAGATAATTGCAGGCAATTAAACAAACGCTCTCCCTGCTAGAGTGAAGCCCCAGTGTGGCCACATTCCAGTGTGCATCCTTTATGGGGCCCTCACAATGTGGTCAGAGGTGTCCATAAGTGAACAATGAGAAGGGTCTGTTTTATTGAAGAGATCGGGCAGTGCTTGAATGTGGATAAGCTGAAGAAAAAGGGAACTGAAGAGGGTTCTACTTCAAACAAGAGAAAACCAAGTGTGGAAACTTGGCCCACATTCCCTGCAAAACAGGAAAGAACTAGAGAGTACTTAACCAAGTTTAAACTGAGCAGTCCTCAAGGTGATACAATGTAGCACATTTCTAAGCTTTCAACCACCAGCGCTGACCACACAGCGGTAGATTTGTAAGGATCAGCATTGCGAATGGAAAGGACACCTTGAGTGCAACTGCTGCTGGGTCATTTCTGTTATACATACTATCTACTTAATGCCCCATCATGTACAGTGGTCCCAAAAATGTTAGGACATTAAGTCACATTTAAATATGTATAGAAGTATTTGTATTATATAAGTAAATACCAAAGTGAGTAGATTTATTATATTGATATACTGAAGCATAGACACTTTTTCAAGCAAAACATTTCACAAAATGAAGCTTGTTAGGTTTAGGGTGACCAGATTTGTTTGTCTCAAACTGGGACTTATAAATGAACTAATATATTTTTCAAAATGAAGACAAGCAGTTTTTGGACCTTCTCTAGTTGTCAAACATTAGTGGAACATAACTACACCTGTGGTTACTCTGCTAGGACATCTGTGTGAACTTGAATTCATACGTCCATAAAAAAAGAAAAAAAGAAAGTATCTAAAATGAGAATATATAATCTAATTCTTGTTAATGACAGGGGTCAGAGGAGAATGGCCTGACTGGTCCAAGCTAACAGGTAGGTGACAGTAACCCAAAAACACGTTTTACAACAGTGCTATGCTGAAAATAATTTCTGAATGTATAACACGTCGAACATTGATGCGGATGGGCTACAGCACCAGAGGAACACTCCGGGTACCACTACCATCAGCTTAGAAAAGGAAACTGAGGCTGCAGTGGGCAGGATGGTAGACAATTGTAAAAACATTGCCTAGTCTGACATATCTGGATATCTGCTGAGGTACACATATGGTAGGCCCACTGCAGTCTCAGTTTTCTGTTCTTGGCTGACAGAAGTGGAACCCAACATCCTGTGAACCCAGTGGTCTCCTGCTGTTGTAGCACATCTGCCTCAAAGTTTGACATGTTGTGCATTCTGAGATGCTATTCTGATCACTACATTTGTACAGAGGGGTTAACTGAGTTATCGTAGCCTTTCTGTCAGCTTAAACCTGTCTGGGCATTCTCCTTTGAACTCTCTCATCAACAAGGCATTTCCATCCACAGAACTGCTGCTCACTGGTTGTTTATTGTTTTTTGCACCATTCTCTATACACTGAGAGACTGTTGCACGTGGAAATCCCAGGAGATCAGCAGTTACAGAAATACTCAAACCAGCCCGTCTGGCACCAACAATCATGCCATGGTCTAAATCACTAAAATATTTTTTTTTGCCCATTCTAATGGTTGATGTGAACATTAACTGAAGCTCCTGCCCAGTATCTGCGTGATTTTATACATTAGTCTGCTGCCACATGATTTGCTGTTTAGATAATCACATGAATAAGTAGATACCATAATAGGTGTACCTAATAAAGTGGCCAGTGAGTATGTATGTAAGTATAGATATATATATAATGCTTAAATTAAGTAAATGCATACCAAGAACCTGCTAGTTTCTGAAAACAGTACACCCACAATTGATGCTCAAAGGGAATCTAAATGTTATATCAGGCCGCATTACATATTTTCTGCCCCATCACTTCTGTTTACAGACAGTGGCTGTCCTTGAACTCCTACAGGATAAAAAAACTAATTTGTTGGCTGATTTTTCAGTGTCAGGATGGTCAGTGGCCTTGACCCTTGCTTGTGGCTGAGCTGAATTTTAATTCTCTGCCAGACACAGAGGATCTGGACTGTTTCTCTTTGAAGGACATCCAGTGACAGCAGCACAGTCCCTTGGCAGGCCTGTCAGACCATTGCAGCAGAACCAGATAGACAATGAGCTGTGTGTCTGAGCTGCATTTGAGATACATGCCAGAGAGAGGGAGATTTACCCTTCTACAGGAAGCTCGGGACTTCCCGTTCCCAATGGGTGTAGGTCTCACTTTTAACTTCCCGCTGACCACCATTTACCATTATTGACAAGAGTTCAGTCATGACAACTCTCTAAAAGATTTAGCATGTTAATGTGGATATGATATATTGATAGGTTATTGGTCTTGGCAAACTAGTTCTGCTATGCTGCTACTGCTATAAAATACACAGACATACTGAGTAAGCATGTGGTCATTCAGCTGCTGCAGTACAATTAGACATGCAAGACATGCAGCATCGAGTATGTATGACTTGCTGCAGCACAATTAGACATTACAAAGAATCCCCCAACAAAGCAGTGAAGCCACACAAAATGCATGACACATGACACAGGTACACACTACAGAGTTTCTGGAGTGACAACCGCATTTAAATGCAGGAGTGAATCCCCTACATTATAGTTCCATGTGTGTATGGAATACAGGACTGTCTCCTGCAATTGCAATGATTGACAAGTGTAGCCATAGCAACATTGCAATGTCTCATGCCTGTGAAACATGAATGGCACCATCTTAACCCATTTTGGTTCACTGTTTTTGAGAAATAAATAATTCACCACAGAAGTATTATCATCTGACAATGTTTAGTTAACTGCCGTGGACAGAAATGCTGTGTTTTGTTTATGCGTAAGTGGATGTTGTTGAACAGCGTGCGTGATCTCGACTTTAATGTACAGGTTGCCCCTAGACCGCAGGGATGATGAGAAAAACTACTGATGAGAGAGAAAGACTGGAATATATGAATGAATGAAGACACACACCTCTTTAAGTGTGATTTACACTAGGAGAAGAGAGACACATCTCACATGCACCATTAATCACATCATTTAGTTCAGTTCTATACACACTGTGTGGATTTTTTTTTTAAATGTGGTTGTCACTACCTGAATTTTTTGGAAGTTAATTCAGTTGAAAAATGTGGTTGTCACTCCTGTATTTTACTTAACTGTGTGTGTACAGAACAGGATTAAGCACTAAAAGATTAACTCTACAAGGTCTAGGTTACGGATATAACCTCTGTTCCCCGATGGAGAGAACGAGACGTTGTGTCGAAGAAGCAACACTAGGGGTCTCTCTTGAGCGCCTTTTGCATCTCTGATCTATGAGAAAAGGCTAATGAGAAATTGGCAGACAGAATTTGCATGTACCGCCCCCGGAAATACGGGTATATAGGGAGGGATATGCATCTGTTTCATTCTGATTTTTCTGAGGAGCCGACAATAGTTCGGCCGCATCAGTGGCTCGGTTCAGCGACTTGGCCGGGAGGACACAACGTCTTGTACCCTTCATCAGAGAATGGAGGTTACATCCATAACCTTGACGTTCCCCATCTGTCGCTCACTTCGATGTTGTGTCAAAGAAGCGACACTAGGGGTCCAATTTAAATCACACCATGCGCTGAGCCATGTACTGCTGACACAGGAGTGGGCAGGTATTTTACGTGCCAAAGCGACCGGCTGTGTCAGACTGCACGTACCCTTCCCCAACGCCCCATAAAATCGTCAGAACCTTCTGGTTCTTTACCCCCGACAGGGGGGAACAAGGCGACGCTGCCAGGCATGGCGCCTTTTCTCGCTCTATGTTTCTCGAGCTAAAAGCGGCTGGGGCCATCATACGCATCGGGGAAGGCAATCTTTCCCAGTTTCCTATTCTTTCAGGGGAAAAGACCCTGTGGAGACCACACCTGCCCAAGCTGGGGGAGGTAAGAGTGGTGAATACATCACATGGGCTTTTAGGTCACATGTGGAAAGTGGCGCGGTGGTAGATCCTGCCCCCTTGGGAGGGAGGAGTTGCTACAAACACGCCGACCGGGGGTCCGTGAGGACTGCCCAAGGGAGACATGGGTCCGCTCGCAAGGTGACCATACCGCGGAAAATACACACAGGGGGGAAGTCCACGTAGGAGCCTGTCCTGTGGAGCACCTATTCCAGTACAGGGTAGATTGAGTACCCTCATTGGATTTGGTCGGCGAATTCCTCCACTGAATTCGCGGACCCTGAGGGCTAGGGAGGGGTCATCCAGGCAGCCGAGTTAGTGGGATCACCTGGGATAAGAGCGCACGATTTTACCTCAGCGCAGGGAAAGGGCGCTAGGTGCAAGTGATCCACACGGTCAGTTTGTCAGCGTGTTACCGAGTTCTACCAGCTTGGACCTGAGAAAACACGGGTCAAAACCGACTCAACCCTGAGATTGTAAAATCTCGCAAATGTATTGGGTGTTGCCCAACCCGCTGATCTGCATATGTCTGCTAGGGAGGTACCCCTGGCTAGTGCCCACGAGGATGCAACACTTCTTGTTGAGTGTGCCCGGACCCGCACGGCCTGGGTTTGATAGGCAAATGTAATAGCGTCCACTACCCAGTGGTAAAGCCTCTGTTTGGAGACAGCATTCCCTTCCACTGTCTCCCAAAGCAGAAAAAGGGCTGCTCAGAATGTCTAAAGCTCTGCTTGTGGTCCAAGTAGATACGCTAAGCACGTACCGGACACAGCAACGAAGGGGCTGGGCCTGCCTCCTCCCAGGGCAGCGCATGCAGGTTCACTACCTGGTCTCTGAAAGGGGTGGTAGGAACCTTGGGCACGTAGCCCGGTCACGGTCTTAGGATCACATGAGTGTCTGCTGGACCGAACTCCAGGCAAGTGTTGCTGACAGAGAACGCTTGCAGGTCCCCGACCCTCTTGATGGAGGCGAACCTGTCTTCAGAGAGAGGGCCCTGAGTCCGACTGATTCTAGCGGCTCGAAAGGGGGTCTCTGAAGGCCCGAGAGGACCACTGAGAGATCCCAGGAGGGGAAAAGGCTTGACCAAGAGGGATTTAACCTCCGGGCGCCTCATAGGAACCTGATAATTAAGTAGTGCTTGCCCAAATACTTGCCGTCTGCTGTGTCGTGGTGGGCCGCGATAGCGGCTACATACACCTTCAAGGTGGAGGGGGACAGCCTCCCCTCCAACCTCTCCTGCAGGAATTAGAGCACTGACCTTACTGCGCACCTCTGTGGGTCTTCAGCCCGGGAAGAACACCAATTTGCATACTTGCGCAGCCCTGTGGGCCAGCTGTGTGCCAGTGTGTCTGCCCCGAGGGGAGCCTACATTCGGGCGTACCAGAGCGGGCAGTAGGAGGTCTCTCTGGAGGCGAACAGGTCTACCTGAGCCTTGCCGAGCCGTTCCCAAATCAACCCCAGTAACTCTCGGGAGTGGGCCAGGATGAGCCAGTTGTCGAGGTAGTTGAGTATGTGGATGCCTGCTTCCTGGAGATGACGTTCCTGAACCACAGAGTGGCCATCGCCTGCCCGAGTGACCGCGTTGTGACCTTCGTGGCCCTGAGGGCGAGGTTGTTCGCTGAGCGCAGTTCCTGCAGCACGTCGGGATCAGGACTACCCAAGTGCAGATCTTTAAGTGCCTTGGCCTGGTGGACTTGCAGGTGGGCCATGGCATGCAGGGCGGAATTAGACATTAGCGCGGCTGTGAGCAGCACACAGACCCGAGTAACCAGTCATCCAGCGGCGAAGGCTGTGGGGAGGACGGAGGGTTCCATGTCAGACATCTGGGCATCAGCCTCAGACTGGGTGTGCTGGCCTGAAGGCAGCAGCCCAGTCGAGTCATCCGCCGGACCGCTCTCCGATGCAGCGGCAAACTCATCCGGCTCGGGGAGCTCAAGAGGATAGGCAGGCTGGCTGTGAGGCGAGCCGCCATTGCCTTGAGCCCAGACGTAAGTCAACGAGCGTAATGGGGGGCGGGTGGTTCGCGGGGACGTACCCGGCAAAACCGAGCCCGCTGCCATCCCCAAATCGCCTCCATTGCCAAACACGTCATCCTCAATCCCGTGGGAAGGAGCGACGCGGGGGGCGGCAGGAAAGCTGCGACCACAACGTTGCCATGACCATGTTCTCGCAGTGAGAGCAATCAGATCTATCCCCAAGGCTTTTGGACTGCTGCTACGCCACAGCAACTAATTAATTACTTAATTACATTTGCAAGCTTGTTCAAGCGTGATCAGATTGTTTTGTAGCTCATAACACGTTGCACTAGCTATGTAGAAGTACCAGGGTCATGCAGAGTATGCAAGACAACACATGAGCCACATGAGTAACACCATAAAATTATGTGATTGTGACACCAATTGTGCTTTTTTTAAGTCACATTGGCTTTTTATGTCACTATTGTTTAGTTTTAGGGTAGGGGGTAGATTTTGATGATTTTAATTTGGATTTTGCATTAAACTTAAAACATTTTTGGGAGAACATTTTTCTAACTTTTAACACCATAATGATTTTGCTTTATTAGCTGTATGTTCATGAAAACACCTAAAATGTTTTAACTTTATCAGGGTAAGGTCATTAATGGCTTAAGCAAAAAAGGATCGACACACATAGATAGATATTTTTACACCTGTACAACTGGCTCATCCAATTTGCGCAAGTGCAGAGTGCATGTCTATTTACGTATTGATGTCAAAAGCAGATTATTATTATCAGATTATTATGATGGTTGTTTGTATTTATCGATACAGTTATTATGTAAAACACACTTATTGTAAAACACACTTATTGTTAAGTCCTCTAGGTGGTTGCTTACTGGCTCAATACAAAAAAAATGTTTTGATTATCCTTGGGTCTTCTTCAACTCAAGTCTAACAGATTTCTCACCCATTTTATCGTCCACCAAGTAAAAATCTTAAGTGTTTTTGCTTTGAAAATTAAAAACCCATTTGTAGTATAATTCATCACACAAATGATGCAGGCCACTTCCATGGCAAAATGTATTCCTTGGGGTTAGGGTTTTTTTTTTAAAAATCTCTAACCCCAATTATGAGCAATAATAGTCATGCTTGCTTGCTTTCATGCTTTCATAACATGCTTTGATCAGTATACACTCATGAACACTGAGTAATATTCATTTTAAAAGTTCAAAGAGATTACACAGGATGCTCAGGCATGTGTACATTTGCTTATCATTTACTTTCAGTGCAGATCAGACAAGGGAAGTGCAGTGTTAAACGGACATGGTGAGCATGTCCATGGCTTCCTTTTGGCTCCTAACCCTCCACTGTTGGCCTCCGTGAGGCAGCGCTGTGCTGAATCAGACAGAGGTCCTCCCTCTGGGACCACACCGCCCGTCTATAAGGGGGTTTTGCTTGAGTGAAGCATTATAATGGCTCAAGGAAACATTGCTTCTCTGAAATCTTTCAGAGCTGTCAAACGTTGAAGATTAATGCCCGAGCAGGATCCTCTTGGGGAATGAACTCTCCATTCTCTCTTCTTTCCTTCTCCCACACTCTGTAAATTCACAAGAACATCTTTCTTCCGATCCCTCGTTGGCTGCCTTCGACATTTATTTCCTTCTTTAAACATATGCATGTAAAAACATTTAATCCAACTTCAAACAGTGCCACTCAATGGGTGCATCTGACAGCCAGGCTCAGAGCTGAAGTGGGACTCTTAAAACAATCTGTTCTTGGAGACGGCTCTGTAAGAAGTAGAAATTTTGATTGATCTGTGGCCATCAAAATCTTTTACAGAGGAGCATCTCTTTCGGACAGCGTCAGATCACACAAGAGCCATTCTCTCTGTACTTATTTACTCACTTGACAGCTTGATCACAGATGGCCAAAGAAAAGTTGCAAGAGACGTAGAGAGAGGGTTTTATGACATTACCAAACTGCCCCACTCCATTTGTAGGGATAAAGATTTCTCTAGATTCCAAATTATCTTGTTTAACCCCATTTAAAAAAAACCTGTGGTGGAGAATGGTTGATTTTCTTGACATCGCAGATTTGGGGTGAACGTATGGACGGCCTTCATTCATCTTGTCAGAGTTCCTCAGAATTCCATCATTCCTCAGGGAATGAGCTTTATCTTGTAATTAAATGTATTTTCTACTGGGGTTGTTGTTGATCATTTGAACAGTCAAATAAATAGTTATACTATGGCATACAGCAAATCAGATGAAAGATAGATTAAGGCCGAATCCAAATTTTCAATTTCCAACTCTGTCTTTAGTTGTCTAATTTAATTGTTTGCCAAAGTGCAATATGCATTCCTATGGATTGTATTACACAATTTACGACTAAAATACAACTTGCTTTTTTGGCCATTTTATTTCAAATTAAATTGGAGCGAACTTGTCTCCATACGTTCAATAACACTTGCAGTTTCTACCACCAATGGCAAGCACAGACCGATTTCAGCAGCAGAACTTTTGACCGACTGTTGCCAAAATCACAGTGCAATCAGTCTAGTGAGGTACCTATGAACTGTGACTATCAAGAAATGAATACTTTCATTCAAAATGTTCCATTTAATTTTTACTTCAGTTTATCTTAACACATGTCAGATTCACTTTACAAGACATCTGCTGCAGTCTAGATTGTATGAGTCTATTCCTGTAAAAGAACACGCACGTGTCTTGCACAGATTTCTGTTTGGTCCATGGTGTATGCTCCAATAATTAGCATTGAAAATAACTCAAACCACGTAGCATCTTCTTTGGAGCTGGCCACCTACAAATCCTTTTCAACATAATCTCGTTCCCTCGTTCTTCTAATAAGAAAATACGTGGCATTCCTTGCCCACCACAAGCACACATGGACAGTGTTCCTCTGTCTCTCTCATATGGAAGTCAGTGGATGAACAGTCTGGAATGATTACTCATGCTTGGCTTCTCATCGTGGATATGATATTGAGGTTAAGCAGACTTACGTAGAGCAGATTGCTGATGTGACTCGTACCACACAGCTTCTGTTTGAATAGACTCTTGGGGTCAAGCTGAGCCTTGTGGATTGCAGGATCTTTAAGGGGTCAGATAGGTCAAGTGCATTTCGATGAGAGACAGTGCTTCTGACAGCTTCTTCTGCTGGTAGACAAGACTAATCTTGCATTGCTTTTTTGTTACAAGACACTACACTAAGCCATTCAGGTAATATTACACATCTCTGTGGACATTTTTGGCCCCATGGTGTGTGTAAAGAAGTTCGCCCTCACGGGCAAGAAAGAGGCGAAAAACCGGCTTGACATACAAACTAAAGGTTTAATGTAAAACTCAAAAGACAAACACATAGGATGACGGACATGTCCGTGAACTATCTCTCTCTCTCGCACCGCCCTCTGCAATCGGCCTTTATCCCTCTCGGTGGCTTAATTAGCCTGATACGGGACCGGGCGTGTCGAGTCACGACCCGGCCCCGCCCTCCACCATGCCACAGTGTGATTTTGGTGACACCAAAATTGCCAGCATTGGTCCCAAATCCATTCCCCTACTCAGGTGCACACTAAAACCATCCAATCCAAAGTGGTGCTGTAATACGCATTTTTACATCATACAGCAAACTCAAACTGATACCTTGAAGTTACTGTAGTTTTCATGTAAAAGAGAAACCAATACACTTTTCAAACTGATCAATTAGTTTTTCTTTTTTTTTTTGGTAATCTTTTTGGATTTTAGATATATTATTTACACACCTTCATCCCCAAACACCAACATCACTAATTTATCACTGATAACTCATCCTGTCCTTCAATCATTCCTCCATTCCAACCCAACCAATAGCAATGAAATACAAAATCAAAGGTCATTGTAATGCAATTCCCCTTTGTTAAAGAAGATCCATGCACTTACTAAATAATAGTTTCATTTTGTATTACATTTTTAATGATTAATTCTGTTCAGGCTCTCTGGCAGATGGTCATGTCTGAGGATTCAAGATCGTTAACAGATTCTGATTTCCTGGAACTTGATTACATAATAATATCCCTCACAAAAAAGATCCAGAAGCCTCAACACCTTCAGGCTCATGATGAATGTGGAGTGCCTCCAAAACAAACTCTGCAAGAGTATGTGAGTGTGAACACATTTGAAATGGTTCTTCCACAGGAGCTGTGCTTCATTAGTCTTTCCCACTCTTAGTTGTGTGTGTTCTGTCATGCGTTCAGTGCTTTCTTAACTAACATTTACATTTAGTCATTTGGCAGACTTCCTCCATTTCAAGTTTTTTTTTTTTTTAAAGACTCTACCCAAATTTCATCTAACAAAGGGGTTATTTCAAAACTATTTATTTGTAATAATTCTATAATGCTCATTGCTTTTTCATTTGTGATTTTGATATAATGGTTTAAAGTTTGTTCGATAAAAGAATACAAAAGTGAAAGTCAGTACTTTGAAGGGTCAGTTAGGATTTAGGTCTTAGGGGGGCTGAGCTCCTAATCAGGTTATGAGAAGTATTGGTCCAGAGGTACAGTATGTTTTTTTTTTTTATGTTTGTTTTTTAAGAGAGAGAGGTCACAGGTTCAAATCTCACTGAATGCAAATTAGTATATATTTACATGTCTGTTTAAAATAGGGGCCTGGGTAACTCAAAGAGTAAAGGCTGCGGGCCACTCATAGGAACATTGTCAGGTATTTTGTCTGAAGAGCAGTCCTGGGGCATCCCAGTGCGGCAGTGAAGCGCAGCAACTCGTTCCGCTTTTTTCAGGGAACAAGGGTTACACTTAAGTAACCCGAGACGTTCCCTTTACAAAAAACTTCACTTATGATGCTGCGCTGAGAAAAGGGCTTTGGGAATGAGAATACCCACTCTGCTGCACTGTGGCTGTCCGGACCACCTACGGTTGTGTAGTGTTCTCACAAGAGCGTGAGAGGGCTCAGACATGAGCTTGAGATGTCGACTCAAGGACATAAGAGCCTGGAGTGGCATGAACATCCAAACTGTAGAATCTAATTTATGTGTGCAGAGAGGACCAGCCTGCCGCATCACAAACATGATGCAGAGGGACCCCTCTGGCCAAGGCTTAAGAGGAGGTGACCCCTCTGGTAGAGTGAGCCCTGATGCCTACTGGCGAAGCTTGACCGCGGGCCTTGTGGGCCAGGGCAATAGCATCCCTCAACCAATGCGACATATTCTGCTTGGTGGCGTCCGTTCCCCGGTTGCGTCCCCATGGCAAACGAATTGTTGCCCTGACTTATGCCACTGGCTAGTGCGGTGGACATAAGTCTACAGGGCACAGACTGGACAAAGTCTGTGAAGTCTTTACTGCTCTGGCGTTGTAAATGGCGGGGAGCAGAAGGCTTCGAGAGTGACAGGTAGTCAGGATGAGGGTGCAAAATTGCTTTGGTCATTCCTGGGGCAAACTCAAAACAGGCTGGCAAGACAGACAGGTCCCCAATTCTCTTTATATTATTATATTATATATTGATATTCTGAACTATTTTTAAAATTTAAAAGAACAGTTTTCTATTTAAATATATTGTAAAATGCAATTTGTGATCAAAGCTGAATTTTCAGCATCATTACTGCAGTATTCAGTGTCACATGATCCTTCAGAAATCATTATAATATGCTGATTTTCTAATATGGGCATATTTAAAGTGCATTTTACTCATTTAACCTGAACACATATTTGCAAGCACAAGCTTTATTGATGATAATGAGGCATTATAAACACTAGATAAAATATAATCTAAACATTCATATTATTTTTATATCATATTACACATCATATTTATACTACACAGCATACAATTTAAATACCTGCTTTAGCTGAAACAGCATTTAAATCTAACTAAAACTTGCTTATTAGGACATATTTCAAATGTCAATACTCTGAATGCTAGCTGGCAAGTCTGGAAACAGTCCCACTAGTAAAATATGTTCAAGTTTATATAACATATCATGTCAACTAATGAAAACTAATTGACTTACTCGTCTGAAACGGTTTCCTCGGCTGGATCAAGTCTCTTTTCAAAATACAAATGTTCATTGGAGTCCCGCTGTTCTTCTGAGGAAAATGTTAACTCTTCCTTACAATTCTGGAGCTTTCTCACCTGTATATCATTGCAAATGCGCAGAAAAATGAACAAAATTTGTTTACAGCCTCACAGTCGGGGGCGTGTACATTTGTGTTGATTGTCTTAGCACATTAGCATGTGAATGGCGTGCTCTGCTGGTGGGTGGGATCACATTACAGATAATTAGATGAACTGGTAAAAACTGAACATTGCATTGTTTCAAACAGATTGCATTGCAGGAGAATATTTGTTTTAAATTTGTTTAAAAAATTTGGTTTATTAAAAAGTAGACATTTTAAGCTTTCTTTAGACATATGTTTCATGTTTGTGTGATAAGTATTTGCGGAGTTTCAGTAATTTTTTTTGACATGTTTCAGAAATATGCTCGTGAACACAGAAACAGCTGAAAGCTCACCCTTTTTATTTTCTTTATTTTACTAAAGCACAATGTTTCATTGTTATCATGAGTGTACACAACTAAAAGTAGACCCTTTATAGTCTCTAATGATGTCTTCCACTTATCTGTATACCTAAAATGAGTATTTTAAGTTGTTTCTGTTGTAATGACGAAAATATCTAGCAGGACGCGCCAGCGCGTCCGTCGACCCCAGAGGGTTAAGACCGCTATACAGCCCGTCAGGGAGGCGTCTGTCGTTAGCAGCCTGCGACGACAAGACGCACCTAGAGTGGGACCCAAGGTAAGAAACCGGGGTCTGAACCACATAGAAAGGGAACGAAGCCTGCAGCATGTAACCCTTATTTGCCTTAGGGGACTGGCTCTTGGATGAAACCAACTGGCTTTTAGCCACATCTGGAACGGTCTCATGTGCAGAAGGCCCAAAGGGATCACCGTGGACGCAGACGCCATGAGACCTAGTATTCGTTGATACTGACAAGTAGTGCAACCTTGACCTAGCCTGACTTTGCTCAGGGTGTTCGGAATGGAAATGATTTGAGCGGGAGACAATTGTGCCCGCATCGTGATCGAATTCCATATAACCCCCAGATAAGTAATTCCCTGGGTGGGAGAGAGAACACTCTTTTGACATTGAGTCTCAGATTCGGCGAAACCAGATGAGCTAAGACAATATCCCTTTGCTGAACTGCCAGTTCTTGGAACTGCGCTAGTATCAGCCAGTCGTCTATGTAATTCAGAATGCGGATGCCACGGAGTCGCAAAGGAGCCAGTGCTGCATCCATGCATTTTGTGAATGTGCGGGTTAATAGGGCTAGGCCGAATGGAAGAACCCGATACTGGAAGGCTTCGCCCTCAAAAGTGAACCTCAGGAACTTCCTGTGTTGTGGCAGAAATTCTATGCGTCCATGAGATCGATCGTGACCAGCCAAACATGATGTTGGGCTTGTGACTTGATCATCTTGATAGTTAGCATCTTGAACTTGAACACCCTGACTGAGCAGTTCAAGCCTTGAAGATCTAAGGTCAGCCGCAACCCCCACCCTTCTTGGGAACCAGGAAGTATTTGCTGTAATAACCTGACTCTTCCTCTGTAAGGGGAAACACATTCTATGGCCCCTTTGACCAAAAGATTTGAAACACGGAGGGCAGCGAGCAAATTTAATTCTGTAGCCTTTTTCTACTGTTCTTTAGGACCCACATAGAAATACCTGGCAGAAGTTTCCACGCTGCCAGGTTCTCTGAGATGGGTATTAATTTCGACACTTCCTGTTGAGGGAATGTCGAGTGTTCTGCGTCCTGGACTAAGGCAGGAAGCAGTGGTACACCCAACTTTTCGTTGGAAGCCTCTAACTCCCAAAACACCAGAGGTGGTGGGAATGGAGAGGATTCGTGGGGGTACCGGGAGGGGCGAAGTGGTTGATACACGCACCCCATCCCGAGGGGAGCTACCCCCCCCCCCCCCACAGGGCTGGGCACATGACCTTCATGTTTTTTTTTTCTCTTAGAAATTACTCCCCTGAGGTCCTGCTTTGGGGGCTGTGGAGGGTGACGAACCTGTCCCTAGTCTTTACGAGGGGGAGCACGAATCGCCATGCTTTGCTTCTGAGCTTGCCTTCTAACAGGACCGGGTGGGTCTGGGTGGCCCCCTGAGTGCGGCGGGGAAAAATCTGCCCAATTGCTTCCTCATGGCTCTTTGCCTCCTGGAACCTGGAGATAACTGTATTCATAGCGTCCCCGAATAGGCCAGAAGGTCCCCGATGCCGGATAGGTTGAGCCATAGGTGTCTCTCCGTGCTGACCAAAGCAGACATAGACCGGCCAATGGCATGGGCTGTCTGCTTGGTCACACTGAGAGATAGGTCCGTGGCTCGACGAAGTTCAGAGAAAGCTTCCTCTTCGAGCGTGGTACCTGCACTCAGGTCCTTCAGCAGATCAGCTTGGTATGCCTGTAACACTGCCATAGTGTGCAGAGCAGCACCAGCCTGACCCACTGCTTGATAAGCCCTCCCCACTAGCATGGAGGTATTCCTGCATGGCTTTGTGGGGAGAGATGGTCTTTCCAGTGATGATGCCGAACCCGGCGAGCGATAACCCGCAAGTGTCTCCTCAACCGGCGGCATCATCGAATGCCCCCGTGTCTCAGCACCCACGATAGTCGAATATATCGACAGGAAGTATAAGGTTTCCTCCATGAACGAGAGAGCTCGTCACGGAGGTTATCATAGAACGGAAGGGACGAACCCATCTCTCGCTCCTCGGCCAGATCCATACGAGAGCCCCACGAATGAAGTGCGGGCACTGACTCCCGGAAGTAAGCAAGGTGAGCGCAAAGCATTTTGCCTGAAAGCAGATCGCAATGCTCGCACCCGCCCCACCCCAACACGAGAGCAGCATGCTCTTCACCCAAACAAACAAAGCAGAAATTATGCGTTGCCATAGAGTGGAGACAAGGGAACACGCATCGTTTGCCCTGATTTTCAGTCATTTTTTTTCTTTTTCTTTTCTTTCCCCACCTTTTTTTTGAAAGAAGAGATAAAGAGAATGGTCTTCTGCACACTGCCTAACAAATTATAACTCCTAACAGAGGAAAGAATGTTTGACAGGCTCGTGATAGCACACAAACACAAAGTGATCTGAAGACAAAAGATCTGACGATGTTCCTGTGATGCATCTATTTATAGCCCTGTCCCAGGTGCGTCCAATTATTACACCGGCAGAGGCTATAAATTCTGGTCAATGTTCATTGACGTGTTGCACACATATTCACAGCTGGTCACACCTATAGATGTTCCCAAAGCGCTTTTCTCAGCGCAGCATCATAAGTGAAGCTTTTTGTAAAGGGAACCTTTTGTTGGGTTACTTTTTATTTTTATTAATTCATTTTTTATTATTACTATTATAACCAAAACTTTAAGGTATGTTCCAATACAGAAATTAACTTACCTGCCTACAAATAAACCCATCCTTTTACTGGAGTAAAAAGTTTGACAACAAGGCCCATTGTCCCAATTCTAAGAACTGTTAATCACAGATTAAATTATATATTTCTCCTAGTTTAACTATGCAACTAATAATATTTTTAGCAGACACATCTTTGATAGCTACGTTGGGAATCAAAGATGTGACTTTAATCACTTCAAAGCCTACTCTCACATTCATGCGCACACAATCTACGACTCCTGGTAGATCAGGACGGGTCACATCCTGGTGCCTTCTGTCCCTTTGAGGCTTCTGTCTACTTCACTTCCTGTTACTCAATATGAGTGTCAATGTAGAACAAAATAGTGTGAGTGCATAAAGCACATTAACTGTTTATGACTGTTTAAAATAAGAGAGGGCTTGTGAAACATGGGATGACATGTATTGCATACATAAACAGCTGTTTTTTTTAATATATGTAATGTTTCTCCTAAACAGCTGTCATGTTCTCTGTTGTCTTTTGTTTTTGTGCTTTTATGTTGAAGTTTCCTGTTTAGTTCCTGTTGCCTGTTTGGTTTTTGTAGTCCTTTGTAGTTCTGTTTTTTGATTGGTTTTCCCCTGATTGTCTCCCATGCCCTGATTGTTTCCCCAGGTGTTTCTAGTTTTCCCTTGTGTATTTAAGCCCTTGTTTCCCTCCTGTCCATTTGTCTGTTATTTCATGTTTTTCTTGTTTTGCACCTAGTTCTCCGTGGTTTTTGTTATCCCTAGTTTGCTTGTTTTTGAATTAATAAAAGCTGCACATAGATCCTCTCCCGTTGCCTGGTCGTTACAGAATAACAGACCACCAAACATGGATCTAGCAGCTATTTTTCTTCAGCTGAGCCGAGCGAACCTCCCTTTAACAGAATACTCACGTCTGTTTTGCACTGTTGCCCGATGCACTAGTTTTCCTGATGGGCATCTCAAGTCCATTTTCCAGCTCGGTCTCCTGGCCCATGGATGGATTGAGTTGCCAGAGACTGGTGATTACACGTGGGAGAGGTATGTGAACTTGGTTTTGGAGACGTTTGCCCCTGTGGGTACCTCCAACGAGCCCTCGCCTGCCACGGACAACGAGCTCACGCCTGCCACGGCCAACGAGCCAACGCCCACGCCTGCCACGGCCAACGAGCCAACGCCCACGCCTGCCACGGCCAACGAGCCAACACCCACGCCTGCCATGGCCAACGAGCCAACGCCCACGCCTGCCATGGCCAACGAGCCAACGCCCACGCCTGCCACGGCCAACGCGTTGGCAGCCTCGTCTGTCCCAGCGCCAGCGTTGGCAGCCTCGTCCGTCCCAGCGCCAGCGTTGCCAGCCTCGTCTGCCAGGAAGAGGAGGAGAACAGGAAGGGCTTCCGCTCACCAGTCTCCGCCCTCCACGGCCCCGTCGTCAGAGCCAAAGCCAGAGCCTGTAGCCTCGACCGTCCAAGAGCCAGAGCCAGCGCCTGTAGCCTCGACCGTCCAAGAGCCAGAGCCAGCGCCTGTAGCCTCGACCGTCCAAGAGCCAGCGCCTGTAGCCTCGACCGTCCCTGAGCCAGAGCCAGCGCCTGTAGCCTCGACCGTCCCTGAGCCAGAGCCAGCGCCTGTAGCCTCGACCGTCCCTGAGCCAGAGCCAGTGCCTGTAGCCTCGACCGTCCCTGAGCCAGAGCCAGTGCCTGTAGCCTCGACCGTCCCTGAGCCAGTGCCTGTAGCCTCGACCGTCCCTGAGCCAGTGCCTGTAGCCTCGACCGTCCCTGAGCCAGTGCCTGTAGCCTCGACCGTCCCTGAGCCAGTGCCTGTAGCCTCGACCGTCCCTGAGCCAGTGCCTGTAGCCTCGACCGTCCCAGAGCCAGTGCCTGTAGCCTCGACCGTCCCAGAGCCAGTGCCGGTAGCCTCGATCATCTGGAGGAGGAGGTGGAGAAGAAAGTATTCCAGAGCTCTGCCTCCCGAGCCTCCCAGTGCTCTGCTTCCCAGTGCTCTGCTTCCCAGTGCTCTGCTTCCCAGTGCTCCGCCTCCCGAGCTTCCCAGTGCTCTGCTTCCCAGTGCTCCGCCTCCCGAGCCTCCCAGTGCTCTGCTTCCCAGTGCTCTGCCACCCGAGCCTCCCAGTGCTCTGCTTCCCAGTGCTCCGCCTCCCGAGCTTCCCAGTGCTCTGCTTCCCAGTGCTCCGCCTCCCGAGCCTCCCAGTGCTCTGCTTCCCAGTGCTCCACCACCCGAACCTCCCAGTGCTCTGCTTCCCAGTGCTCCGCCTCCCGAGCTTCACAGTGCTCTGCTTCCCAGTGCGCCGCCTCCCGAGCCTCCCAGTGCTCCGCCTCCCAGTGCTCCGTCTCCCGAGCCACCCAGTGCTCCGCCTCTTGGGCCTACCAGGCCTCAGCCTCTTGAGCTTCCCAGGTCTCCGCCTCCAGGGCCTTCCTCTACTCCGGAGCCTTCCTCGCCTCCAGTGCCCTCTGCGGCTCCGCCTCCTGTACCTTCCATGGCTCCGCCTCCTATGGCTCCGCCTACCATGGCACCGCCCCTGGAGTCCTCCTCGACTCCTCCCAGGCCTTCTGACCCTGTCTTGTGGCCTCCTCCCTGGCCTTCTGACCCTGTCTTTTGGCCTCCTCCCTGGCCTTCTGACCCTGTCTTGCGGCCTCCTCCCTGGCCTTCTGACCCTGTCTTGCGGCCTCCTCCCTGGCCTTCTGACCCTGTCTTGCGGCCTCCTCCCTGGCCTTCTGACCCTGTCTTGCGGCCTCCTCCCTGGCCTTCTGACCCTGTCTTGCGGCCTCCTCCCTGGCCTTCTGACCCTGTCTTGTGGCCTCCTCCCTGGCCTTCTGACCCTGTCCCGTGGCCTCCTCTCAGGCCTTCTGACCCAGTCCTGTGGCCCTCTCCTTGGCCTCCTGACCCTGTCCCAGTCCTGTGGCCCTCTCCTTGGCCTCCTGACCCTGTCCCAGTCCTGTGGCCCTCTCCTTGGCCTCCTGACCCTGTCCCAGTCCTGTGGCCCACTCCTTGGCCTCCTGACCCTGTCCCAGTCCTGTGGCCCTCTCCTTGGCCTCCTGACCCTGTCCAGTCCTGTTCCCCATGTCTCAAACTGTGCTCAGATTTGCCAAGATTCTAAAGTCTGCAATCAAAATTCAAATATCAATTTGAACTGAATCAAATATTTGAATATTTTTCTGCAAAATTTCACTAGAACAAATGACCTAAGCTATACTATCCACATTCATTATAAAGCATTGCACTTTTACTATATGACAATAATTGTAAATTTTGTCTATTTGTATTTGTCCCAAAAAAAAACATTTTGTGAGGGATTTTTTTTTTTCCTGAAAGTTTTGTGTTCCTTTGAAATGGGTTTGCGCTCCATCACCGTTATTTTGGGTTCCTTTGCAATAGCTTTGTCCACCCCATTAGTAGCTTTATCCGCAAAAGCTTTATCCAATACATCCATCATAAATTTTGTAGTTACTATGGTTTAACTACAGATATTATACAACTACTATTGTTACTGAAGTAAGGCTACGTCTACATTAATCCGGATACATTTGAAAATGGTGTTTTAGTTTCAAAACGCTCTCCGTTCACACTAACGTTTTCAAGTGTGTTCCAAAAGTTACTTGTCCACACTGAATCTTGTCACTGCGCATGCAGAAAATCCCTGCTGCAAGTATGGGCTGAATCGCAAATGTCCTTGTGTTCCGTCGCCGGACAACAAGTCAGAGTAAACTTCCCTTCGCCTTAGAAGGAATGCAATGTGAATGTTGTACAAAGTGACATTTATTTTTAACAATGGTATCAAAGTGAGTATCATGTACAACAGTGCCGCTATAACACAGGCCGCCATCTTGATTGTTTTGGTTGGATGGATCATGACTAAAAATGCGCCATCATTTTCCAAAGCATCCGTTTTCACAGTCCAAACTACAATGCGAAAAACGGTGTTTTCAAATTTGTCCACTTTGGAGTGCGTTTTCAAAAAGCTCAGTTTTCGCGGACAAAAACGCCGTCTCAGTGTGTATGAAAGGCCAAAATGGAGAGAAAAAGATGCGTTTTCAAACAAAAACTTAGTGTGGACAAGGCCTAAAACTACAGTACATTCTGTGGTTACTATAGTTCAAATATGTTACTGTAATAAAACCATGGTAATGTTTGTGATTACTTTGTGTTTTACAAGTTATTTGTGGTAAAACCAAACATAATTTATCAGTCAGGCAGCAATTTCCCCCTGAAAAGAGTGACTAGACTAGCATAGAGGCTTTGGGTTTAAAATACTGCTGTCATTTCAAGTCATTAGGTGTCAGTTTTCACTCTTTCAAGGAAGTCCACAGGACAAGAAGCACCAGCCATTTGTCCTGAAGAGCAAATCTGCATATCACAGGATCTGTCTAAGATGAAAGAACTTCCTGAATGCTGTAGTGTGACAGATATTCACACTACAGCTGCACAGAGACATAAACAATTTTTCAGATCTGTTTTTAATGTTTGTTTTTTTTCTTTCTCTTTTTGGCAAACTATCATATAAAGTCTATACAGACTCTTATTATTTGTGCACCTGAAACCGACTTAATGTCTTAAAGTGAAAGTTTATCCAAAAATAAAAATTCTGCCATCATGTTAGGCAGAATAATTGGCTCATTCACCACTTTATTGCATTTCATTGCATCTTTAATTATTATTTGTTTTAATGCAGTGATTTGGCTAACATGGTGACCTATTAATAGTGCAGAAACGTGAATATTGCTTCTTCATTTTACCTCATAACCATTGTTTGTTTGCAAATTTTCAAAATCTTTAAATTTATTTACAGGTTTTAATTAGATTTCAAATCCCAGATATTCAATGTGAACTCACCTACAACCTAATAAAACATCAACCCATTTATTTAACACAAATGCCAAAATAAGAAAACGCTATGAATTTTTGAAAGCAAAGTCATACTAAATGATAAAACAGCTGGGAATTAGCATTTGACAGTTAAGATTGATGGAATGAAATAAATTAAAAAGTAAAAATTCCAAGATAATTTGATTTTCTAAGGATGGTCCTTGTGGAGCCGGCGTCTCCCTGTAATTAACTTCAGAAATGAGACAGGAAAAGCCGGATGTGACAAGACAACATCTCACTGCTAAAAGATGAGAAGGTCTTTTTACTGCGGTGTCGCACTGAGACAGAGGTGATTTGTTGGACAAATGGTTTTGCTTTACAATCTTTGGAGTCTAAAGGAGTGCAGATCTCTAAAGAGGTAGGGAAGGATGTCATGGTCAGTGGCTGTAAAAATCCAGTTGGTCTTCTTCACATCCTGTGCAAAACAGTCCAAAGTGAAATGGGGAACACCTTTAAGGATCCTTATTCAAGGCTCAGCGGTTAATGCTCTGGGTTACTGACCGAAAGGTTGGGGGTTCAAGCCCCAGCGCCGTCAAGATACCACTGTTGGGCCCTTGAGCAAGGCCCTTGACCCTACCTGCTCCAGGGGTGCTATTTCATAGCTGACCCTGCGCTCTGACCCCAGCCTAGTTGGAATATGCGAAAACAATACCATTTCATTGGCCCTGTACCTGTACTCTGCACAATGACAATAAAGTTGAATCTTAATATTCTGGCATGGAGAAACTCAAATTGAATCATGTAAAGTAGTGGTTCTCAAATGGTGGTCAGAACCCAAAAATTGGTCACAGCTTCTGATAGGGTCATGGACAGTGGGGATTTATTGATCTGTTTGTCATCCACACTTATCATATCGCTTATGAACACATTGATTAACATTGAGTCGTGTGGATTATTTTTATGATGCTGTGTTGTGCTTTTGGAGCTTCAAAATGTTGTCACCCATTCACTTGCAGTTTATGGACCTACAGAGCTGAAACATTCTTCTGAAACTCTTCGTGTTTTGCAGAAGAAAGTCATAAAGTGGAGTAGTTTAAAGTGCAATGACAAACAATAAATAACAACCCATCACTGCACTGTAACAAGATACATGGAAATATAAAATACGCCAACTGAAGACAGCATCTCTCTAGTCTCGTACAGCCAGACCTTTGACTTAAACAGCAAAGGTTCTATAGCAGATTCAATTGGTCAAGAACTTAGACAGGAAAAGCCATCTATCTGACATGTAAAGTGACCAGTCACTGTTGGTTTTGTCATTACGTGGTGTTCAGGGGTGGGGCTGTTGATGTTTATCATACCATGATAAAAGACAGACATGGGGAAATCAATCATTTATATAATGATGCGCAAAACTCTGCGATGGAACGCACAGAAAACACACTGGAAAATAGCGGAAAATGTGCTGAGAGTCTAAGTAGGCCTACAGCACAGCAAACTTCAAAGCTCAAAATGCAGCTCTGCTCGTGGATATCCACTTTACCTTCTGCTACGGGCCTCAAAAGAAACTCTGAATGTCTTTGTCCTCTAAAGCGGTCATTGTATCAATGTGAAACCTTGTGAACACAACTCGGATTCCAGACGGACTGATAAAAAGTCCTGCATGCTTTTACTCACGGAAGTGGCAAACCAGCCAATCAGATTTAAGCTGAGTTGATCTAGAAAGTGTTTTCCCATTTTGAGTGCTACAGTGTATGCATAAGATTGTTAGGGCACACCAAGAGTGAGCGACATAGAGTGACACGAAAAGTAACGTATAACAGGGGAAACATAAGCATGTGTCCAAAAAAACACCACTTTATAGAAGCCATGGTCGTAAACGATACCATCCGGCGTTAAATGATCAGGATATATCCACAAATACATGTTTGAGGTAGCTAATACTCCCTTGAATGTTATATTAGAAATGAGGTCCAGCATTTCGCTAGCACCCGCTATTATTTTGAGGAGCTGAGGTGGAGGGAGATATTAGATGAGCGGGAGCTGGGAGGGAGCCTCTGGTACATTAACAGCAGCAACATTACTATAACTGCTAAAAGCACCTTCATGCTTCTTTATGGCCACCATTTTTCCATGATTGTTCTCACTTGGGTCTATCAGCTGGTCCGCAGCAGTGTGAAGCCACCTTTTGAGTGTAGAACATGTCATTGCTTTCGGACAATTACAAAAATAGAAATATATCCAAAAAAATAAAAATGTGTGCTATTTTGTGATTATTTGGAGCGATCTAGACACAGCCTCAAAGTTGGCAACACACTGAACACACCCATATTTATTTTAACAAATGGACATATCGTAAAATAAATTATAAAATCAATAAATTTTAAAAATCAATAAATGTAAATCAATAAATGTATTTAATATTATGTTAGCCTTATGATACTTTGGGTGGGCTCAGCCCTCCCCTACCCATGCCTGCATCTGGTCCCCCAGCAACGCACATGCTGTGAGATGTGCTGGACATGACTATGGTGGGAATTGTCATGACTTTCAGGAAAAATTACAAATGACATAAATCTCCTGTGGAACAATTTTAGTAGGTATTTGTAAATGAATGTAAATAAACTAATGAGACAACTTTACTTTCTGTAAATTCACAGTTCTATAAGAGTCGTAAGTTCAAGAAATACCCATAAATATATGCGAGATGCTCTGTATATGTATTGTGTTTTACTACTGTAGCATCTTCACTTCTTATATTAAATTCAACGTTAGGATATTTAATATCTTAATGTTATTTTTTTAAATATCAAAAGATGGCAGGTAAATTTGTAGTGGCCTTAGAATTATGACAAAATAAAAAAAAAATGACAATTGCCTTGATCTTCCCTACAATTTAGATGAGGAAGTACCATGAGGACAAATGAGTGCTTTGCATCTGTTTGGGTGGAAAACTTTTCTTGCAAACTGTGTGTTAATTAGGCCATGGTGATTATTCACAATTAATAGTTCATACTTTTTTTTTTTTTCTAAAAGCATTAAGTGGGAGAATTTGAAAAGGCAGAATACTTCAAACCAGAGGCCTCGAGTGATTTGAGCTATTTCTGTGGCTCTTCAGCATTGCTTCAAAATGAATTATTCGAAAAAGAGCCGTATTGCACCACTTCTAACCATTCTATTTATGACATCACCTAGAACATGAATAGTTTCATATGAGTCTGTGCTCATTTAACCCAATTTCATCTAAACTAGAAGCTTTGGCTATCTGCTGTTTTTAAAACAGTGACAATTAAATCAATTCAATGTGTTTAAATCAAGTTTTAGGCTCTCTATCAATTTTTCATAACACTTGTGATTATTAAAAGCTTTTACTGCATTATTTATTAGCATTTTCCAGGTCAAGGTCATGGGAAAATTATATTTATTTCAGTTGGGTTATGAGAAAACCCATCTGCTGTGGTTTTTAACAGTACTGAAGGCGTTGTTTTCAGGGCAGGCATTGCTTTCCTGGCACTCAACAAGATAAATTGCATCACACTCTACTTCCAAAGGCCGCATTTCATCTCAAGACTCAGCAATATTAGAATAGTTCCCTCATGTGTATAAGTGGCTTCATTGTTTTGAGTTTTAAGTGTTAAAAATGGAGTGTTGTTTAGTATATAAATAATACCCTGGATAAAAAATACAATTTGATGTGGAAAGTGGCCTCTTGACGGACCTACTTATTTTGTCCATGGATGAAAAAGGAGGCTGTATCAAATGCTTTTCAAGTTTTACACATAGCTTATTTTATTTATTTATTTATTTATTCTGTATTTAATTTCAGCCTGTGCAAATCAACAGATTTTATGTAGTGGGTGTTTCAATATGGATGGATTTTTGCAATTGGCTGTAACTCTGAGATGTGGTTGAGTGAGCCAAATCAAACTAGTGGGTGTGAAGTATCCTCTGTTTAATACATAAACCCAATCATTATACCACGTTTATCAATTATGACTTGTAATAATGAGATGGCAAAGTTGTAAGATATTGTACTTCTTGGCTTGTAAAAAAATGAATGAAAAGGTAAACATTTTATTACCATAGAGACCAGCCAAACAACAAACAGAATTTCAAATAGATTCAATACAGGCATCAAATTTCCGCTAGCCTCCTATCCAACACTTTATTTTAAGAAAGGAAATGTCTCTGAACAAATTTGGTTTATCAATACATGTTTTTATCATTATTATGCAATACAAATGTCTGATGTATGAAAATAACCTTTAATATGCCGAACTCGTCTCATTTCAAACCTGATGTTTCTCTTTCTTCCGTAATGCACAAAATTATTATAATTTTTTTTCTATTACAATAACAGTTAGACATGGGGGCCGTTTACATGACAACATACTCAACTAAAAACGTAAACCTTTTAATGCATTTTGGCTAATGTTTACAGGACAACGGCGTTTTGGGGCCAGAAAATGCTAACTTTTGAAAATGGGTTTCAAAGTGCAAGTTTTTGAAAACGATGCCGTTATCGTCTTCCATGTAAACATACAAAAATGCGAATTTGTGAAAACGATGACGTCATGTGCACGCGTATTATGTGTTCAGTCTATAGGCATGAATTTCGAGAACTTCGTCCTTACCTCCAGGGCGAACAGACCATGAGATCACCAGTTGGAGTCCTTAAAAAGGTGGCGTACTTTATAGTCCAGGGTCACTTGTAGTAATAAAGCAACCCCATCGTCTGTAGAGACAAAATTGCTCAATGCTTTCGTCATCTTCATTGTTTGTATTCACCGCTCTAGAAAAATGCTTATGTGCGCAGGTAGTGTTTCTTTACAAAGTGACATCGCCAACTACTGGCCTGGCATGCATAATACAACGTTTTTAGTCATTTCACGGATACGTGTGAAAGGGGATCATTTTGATAACGTTATCATCTGTATGCGAAACTTCAAAAACGCAAAGGAAAACTTTTTTGTAAACGGCCCCTTCTCTTAATGGTAAGAACACTGTTTCAAAACCCCGATATCTTTATGTTTTCCATTGTACACAAAAGTTATTTTTCCATTAAAATTATAGCCAGGTTTATGGTTTGGTTAAGGGCTTATGTTTAGGTTTGGGCTAGGAGTTAAACTTAGGAAAAATCGTAAACAGATTGTTCACTGGTTTGTTTATTTTTCTACATGGGAGTAAAAGGCATATATTGTATGTATGAGCAAACATATACGATCTCTTCTGATTTTGCTATCTCGTAATGTTATTACGACTTCTCATGAGACCGTATTCAATATTTCGCTATGAAAAAGCAATACAAAAGTGCTGTGCAGGGACCTGAATCTGTAAACCGTATTTTTTATTGGTCCTTATACATGAACTGTCCAAACTAACAGATTCCCTAGAATGAAACGGACATTCCACTGCTTCATATGAGAGAGAAACATTAGGAGGAAATTGCTTTTGATTATTGTTTCAGTTCACACAGCTATAGAGCATTAGGTGCAATACAATGTGACAATGTAACAACATGCAGCATTTTGTCTCTCCTGCTACTCATTTAAAATGGTCTTTTTACTGATAAGATGCACTATATTAAAATAGCTGAGCTACTGTCATATACTGAAAGTTAAGTTAATTCAGTATGTATCCCTTCCTCAACACTGCTCAAGAGTTCTCACAGTTCAGCCTGTCCTTAGCAGTGTTAAAGATGTGTTGACTAGGTTGGCTTAGAACTGCAGGTAATCATTTCAGCACACAGTGGTATATAATGGTGTTTTAATGGAGTTCCCCCAAGCTGCTGCTACAATTATTTACAGACAGAATGGCAGCTCATCAGAATAAACCATGCTTCATTCCCTGGTGATGTGATCTGGAAATAATATTAGGATTAGTGTACAATAACAGTTAGGGAATTAGGTCAGGCTTTCCTTTAAACTTGAGAGTGCGTGAGAAGAAAAACAGACTACCTGATCTTCCACCCGCTGGCAAGTGTCTACACGAAAGACCAGAATAATAATCACTATTGATTTCTTTTTATTTCTGACATTTACTGTCTAACACTTTTGGCTTTGATTTTAATTTTCTAATACATTATTAATATTTGCTCTGGCAAGAATCACTATTACTATTGCTCAAACATTGGGTTAGGGATTATTCCGTAAAAATATAAACTTTGCTGCCTAACTCGTCCTGCACAGTTTGTGTTACTGAACAATATCTCAAATCATGTGGCTTTTTGAAAAGGGCTGTTTTAAGAAATCTCATTTACCAGGTGAAAAAAAGGCTTATATTGAAGGAAGAAAATCACATAGCAACATTTAGGTGTCAACCCTCAACACACCACCCTTAAATTGTTGAGCTGACATTTACATGGGGCCGGCACCACTCACATTTTCTTCAGAAAACATCAAATCTAGGAATAGCCTTCTCTTGATTTGCACTCAAGAGAGCTGCATTTATTATAGAATGATGTAATCATGTTGTTCAGAAAAGCAAACATAACATAGGAACTGTCATTAAGGATAGTTCATAGATCCAATGTTTCAACATACTGTCCATTGTTGCCGTATGGTTTAGTTCCCCTTGCCAGTTACACCAGATCGGGTTTGTGGGCTCAAATTCAATCAGGACTGGGCCTAGAGAGTTTTGGCACCAAAATTCAATTTTGCTCACTCGTCCTGAGTATCAGAAGTGGGTGCCACTTTAACCCCTGCAAGCGGGTACCTTTCAATTTGGGGGATTAACGCCACGGGCAACCGTTGATCTCGATGCTGAAGGACGGGACACCCAAAGCACCCATTGGCCACTCCTTCTCTCTCCTCAATCTGATTATGCTAATTAACTCAGATCTCCTCCACCAATTTCACTCCATCTCATGTCTCTCATTCCCCGACCACACCACCCACCGAATCAGACTGGAGACATGGGATCTCTTGCTTGGCCACCTCAGACGATTGGAAAGTGGAGATATAATGGCTGGTGGGAGCTCATTAGATTTTGACTTCTTGTCTTCCTAATGAATATTGTAAATACAGGATGAATAATTAGAGGACAGGGACGAATGTCACTGTGGCAATGTCATCTTTAGATGAAATAGTGGATGACTACATTTCCAAGGTCTTAAAAAGTTAGAATTGAATTGGGATGTCTGTCTGGAAGAAAAAAGCCTTTGTTTTGGAAGGTTGGGTAAATATTTATTTTACTAAATGTTATGATGAATAGAACAAAATTGAAGTTGCTATTCACTCTCACATATTAAATGTGGATCAAATATGTTGTGGACATAAAACCTTCTAAGTTTTTTTTTCTTGGGATAAAAGTACAACTTTACCACTATGCACTTTAACATTTGACTCAATGTGTCTGGAAAAAAAGACCCCTGCTGGGTTCAGTTTGGTTGGATCGTTATGTCTGGATTTGGTAATGTGCATGATGACCCAAATGCAGGAATGTGATAAACTAAAATATGAATTAAACCAAACAAAAGTAAACAGAGAAAGAAAAACTCTCACTATGGAGAAGAATAAACAATTAGACAAAATACAAACAAAAACACTCTCTGGGAGAAGAACAGACAACATAAGTTCAAACCAAATAAACAAAATAAGGTAAGGTCCATGTTTGAGCTGGCAGGTTGGACCAGGATAGCACCAGCAGGACAGACGAAAGTAGGACGGAACAGGATGGCATCCTTGACATGGCAGCTTGACTAGAAGAGATGATTTGACTTGGTGAGGAAGTGACAACTTGACTTGTTGGTTTGACTGGGTGAGGTGGCTTGATTTGACATGATGGTTTGGCTAGGTGTGATAGTTTGGCTAGGCTTGACAACTTGACTTGTCCTGATGGCTTGATTAGACTTGGCTGTTTGACGTAGTTATGCGGCTTGATTTGACTTCACAGTTTGAATAGGTGAGATGACTTGACTTGTCTGTTTGACTTGGTGACTTGATTAGTAGGGTTGTGCAGCAAAGCCATTATCTTTATATGTATCTGTTCATATGACAAAATTCTCTGTATCTGTCTCTGTATATGGATAGAACCAGGTGTGGGTGGGGCTTAAACTGGAAGTGTGTCACAACTAAATTAAATGTTCAATTTTAAGTGTTACACTTGCGTTTATATTTTCTATTAATGTAATATGCCATGTAGATGCCTTTTCATGATAATAGCCTAATAATTATAATCATAATTTTCTTGACTATGCAAGATTAATCCAGGAGATAGCTCAAGGGAATAAGTGGGATCAAGTGCCTCTTGAACAGAAGCAAGGACAGGTGACTCCAGGATGTGAGCATGGACTGACATCCCCATGAATGTAGCAAGGACAGACAGCTCCAAAAGGGGAGCAGAATCAAACAGGGAAACGACCTACATGGCCATGAACACTGGCAGTGATAGGAGAACAGCCCCTGTGGTTGTGAGCACTGGCAGGGGAGCGGCCTCTGAGGCTGTGGGTGCTGGCAGCGGCAGGAGAACGACCCTCCATGTTTGTGAGTACAAGCTGTGACAGGGGAACTGCCACTGTAGCTGTGAGTACTGGCCGTGGCAGGAGAACGGCTTCCGTGTCTGTAGGCATTCGTCGCGGGTTATGGCCACCGCCTCCTTGCGGTCGGAAATGTCCTTCTGGTGATCAGCAGTGTGCTTCCTCTGATTATGGCATTGAGAAGTCCGAGAGGCGCCCACTGCCAGTGAGGTAGCAATGTTATTTTCGGGCTGGGATAAAGGAAGGACATTTTCAGAAGCGCAAATGGAGATTAACTCATCTCACTTTATTGCAAACTTGATGGTGGCAGAAAGACTTCCTCCTTCACCCTCTTCAAGCACACAGGAACTTATGGGAATCACTCAAACCAGCCCTAAAATAAGGCTGGTCTGATTGTGGCCCAAACCTGAAGTTAGCACCAAAAACTGCACTTCTGAAGCTTAAAGAGCCTTTCAACCTTCGTTGCTCTATGTCGTGGAGGGAAAATTAGGGCAACAGAAAAGAAAAAAAGACTCATTCCTGCAGAGTCCAGTTTGGTCGGATCATGAACAGGTCGGAACATGTCAGGGTTTTGTAATGTGAATTAGGACCCAAATGCCAGAATGAGATAAACTAAAATATTTATTAAACAAAACAAAAGTAAACCGAGAAACAAAAACTCACAATGGTGAAAAATAAACAACTAGACAAAATATGAACCAAAACTCTCTCGAGGGAGAAGAAATAACAACAAGAAAAAACAGAACAAATGAAAACTGACCGGTAGCAAACAGGAATACAAGGAACTTACACAACAAATTGACTGGACAAGGGAACAAAACAATCAGATAGCACAGACAAGACAAAGGATAGAATATAAAGGGAAAGGAATGATTGAAAACAGGTGCTGTCCATAATCACAAGCAGTGCTAATCAGCGATACCATAGCAACGCTGATTGCATTGCTGAGCAGCACCTGGGGAAACACGAGGGAGAGAAGAACACAAGCACATGGTACAACCTGAGAAATGGGTGGAGGAAACAGTCACAATCCCAACATTACAAGAATAAAACAAGACCAAAATGGCAGGATCATTACACAATGTACTTATTACGTACATAAATGTTGTTGCATTGTACAAACATTTAAAGTACATGCATCTGTAGTTTGCAAACACATTGCACTGTATGCATTTTAATGTTGGTGCATTATAGTTAAAAACACCTTAAATTAAATGGGACCATATAATTCAATTTGAGAGTGAATAATTATTTAAATTTGTTCTGTTTCTCACACAAAGTTATTCAATAATCTATTTTAAGTCACTATATTATACTCTAAAAATCAAAGATCATAATTTTGTACAAGTATTTCTGTTTTCAAAACGTAATCTCCGTCCATTACCCAAACACAGAGGATTCCACTGAAACACCTTTAGATATGACGACACACCTTGTCATTGGTTGGCTCTTTTGAACTGCTTAGCACTGAGAAGATGGAAGTACAAACAGACAAAAGATAAAGGAAGGGTGAGGAAGAGATACAGGAATGAGAGTTTGAGAACAGCTGACAGAGAGACTGTCAATAGGGTGTGAAATTCTGACAGAGACCCTCCATCTGGCTAATAGTAAAAGGCATGTCAGCTTGTCTGCCCAGTCCCACCATGTGGGTGTTCCTCCCCCAAGTGAGGCCTGAAGGTTTATCTGTGGACACTGGTGCCCATCGCAAAATCTGTGACATCAACAGATCATCAAACAGAAAGCAGCAAGTTAGTTGTGATGATTTAAAAAAAATAGATTTAATCAGTAAGAACAAGGTATGAGGCAAAATATTGCAAATCTTGGGGCTGCAAAACATGTTGATGTCATACAAAAACGTTTGTATCCGTCTGTATCAGTCTACTTAATCAATCATTGGACATTTAACTGTGACATTAATCAGAGGGAAGTGATAATACAATTCTAGAAACAGTAAAAAAAAACAAACGTTGGACTGGCAAAGTCCGCTACTACACAGTGTTTAGTTTACTCCTTCATCATGTTAATAAGCATGCAAATTGGGAATTTAGGTTTATTAACGGCTGCTTCTAGCATTGTTACATTATGATACGTAACTTACCTAACATACTGGTTATGTTAGCTGCTTTGTTTTATCCATGTTGCCAGATCAAGTGAACTGTGCGTGTTTCAAAAATGTTGTTTTGTTTGAAAAAAATTCAGGTACAGCCTTTTTAGTGCATGAAATCGGCCACATTCCAACTAACCAAGGAGAATGTGGAACAGTGTTGTGATCCACTCGATCTCCCTCCGTAACTGGAGCAGATTTCAGAAAACCATCGTTTGACAATGGAATAATTTGAGGGCAGCGACAAACATATTTCCAAAATTGTATTATGTTAATAAGCTTTATGTTTCACCTTAAAAGGATAAGCAAACCCCACACTCATTCTCTCGAATTGCCTGGGTATACAGAGCATTCGCAGCTTAAATGAACCACACACTGTTGGAATATATTCCAATTTTGATGCAGTTTCTATGCAGAGTAAAATCACTCTAGGCCAATTTAACGTGAATGTTTGCTCAGAGGACACCAAAAAATGTGTAATGCAAATATTGCTGTGCACCTAATAGTAAAATGTTTGAATTATCTCTTAGACAGAATAAGAAGCGGGATGTACTGTACCCACATAGTTTCATGACCACTTGCAGGAATTCGTACAAGATGGCAAAACTGTAAGACATTGTTTGACTTTGCTTGTAAGAAAAGGTATGACCATCATTCCCATGGATACCAACCAGCCAACATTGATGCAATACAGGCATCACATTTCAGCTGGCTTCCTATCAAACAAATTATTTTAAGAAAGGAAATGTCTGTGAACAATTTGGTTATTCGTTCCAAATGTATTTATGAAATTCAAATGACTGATGTGTGAGAGAAACCTGCAATACGCTTCCCTCGTCTCGTTTCCAAACCCCAATGTTTTCTTTCCATTGTGCACAAAAGTTATTTTCTTTTAAAATTGTGGTTATGGTAGGGTTTGGGTATGGGGTTAAACTTTGAAATAACAAGAAAAAGGCAAAATAACTAAAAGGCCAATTTTAATTGTTCATTGGTTTTTCATTTTCTCTATGGGAGTAAAGTCGGGCTTTTTTGTATAAGCCAACTGATTTTACCATCTTGTTCTGTTACAGTATTATAACTTGCCATGGGACTGGGTTGACTGTTCTGTTTGTGAATATTTAGTTTACTTGCGACCAGGGCTGGACTGGTAATCTGGCATACTGGGCATTTTCCCGGGGCCGATCAGGGGTGGACTGGCCATCAGGAGAACCAAGTGGGCCGGTGGGTCGGTCGCAAAACGGGCCGAATGGGCCGCGATAAGCTAAAGTGAGCCACCGCGTTATGCAAGATGGACCACAAAATGGTGCCGCAATATGCAGAAAAGGACAGCTATGTAAAATCCCGGGCTGATTTCTCATCCCAGTCCAGCCATGCTTGCGACTATGTGCCTCACACAAATCTCTAAACACTGTATTTGTTTCAAAGATTTGATTCCACAAAACATGCGATCTTTAACAAATCCAACAACTAGTTCTTTTTCAAAAGCATAAAATCTTGATTTTGTTCCCGAAAGACTTATATAAATCTGTGACTCCCAAGAAATTGTGTAGCATTCTGGCAAATGGAACTTGTGATTGTACACAGGTACAGTTTTATGTGCTATATGCATCAGATGGTCAGTGAATGGAACATGGGCATGCCGTCTGAGGCTAGGATTGGTGGAAATGTATTTAAATCATGTTTTGGAACTTTTGAAAAGTCTCCTTAAGTCAGACTGTTTGCTAATGGATAAATCTGCAAAACATAATACTTAGATATTTCGTTTTAACTGGGTCATTTAAAATTAACGCTGCAATTTATTCTGATGTAAATTAGCTTTTTACTACTGTGTAATAGGTAAGGATCTGGCCCTCCAGGGCTTGAGGTGTTAAACCATTTCTATTTCAAAGATCATGATATTAACCATCATTAATTATCTTGCTCAACATGATGTTAAAAGATGGGACAAATTATTGCCCCGAGCTGGCCATCTCGTTTCATTTGAATACATCCAATATGAAAAAGAAAATATATATACAGTGTATAGATATATATTTGTTTCATCAACTGTGAATTCAATTTGCTGTGTATTTTAATACATATACACCTTTGCCCCCAGCACAGAGGAGCGTTTTGGCCTTTTCTAATTTGATCAAATGAAAAGATAGCGGGAGGGAGATAGGGTGAGAAAAAGTGACCTTGATAAATGTTAACTGTTCAAGCTTGTATTCTTCTGAACTTTCATTCATATTGTTTATACATATTTTAATTTAAATTTGAATTGGTAATTTTCTGGTCACAATATGTGGAGGTTTGTCTGCCACAAAGTCTTGCGCAGTGTCTGAGAATCCTGACATTTTATATTTGTGGTTACTTGTAATGTCTTTGTCAAAAAATTATAATTTTAATTGATTTTATATATGTTTTGTTTGATACATATAACTGTGAATGTGAATGCAATCATGGGAAACAATTATTATTATTACAAAATATTCTGTGCTCTGTTCATGCATAGTGCAAAACATTGGACCAATGTCAATAGTATGACCCATTTTAAGGGTGGTCAAAATAATACTGCTAAATGTATTGATCCTTATGTAAGATGATTGAACATAAATAACTAATACTGTTAGGTATTAGGTATGGGGGGTACACCGTAACAAATACTATTAGAAATCAGGTTTAAAATGAACATTTGTATAATACTGAGATTGCTTAACTTATATTTTTTATTAAGTTTGTTCATCGTTTGTGTGTGTTTTTTGCAAATTTGGGAAAGTAAAACATTTAATAATCTTGGTTGATGTACTACTTATATATATACTATATATATGTATGTGTGTGTGTGTGTGTGTATGTGTGTGTGTGTGTGTAAAATATATACTGTATAAGTATTAATCTTGGTTAATTTTCACATATAATAATACATATTAACATTAAAATGTGGACATGTGAAGGTTGGTTAAACAGTTAACATGAACTAACAATGAACAACATTAGCTAATCGTGCTTTATGCATTATTATATTCAAGAAAATTAACCAACATTAATGTTTGAAAACATATTGTTCATTGTTTGTTCATGATACCTAAATCATCAACTAATGTTAACAAATGAATCCTTTTATGAAAAAACGTCTTACCAAAAAGTGAATTACTGTGCATTCAATGTATTCATTTTATCAGTACAAGTGTTCCCTGGGAATCAAATGGGCAAATTTGGGATTGTTAGAACCTTGCTCTAACAGTTAAGCTCATGGAACTCCTAATCACATTTATTTTCTTGAATTGGCAACAGTTACAGTGTCCTGACTTCATTTTGTAAAAAAATAATAATATATATAATAAGTTAGTAAGTATATAAATTCTTTGTGGTCAAGAAAGTCAAGCAGCCAGCACTTGACTGCAGAAGTACCAAAGAACACAATGGCAGTATTCATGTGATGTCCTATATAGAGATATTCACATTATTAAGTAAAGATATGAAGTCATGGCTGTTAACTTGGCAGCATTTAAACATCCGAATAGCCAACTTTGAAGGAAGACTATGTGTAAGAACTGTAGAGCGTGTTTAGGCACTGAGAAAGATACTGGGAATTGTGTAATGTCACAGTGGAGTGGTTCAATTCGGCACTCGGCTTATTTAGCTGTGGGTGGGTGTGGTAAGTGTCAAAGCCACGCAGAAAGAAACCCAGTATTTTCTTGCTGCATGTCAACAGTGAAGAATTCCAAAATTAAGAACTGTTCAATCTTTCATGTGTCATTATGTGAGTAAACTGGGCCTAAAATGTACTAGCTTAATTCAGTCAACAAATATACCAAATCTTCAGGGAGGATGATGTCATTTTGACAGATAAAATTTTTGTTTGAGGCCATTTTTTGCATGACTGACACAATGTGATATTGCAGGTTTTGCCATTAATTTTTAATAGGAGGGAACTTTGTATTTACATTGTGTTAGATATTTAAAACAATATGGCATCAAAAGGCTATTTGTCGATTTTTACTGGCGGACTGTTAGACGGATGGAAACATTGCCTCTAAATATAAATTAGTCTGTGAATTAGGACTGGTAATGTATCGTAAACACATATTTATGTACAATAGTCTTGATTCATCTATTTTTTATTCAAATGTATTTACATGTTTTGCTATTTTATTTAATGGCATGTTTTTTTTTACTTCTTAATTGACACAATAATATTGCAGATTGTATTTTTTATTTGTTTATTTTTGCTTTGTTGTCTTGTTTTTGTTCTGTTTTACTTTGTTTTTGCTTTGATTTATTTTGTTTTTCTTGCTTTGCTTTGTTTTGTTTAGATTTCTTTGCTTGCTTTGTTTTTGTTTTGTTTGGTTTCCCTTGCTTTAATTTGCTTAGTTTTTCTTTTTTATTATTATTGATTGATTTACTTATTTTTATTTATTATTTTTTTTGCAATGCATTCTTCTTGGCAGGGTAATTGGTGAGCCTTACATGATAGTGACAGGTTGCTCTTGAATATTAACTGGCAGTTTTAAAATGATTACAAGCCTGTCCTGCCTGAGATGATGGGGACAGCATCTGTCTCGAGACGAAATGCAGGAAGTCTCCGTCTGTGGTAATCTAGCCGTGTATATTACATAGAATTTAGACTAAACAAGGAACCAGGTGAGGTTTAAAAAGAGCAGGGAGGGGAAAAAATAAGCTATAATGCAGTTCATCTTGCCTGTTGACCGTCAGAGCCAGGGTCCACTTTGAAATACCAGGTGGTTGCCTTTTGACACCAGGCATCCTAAATGTTTACATTTCAGTTAACGGGCCAAGAGAAACTCCAGATGCCCTGATTCTGTCGATTGTGGGACCCGCAGTAATGCTACACCTTTCCTAAGGTACCACAGAGGAGATGGCTGAAAACAAAAAGGCCACGATGGCCCAAAAGTGAGGCTGATCTTTCCCAACATGCTGCCAAACACTGACGTGAATGACCACACACAGCTGAGAGTAACAGTCATGTCAACCACTTGATCTCAACGTTAGAGGTGAAACCATGTACAGTGCTGTGGAAAATATTTGACTCCATCCTGATTTCTTTTGTTTTTGTGTATTTTTCATAAAGTCAACACAAAATACAGTTTTCATATATATATATAGATATATAGATATATAGATATATATATACGTATATATATATACAGGGTTAGGAGAATTACTTTTGAAATGTATTCCACTACAGATTACAGAATACATGCTGTAAAATGTAATTTGTAACGTATTCTGCTAGATTACTCAAGGTCTGTAATGTATTCTATATATTTTGGATTACTTCTTGAGCACTGGTAGATTTTTTTCACTTGTTTTGACTATAAAAACTGCTCTTATGAATGAAACACATCATAATAAAGTGTTTCACCGCTGTTCAAATGCACTTTGAATCACATCATTTATATGTATAAATGTTTTCCATCTGAAAGGACTAAATAGTAAATGAAACAAATGACAATAAAATGCAAAGTAATCTCATCAGTAATCAAAATACTTTTTGAATGTAACTGTATTCAAATTACCATTTTTTTAAATTGTAACTGTAGTGGTATACAGTTACTAATATTTTGTATTTTAAATACTTAAACCTGTTACACGTATTCTGTTACTCCCCACCCTGACTATATACATACAGTGCATCCGGAAAGTATTCACAGTGCTTCACTTTTTCCACATTTTATTATGTTACAGCCTTATTCCAAAATTGATTAAATTCATTATTTGCCTCAAAATTCTACAAACAATACCCCATAATGACAACATGAAAGAAGTTTTTTGGAAATCATTGCAAATTTACTAAAAATAAAAAACAAAAAAATTCACATGTATATAAGTATTCACAGTCTTTGCCATGACACACAAAATTGATCTCAAGTGCATCCTGTTTTCCAACATCTATATCACCCATGTGAGAAACAAACTGTCCCCTTAATCTTAATAGCTGGTTGTGCCACCTTCAGCAGCAACAACTGCATCCACACACTTCCGACAACTGGAGATCAGTCTTTCACAACGCTGTGCTGGAATTTTGGCCCACTCTTCTTTGCAGAACTGCTTTAGTTCAGCCACATTGGAGGGATTTCGAGCATGAACTGCCCATTTAAGGTCCTGCCACAGCAACTTAATCGGGTTCAAGTCAGGACTTTGACTAGGCCACTCCAAAACTTTTTAATTTTGAGCCATTCAGAGGTGGACTTACTCCTATGATTTGGATCATTGTCTTGCTGAATGATCCAGTTGTGCTTGAGCTTTAACTCACGGACAAATGACCGGATGTTCTCCTTTAGGAATTTCTGGTAGAGAGCAGAATTCATGTTTCCCTCAACTATTGCAAGTCACCTGCCCCTGAAGCAGCAAAGCATCCCCACACCATCACACTACCACCAACATGCTTGACTGTAGGTATGATGGTCTTTTTGTGGAATTCTTTGTTTGATTTACAGCAGAGGTAATGGGACCCCTGTCTTCCAAACAGTTCCACTTTCGACTCATCAGTCCACAGAACATTCTACAAAAGGGTTGAAGATCATCAAGGTGTGTTTTGGCAAAATTCAGATGAGCCTTAATGTTCTTCTGGGTTAGCACTTGCCACTCTTCCATGGATGGCATTTTTGGCCAGTGTCTTTCTGATGGAGTCATGAACAGTGACCTTTATTGATGCGAGAGAGGTCTGCAGTTCCTTGGATGTTATCCTTTTTTGTGACTTATTGGTTGAGTTGTCGCTTTGCTCTTGGATGAATATTTGAAGGTTGGCCACTTCTGGGAAGGTTCACTACTGTGCCAATTTTTCTCCATTCGTAGATTATGGCTCTCACTGTGATTTTTTTTTTTTTTTGGAGTCCCAGAGCCTTTGAAATAGCTTTGATACCCTTCCCAGACTGATGTATTGATCTTTTGACCTTGTCATATTGTACTATAGGGAGAAATCTTTTAACCAGTTTCGCGCTGCTGAGAAAGTTCTATTTAGGTTTTGATTTGATTGAACAGGGCTGCAGTAATCAGGCATGGGTGTGTCTAGTCCAGCTGAACCCCATTATGAATCCAGTTTCATAGATTTGGGGATTTAGTAACTAAGGGGTCAAAAACTTTTTCACACATGCCCAGTTGATATTGGATAACTTTTTTGCTTCAATAAATAACATTCTCATTTAAAATCTGTATTTTGTGTTTACTTTGTTTTATGTTAGTTTATTAAACAATTTAGTATGAGATATCCACAAAAACAGATGAAATCAGGATGGGGCAAATACTGTTCCACAGCACTATATATGTGTATATATACACTCACCTAAAGGATTATTAGGAACACCATACTAATACTGTGTTTGACCCCCTTTCGCCTTCAGAACTGCCTTAATTCTACGTGGCATTGATTCAACAAGGTGCTGAAAGCATTCTTTAGAAATGTTGGCCCATATTGATAGGATAGCATCTTGCAGTTGATGGAGATTTGTGGGATGCACATCCAGGGCATGAAGCTCCCGTTCCACCACATCCCAAAGATGCTCTATTGGGTTGAGATCTGGTGACTGTGGGGGCCATTTTAGTACAGTGAACTCATTGTCATGTTCAAGAAACCAATTTGAAATGATTCGAGCTTTGTGACATGATGCATTATCCTGCTGGAAGTAGCCATCAGAGGATGGGTACATGGTGGCCATAAAGGGATGGACATGGTCAGAAACAATGCTCAGGTAGGCCGTGGCATTTAAACGATGCCCAATTGGCACTAAGGGGCCTAAAGTGTGCCAAGAAAACATCCCCCACACCATTACACCACCACCACCAGCCTGCACAGTGGTAACAAGGCATGATGGATCCATGTTCTCATTCTGTTTACGCCAAATTCTGACTCTACCATCTGAATGTCTCAACAGAAATCGAGACTCATCAGACCAGGCAACATTTTTCCAGTCTTCAACTGTCCAATTTTGGTGAGCTCTTGCAAATTGTAGCCTCTTTTTCCTATTTGTAGTGGAGATGAGTGGTACCCGGTGGGGTCTTCTGCTGTTGTAGCCCATCCGCCTCAAGGTTGTGTGTGTTGTGGCTTCACAAATGCTTTGCTGCATACCTCGGTTGTAACGAGTGTTTATTTCAGTCAAAGTTGCTCTTCTATCAGCTTGAATTAGTCGGCCCATTCTCCTCTGACTTCTAGCATCAACAAGGCATTTTCGCCCACAGGACTGCCGCATACTGGATGTTTTTCCCTTTTCACACCATTCTTTGTAAACCCTAGAAATGGTTGTGCGTGAAAATCCCAGTAACTGAGCAGATTGTGAAATACTCAGACCGGCCCGTCTGGCACCAACAACCATGCCACGCTCAAAATTGCTTAAATCACCTTTCTTTCTCATTCTGACATTCAGTTTGGAGTTCAGGAGATTGTCTTGACCAGGACCACACCCCTAAATGCATTGAAGCAACTGCCATGTGATTGGTTGATTAGATAATTGCATTAATGAGAAATTGAACAGGTGTTCCTAATAATCCTTTAGGTGAGTGTGTGTATATATATATATATATATATATATATATATATATATATATAAGCTTTTTGAACCATAAATATATTTTGCATTGTGTTCAGAACACTGATAATAAGAATCGGTTCAAATGGGTTAAAATGTGCATAAAAATCCTGAAAATAATGTCACAATGTAAAAAAAACAGAAAAAAAAATCTTAATTAGCCTTAAAATAGACAATTTTCTATATGCACATTTTTCTTTCTTATTTTTTTCTTTTTGCTTTGGAGTTAAATAGGACCAGGACCTTTTCTTAACAGGTTTTGTGATAATAACCAAGTCACAATCGAGTCTGTCGTTCTAAGAAGAAGAAGAAGCCTTTATTTTTGTCACACATTATACATTTGCACATATACAGTGAAATTCTTTTTTTCACATATACCAGCAAAGCTGGGGTCAGAGTGCGGTGTCAGCCACGATACAGCGCCCCTGGAGCAGATAGGGTCAAGGGCCTTGCTCAAGGGCCCAACTGTGGCATCTTGACCTTCTGGTCAGTAGCACAGAGCCTTAACCGCTGAGCCCAAAAATACTTTATATACTTTTCCATCTGTTTTATAATTAAAATAATGACTGTTTTAAATTTTACTGTCATTACCATCATATGCAATTATGTACATAGGATAAGTAGTTCAATTTTAGGACACAGTCTTGGACCATCGTCTCTTTTTGATTTTCAAATACGTTGGGATTCAGATCAAAGTTATAATGTTGATTAATATCAGAGGTAGTTTGTTTGATTCATGGCTTATAACTCTTAATTATTTGTATTACTTATTTTAAAATGATGAGAATGAACGTGTAAGTACCAAGACTGCTTAAATAATGGGCGGTCGCTGTGTATTGAACTTGTTTTTTTCAACAATGTAGGGCTTGTTCAATTCAGCAAAAGTTGCTGAAGGGCAATTATATCTTCGATGTATTATTTCTTAGTACTCTATCAGCTATAAGCAGTTAATCTTTTGTGTTTGATTAATTGCTGTCTGTCAGTCTCATTTCCAGAACCTGTATGATGCACAGAACAGGACTGGTTCTCTGATTGCTTTCTTGGCAATGACTGGCCTTTTATTTGTGAATGTGTGTGTGCATATATGGATGCGAGTATGTGTGGATTACCTTCTCTCACAAGAATCTTACCCTTTCTTTAGTTGAAACTTTGTGTCACAACACGCTTTAGTAAGATTAACAGGCCACACATTGAACAATTGAAATTAACTATGAACTATAGTTTCAATTCTAACCCCTGACAGTTGGAGCCAAAAAGCTTTCCATAAAGAATATGTATGTAGCTTACACAATATATATGCAGTGAAACTATATTTCAGGCCAATCATGGAATTGTAGAAATTGTAGAAAAAAGTCTATATAAATGGGGTGATCTTTTCACATAATCTATGCTACATATGATCCCTTATAAAGCACAAAAGACTGGTTCTGTAATACTACATTTCATTCATTTTTATTTTTATTCTTTTGTATCACAGGTGAATAAATTTTTAACAGTGGCTTATAAACCTTTTAAGGCAGACATACTATGAGCATCCGAGGTTGTTAATCGATGTTATATGCTTCTGTTAAAGCTATCAGTCCTTGTGATTCAACTTTTAGGTTAGGATTAAAAAACTAAAAATTGTTTAACAGAAGAATTCCTGGTGAAGAACTGCACTACCCATGATCCTGAAGGGAAAGGTCCACCAATCAGAGAATCACGACAAACAAAGCTCGCCAAAAGAGCTCTGCAGTGACCGCCCACTCACATACTGTGAATGCCACAATCGAGTCGGCCTCCCTACACTCCAAAGTATGTATACAATTTTAAATATCTGAATATTTTGCAATACAATTAAAACATATTGTTTTCTATACCTCTAATCAACAAATTTACATTAAGAGTTTTATATTTTTCATCAGTTTTAATTAGATTATGTCATTGTAGTGCGTTCCCTCATTAAAGATGTTAAGTAAACACAGGGCCGCCGCTGGGGGGTTTGCATGATATGGGCGTAAAGCGATCATCTGTGTTCCGCAACTGCTTTAGGGTTTTTGAATAAAGTATAACGTGCAAGTAAGGGCAGCCGGTGGACTTTTGGTGCCCTTCTAGGGTAAGATGGTTGCCCCCCTAGGGAGTTGGTGCCCTACGCAGACTGTATAGTCTGCTTATAGGGAGTGCCGGTACTGAGTACACAGTACCGTTGACTTTTTGTCTGATTTTCAAATACTTTCCTGCTTCAAATCAAAGTTTATAATGTGGTGATTCACCTCGGAGCTGACTGGTTAAAATGCTCTTTTATGAAGGATTTGATTAAATCCCTACTGAACAAAGGAATTACTTTCGGAACCAAGATTCCTTTAAAAGTAAGCAGGTACAGTAGCACTCTATCACAAGGCTTTTTTGAATACTTGAGTTTGATTGGTTAATCATGGGTTTCTACATCCATCCATCCATCCATCTTCAACCGTTTATTCGAAGTCGGGTCGCGGGGGCAGCAGCAGCTCCAGCAGGGGGCCCCAAACGTCCCTATCCCGAACCACATTAACCAGCTCTGACTGGGGGACCCCGAGGCGTTCCCAGGCCAGTGTGGAGATGTAATCTCTCCACCTAGTCCTGGGTCTTCCCCGAGGCCTCCTCCCAGCTGGACATGCCTGAAACACCTCCCTATGGAGGCACCCAGGGGGAATCCTTACCCGATGCCCAAACCACCTCAACTGACTCCTTTCGACGCAATAGAGCAGCGGCTCTACTCCGAGCTCCTCACGGATGACTGAGCTCCTCACCCTATCTCTAAGGGAGAAGCCCGCCACCCTTCTGAGGAAGCCCATTTCGTCCGCTTGTACTTGCGACCTAGTTCTTTCGGTCATGACCCAGCCTTCATGACCATAGGTGAGGGTAGGAACAAAAATTGACCGGTAGATCGAGAGCTTTGCCTTCCGGCTCCGCTCTCTTTTTGTGACAACGGTGCGATAGAGCGAGTGCAATACCGCCCCCGCTGCCCTGATTCTCCAGCCAACCTCCTGCTCCATTGTCCCCTCACTCATGAACAAGTCCCAGAGGTACTTGAACTCATTCACTTGGGGCAATACCTCCTTCCCTTTATGTGTTTCTACAGTCAAACATATTTGTTTAATGGGTAACACTTTACTTTAAGGACCCACAATAATGCACTAGTTAAGCATAAATAAAACAGTAATTCATATATAACCAAATGTTGAGTAAGAGTATCATAGCCATATTTGCATAATTTATTAAACGTCTGATTTTTGTGTAGGAAGTATTGTAATTAATGCTCAATTTCTAATTAACTGAATGCATAGTAAGGCTCTCTTAGCCATCCAACACAATAAACGTATTAGTTTGGTTTGGAAAGTAATGCTCTTTTTCAGAGATCATATTTCAAGTTTACTAAACTTTATTAAGCCAGTAATTAAGGCTAATACGTATTGGCTTTACAAAGCTGCTTCTAAAGTCATCTATTAAATAAAACCATAAAGACTCCCTGTTCTAAAATAAACATTTTACCTATTGTTTACAGTCAGGGTTGGGGAGTAACGGAATACATGTAACAGGATTACATATTTAAAATAGAAAATATTAGTAACTGTATTCCACTACAGTTACAATTTAAATCATTGGTAATTAGAATACAGTTACATTCAAAAAGTATTTTGATTAAAAATATCCCTTACATATGGTGTAAATAATTTCATCCATTAATATGTTTGTTCAGAGAAAAACAATCTAGAACATCTGCTTATCCTGATACTAAGACCAGCTTAGACCATCAGGAATTTCCATGCTTTTCCAGACTGGTGGTCCAACATCAACATGCCGTTAACCTGGAAAATGTGGCTTGTGAAGCAATCAGCATGGTCTTTCTGGCGAAGTTGATTGGCCAAAAAGTCTGGCTAGTTAAGGTATGGGAAGTTATACAGTCACCAGTGGCTAACTATCCTTGAGTTCATTGTTATTTTATGTTTATGCATTTGGCAGACGTTTTTATTCAAAGTGACTTGCTTTGCATTAAAGATATCTGTTTTATCAGTAGGTGTTTTCCCTGGGAATCGAACCAATAGACTTGGCATTGCAAGCAGAACCAGCAGAGTGCTCCATCTCATTGTAACCTATTTATCAGGCTTGAATTTTGGCAGTACATTTGGGGAAATTCATCAAATTACCACCATGCAACCTCAAAGAACTTTATCTACATTTGGGTTGCGTTCATGAACGTTGCTCAATTTCTCCAGGTGCTTGCTGTGAAAATGAATGTGGCCCAAAAACTATCTGGCACTTGGAGACAAAGAACAATGATGTTTTGTCATGTCGGCATTCCCTCTTCTTCAGCACTCGGATCAGTCAACAGCCCCTACTCGGAAGTTTCCAAAAACATCAGTGGGATCGAGGGGCTTTGTGCATGCCGGGTCTGCCCAAAAATGACCAATGTCTTTGGTTCCCATTACCCATGAGTTCTTGAGCTGAGAAATTTGGGTGGTTTGATCACACACTCCACAACAGTAGGGGACCCATCTTGTAAGTTGCTTGCCCTTAATTCAAACCAGACACATTTGTGGCCAGGTGCATTACAGTAAATGCTAAAGAGCATGTTTCATGAAGGTGCTGAAGTCGGTGTTATAATCGTTAATGGAAGCTTCAAGGAAATTTGAACATTTTTGTTAACTGAAATAAAAACAAAATTGTGAAAGCTGAAATTAAATAAAAGTGTAATTTATTTTTTCAGCGTTCTCAGATTGCCTTGAAAAAGAAATATATATGTATATATACACATTATGTCATTAACCCTTAAATGCATACCTCGTGTCTTTAGAAATCCGGACCTCATTCCACCCCTGTACCTCATACATTTTTGTGAGTTGTGCCCACACTTCTATAGTATTCCTCGATCTATCTCTTATAAATAGTGTAACACAAAAAAAAGAAAAACAACAACAAAAAACATTATGATGGTTGAAGTACCAAAAGTGTATAGGGTCTGCAAGAGTGTCGTTTTCTTTCTTTTTTCTCTTTTGTTTTTTGCATGTCCATAATTGATATTATTTTTATAATCATTTCATATATGTTTAAGTTTACTATCACATGCTATCAATTTGTTTGTGACTTAAAAGATAAATGGGTGCTGTATTCATAACAATAAATACTATATCATATTGACTTTCTGTGCAACAATGAACTGTCAGCAATGCTGATATATCAGTCATTTATATGCTTCTACACATACATAATATACATGCAATTTCTTACTCAAGGTGGCGCTGTTGTTTCAGTGATTGATTTGATTTAAATTTGACATCGCTATTTGATGAAGAAACAACATTGAAGTAAACTATAGCAAGTACAACACATGAACAGTATGATATGACTATTGTCATTTGGGTGTATTACTGAAAGTTGTGCATCTAATAAGACTCAATATAATACGCATAGGATTACACATGTGTAGATTGTGTGTTATGTGTAGCTCAATATGTATATAGCCGGTTGCATCTCATGAAATTTCTGTGAAAATAATGAATCGTTGTTCTTGATTTGTTACAGTTTCTCTTTAATTTATGTAAAAAAAAAAAACATAAAAATATATTTTATTGCCTTGAAAATATTTGTCTTAAAAGTAAATAACTTTTGCACTATCTGGGCATTTTGTACATGCATTTTTAATAGATATAAGTGCCGGGTCTCTAAAGACCCGAATATGTAAGAGTGTTTGGGAAAATTACCATGCATTAAAGGGTGAAACATATTTTTCATTTTATATTTTTAGTTTTATATCTATAGCAATTACCATGAGTTTTACACTACTTTGGAAGCCTTAACAAATACAAAAAGCATAAAAATATTTTTTTTTAAAAAAAGAACAAGACATGAGCAGCAAAAATAAAATATGAAAAAAGATGAAAAAATTATTAAATTAAAAACAAAAGAGTTAAATATAAAAATAGAAAGTAAAGCAGAGCTAAATATCAACTATACCTAATGGTCATAAAGTGAAATCTAATGAAAATTAAACAAAATTAAAAGGACAAATAAAAACTAAATTCATAGATTTAATAAAACTGCTTCAAGTATTGCTATACACCACTGGCCTGCCATAATATTAAAAACGATAAAAACATAAAACTAATTAACTGAGATCAGCACAATTGTAAGGGGCTTGAAGACAGATAGGCTTTTAATGCCCATATTTCTAATGTACTTTTCAGGATGGAAAAAACGTATCAAGCTCCATGACCCTTGGATCACCTCAATCCCATAATAACCAAGTGATCGTATCTGCAATGCATTTGGAAATGAAAGTGAATTCCCCCTTGCCCTAAAATGTCTTACTTTCTCAGAGGCTTAGAAGGTGTGCTGACATTGACCTATGGTGATCGGCTCTTAATAGCCACTGGCACTGTGCTGACATCCCACTGCTAATATAGCCAGAATTTGTTTGCAACTCGACATGTCGGAAAGATCAATGGTCAACAGCAGGGGCGTCACTAGACCCCTTTTTCTGGAGCACGTGCCCCAGTACAAATCTGCTGTGCCCCAGTAAAATCTCAAGTTTGAGTTTTAACAATTTACTTTATTTCTCAGTGCATACAATTAGATTGATAATCCCTGAAAAAATTAATGGATCTATCTAAATGCAACGCAGTAAACCGAAAACACAAATCTGATGCATGCACGCAGAAATCCATGTCTGTGCACCGCGCACCTGTGCGCTTGCTATAACCAAAGCCACTGCAGCGTGCACAGCCACACACACAAGTCCAGGGGCCGGTTGCACCAGCTATACTTACATTACAACTTGACCTAGTTGTGGCATAAATGGTCACTAAGTCACTTAGTCAGCTTACGCACTACTAAATATTTGAACGTTGCACCATTAAACTTAGAACGTAACCCCTTCCTATGAACTGCATTTTTACGGAAGCTCCGACCAGGAGTAATGTTGGAATAAAAAAGCTGACTCGTTTAATGTCATCAATGTGCTCATGTTTTGCATGATAGTCATCAATCATTTCGACATATATGATGATGTTGGCATTTACACTCGTTTACATTTACAAGAGAGAAAAAACTTACCTTTAAATGTCTCCTCAGCATGAAACCGTTTAAACGGTGCAGTTTTCAGGGTGCGTTGTCAACATATATGAAATAAATAATCTATTAAATGAATAAATGTCTATTTTTCCAGCCTGTTGTATTAGTATTTATTTATCACCCCTTATTTATTTTAGATACAGTTCTTATATATTGTTATTTACACAGTGCAAATATATTTGTGACATCTACTTTTATTACGTATTGTATTTTAATGGGGATATAATTTATTACAGCTGACAGTTACACGAGTTGAACATCAACAATAGCAAGATAAAATTTAAAAAGATGAAATTCATGACTTTTTAACACTTCTGTGTATAAATTTGTAGGTTTTTTATTGGATCAAAACAGGTAAACGTCATATTATGTGAAGTAAGTATTATGTGTGTAAGTTTACAACATACTAGTTAAGTCTTGCCAACTGGTAGTTACTAAGTCCTTAGTGTGAACTTTACATCCTAAGTTATGTGAGAACTTACGCACAGCTGGTGCAACCGTACCCAGGTGTCGGCACGCAAGTCAGAATTGAGGTAGTCTATGAAAACATGATGAAACTAAAGTAAGTTTCTAAATAATAGAGATGAGTTTGAGTGACCCAAGTCTTGATAAACAAACTTCATCCTCAGCCGTTAGAGTCAGGTTTTAGACATCAAATGAAAAAGCATCAAGTCTCAGGAAAACCTCTTTCAAGTCTATGAAATTGTAGAGAAAATGAACAAATGTTTTGTGTTCTGTAGTACTGGCTTTAATTGTGTATGATAACAATGAATCAATCTTTTTGATATGAAATTAATCATTTCATTTGATAGCGCTAGTTTAGGACACTACATAAACAGTTGGCAGTAACTATGGCAGATGTATGCTAATTACCTAGCGACTATAAAGGACAATAGTTTGGCTTGTTTTGAGTAGTTGTTGCAAGAAAACTTAATGAGTTTCAAACGTCAGTTTGAACTTACACCAATTATTTTATTTAGCTAGTGTTTATGATGTTAGAGATACCTCAGCTTGTTTTGCAAGCTAGCAACCAAACTCAGCCAGTTTAGCTACCAACTCTGCCTAGCGACCAACTCTCTGCTCATTCTGAGACCTTTTTGCCTAAAGCCATTTCGTCTGAGGCTGTTTTGCCTGATGTTGGATAATGCAATTCCATAGATGTACTTGACAGAGGTTTTCCTGATGTGTTATGTGTAATATAGAAGAATGCAAATGTGCAAGAAATTTTTCTCCGGTTTTATTATTTGCATATACAGTGTATGCATTTTATGCTGTAAACATGTTGAGAATGTTCATGTACAGTATGTTGAAGATACTTAAATATTAATTTCATAAAGATTAATATCTCTACATGTTTACCATTCCCAGTACTTGTTGCAGTGTAGGAATAGTGGGTTAAGTGAGGGACGTTTTTATACTGCATTGTGTTGCACACTTCTATCATGAAGACTTGCAGACTTGAGTGAAATTTAAGATGACATTTATTTGATGAATATAAAACAGAAAAGTAATGTCTCTCTTTGGCGTAAGCCCCGTCTGACGGTCCGAAGAAATTGTACTTGGAACCGTCATATCAGTGCCATGAGATAGAAGGCAGGGGCGAGGAGCCTACCCCCATGCAGGACGGGACTCAACACGTGGTGCTGGGGTGGTGGAGGTTGCCGTGTTAGTGCACTGAAACAGCAATGTGATAGATTGTGAGTAGACTTATAAAGCAATGGCTTACATGTGATTGTGAAGTGTTTTTGGGCATATGGGCACATGTGAGCTCCAGAGTGGTAAATCAAGTTATTTTTAGTTGTAAATGATGTAATACAGTCAACAGGAAAGCATATTTTATTAACTCGACCCCCTAACCAAAACCCAACCCCCTAAACCTAGCCATCAGTGAAGTAAAAATTTAATCTTAGAAGGAAAATAGAACCTACGATTCATGCTTGACACTGATGATGCAAAAACAAATACCATCTGGTTTCAACATGGGAAGCGAGCCCTGACACTTGAACTGATGCAAAAATGTCTGAAGGAAGATGATGCTTGTCAGAATTGGTGTCAGGGTATTCAAGGCCAGCAGGTTTAGTGGCCGGTGCAGTGCCATTTTTGTTTTTTGTTCATGTTTTTCCAAGCAAACCTCCTTTTCATTGGTCAAAACCTCAAGTAATGGGGCCAGATTGGGCTCTGGCTCCAGCATCAACACCCTGTTGATGGAAATTTAAGTTCACCTAAAAATCTATAGAGATTGCACCACACGTCATTCACAGCGGAATATGCCAACATCAAAGTTAGGATTGAGTTGGGCGTGGGACACTAGGGCACAGCAGACAAGCCAATAGTGGAACGGGATAGGGTGAAAGTTTGAGAAATTTCCATTTGTCCACATGGCAATAAAATGTCTGCCACTTTACTTATTGAGTTTGTAATGAAGGCCAGGTGTGTAGTCTGTTTTTCGAAGCACTCTGTGGGCATTCTACAAAAGAACATTTTAGGAAATCTCGATGTTGGACCCAAAGCAGACTTTTCAAGAAAACAGTATAAATTATAAAGCACAGCTATTACCATTCACAGAGACAATGAAAAGCAAAGTGAAATATCCCAATGAAAAAAGGGAACTCAAATAATTTTTTTTTAAACATTTCACATTTGAAGAGAAATAACCAAGTAATTAAAGATTAGCAAAAAAACACAAATCTAAATGCAATGAGACAACCAGTCTATTGACTCTGATTTTCCATTCATGCAGAATGGACCCTGGAGTTTTTAATCGTGGTTTTAGCTCGACCCCTATTTATGGTTTCACACACATACTTTTTACTTGAACTAACATTCTTATTAGAAGACTTGCTCAGTGTGAGGCTAATTCTTTTTCTAACGATCCAAACCTTTTTCTGATCGCATATACTGTATGATTTCATTGAAACACAAGGCTGCCTACACAGTAAATCAAATCTCACTCGACTCTTTATACAGTTGAGCACAGGCAGCCTTATAAATAACCACTATATGGCAGAAATGTGGAATTGTTTTTTTTTTTTTTTTTTCTGGATCGATTACCTCTATAATCCTGTAAAGCTCTAGCTCTTTTTTGGTTTGACTTCTACTTGTTCCATAACATCTCTATTGCATTTGTTTGATTTTAAAGAGGCTTTTGTGTTTTATCGCAGTAAATGTAGCTTACAAAAACATATATATATATATATATATATATATATATATATATATATATATATATATATATATATATATATATATACCTGTATGTATATATATATATATATATATATATATATATATATATATATATATATATATATATATATATATATATATAAACCAATCAGCCACAACATTAAAACCACCTGTCTAATATTGTGTAGGTCCCCATCTTGCCGCCAAAATAGCGCCAAACTGCATCTCATAATAGCATTATATTCTTCTCAGCACAATTGTACAGAGCGGTTATCTGAGTTACTGTACACTTTGTCAGTTCAAACCAGTCTGGCCATTCTCTGTTGACCTCTCTCATCAACCAGAATTTACTCAGAATGGTGCCAAAAACAAAAAACATCCAGTGAGTGGCAGTGAGAAGAATAGAATGCTATTCTGAGATGCGGGTTGGTGCAGTTTTGTTGGCACGATGAGGACCTACACAATATTAGGGAGGTGGTTTTAATGTTGTGGCTGATCAGTGTATATATAAACAGTGTTTACATACATATATATATATATATATATATATATATATATATATATATATATATATATATATATATGTGTGTGTGTGTATGTGTACAGTACTGTGCAAAAGTTTTAGGCACTTGTAAAAATGTTGCATAGTGAGGATGTCTTCAAAAATAATTACATAAATAGTTTTCATTTATCACTTAATGCCATACAAAGTCCAGTAAACACAAAAAAGATAAATCAATATTCGGTGTGGGGGACATGACATTAATATTTTCTATTAACACATTAAAGCTGATGATATAAATAACCGTCTTAAGACAAATACTTTTGTGAAACATCTTATGTGCTTAAGAATTGTGTGTGTGTGTGTGTGTGTGTGTGTGTGTGTGTGTGTGTGTGTTAATGTCATATTACAAAGCAATTATGAATGCAGATATTAAGAAATACAAATGAACGTGTATTGTGTAATTCTTTTGTGGAATATCTTGCAATTACACACCCTAATTGCTGTTATTACAATTAATTAAACATTTACAATACTGTTATAATACCGTAACAGACCTGTAATGTGAAGTGTTACCAAAACAAGTTATTCTTATGTATGTTCGCGTGCACTGACTCCATTAGAGGGGGAAACTTCAAGCATTTAGACCCGCAGAGGGGCGCTCTCGCCCTGTCCACTGCCAGATTGTTTCAGGGGCGGGGCCACTAGAATGACTGACGGCTCAGTTTAACTGAAACTCCTCCCACCGCCGCCTTTCTCTCTCCCTCTTTCACTCTTTTCTTGGTTTCAGAGCAGCCGATCTTTATTCCAGTGCACATGGAAAGGCAAGAGCAGCAATGATCGGCGCTCAGATGGTGAAATTCGTTCAGGGATTTAACGCGTTACGCCACTATAGGGTCATTTAACGGGACTTACACTGGGGCGCGCTTTATTACCGGACTACGACCAAATACGATTTGAGATGGAATTGACTTTTAAACAATTACTCTCCATATAGGGATTTCACTGTGCAACACCTATAAACGGACACACATGTTCTCCGCTAATGAAATACAAGGAGCATTTACCCAGTGGATGAGTTTTAACCCTTCAATGATGCTTTAGATATTTTGCACATCGGCAATTGGATTACATGAACGCGGCAAAAGTATCTGCATGTTGAGAGGCTTGTGGTTTATGGAACTAGAGCTGAGAAGAAAAGATCTGAAGTTGGAAAAGAGGGTCTCGGGACTGAGGGTCTGAAGGATTTTACCATCTCCTCCTGGAGCTTCACTTTAATGTCCAAAGTCTTTGGGTTATGACAATGGATTATTTTCTTGTTTTATGCAGTTTTATTCTGCCTCTTTCCTCGGCTGTAGAAGGTAAGATTTTAAATCATATTTCATTAGCCTACAGTTACTTTTATGATGTTTTTACGCACAGGGTTTATCAACCGTCACGGGTCGATATGCATTGATGCGCACCCATAGAAGTTGCGCTTTGGACACCGTGGATAACAATGAGGTTTTAAGGTTTTAGTTAATGGCTATAATTAATGCAGCGGCATGCGCCTGGTCAGATACTTCTAATGGCACATGCGAATCGATCTAACCATCAATTGACACCAATACACATGCAATACATCGCAGGACTTCTTCCTCCTAATTGTTGTTTATTTTCTTTCAGCAAGACAATAGTTTCTGTCTCTCCTAAAGGAAATGTCTCTACAGGGAGTCCAACTTTAACAGTCTCTCTGTCAGTCACAAATCCAGGCGATCACAAAAGACTCACGGCTGAACTCGTCTATAGTGTATAATTTAAGCAATTTCGAGCGCATTTCTGTTTTGGCGCTATAGAGCGTAAATCGATCAAGACCAGCATTTGATTTGCGCCTTTGCATCTAAAATCTGCAGGTTGGTCTTATGTCGGCCTATTGTTGGGCAATGATGATAAAATGGCATACAGAAAGAAAGAAAAGTTTTTGATCTGTGTTTGTGTGCTTTTTATCTATATTAATGACATATTTATTTTATAGCGGCTTAAATCATTTGCTATGTTGGCAATGTTTCAATTCATTATTCGAAGTCGGGACCCCACTAGACCTCCAGACCTATTGACATCAATAAAGGTGAAAATGACAGAGCGCTATAATAGATTTTAAGAGAGAAAAACAATGTCGATACATTTCATTTCTATTATTATTATTATTATTATTATTATTATTATTATTATTATTCTTTCTTTTTTTAAAGCTCGCATTTTTCTTGAACGACAAGCATGAAATCATGAACACCATTATGTTTATTGAGGTGCTGTCTGACTTTTTTTTTCTCCTATCAAAATAGCTATATTAAAACAGCACTTATTTGATGATAATAATAATAATAACAATAATTGCAATATATTTGGGCAATATAATAGCATATAGTCTATTGCAATATTGGCATAGGTGGCTGTTAACCTTTGACAATGCATATTATTATTTATTTATTTGTTTGTTCCCTTTAAAGCTGCAAAAAAAAAAAAAAAAAAAAATGCCATCAGACTGTCCAAAGCTGGAATATAACACACTACTTTACTCTCTAAATGAGAAATGAAGTTACTTTGCTGGTTGTTTTTAGCCATTTTATCGTTGCTTAACATTGGATGGATGTTGGCCTGTTTGGAGTTCTTATGGTTGTCTTGTTGAAATTATTTATTTATATTTTCCACCGCAAAATTCATGGTAATAAATTCCTATGTAAACGTGGTAAACGTTTTAAGTTTAAAACTTTGCTCAGTGGTGTATGTGCAAGAAGTTCTCGAAGAGATCGGCGTGAAGGGAAACATGAGCCTCTGAGTAAACTATATTTTATATTACAATTTAAATAAAGTAATAAAGTACTCCCCAATTAACTTTATACAAGTGGCCTATTGTGATTATAATGTGTGTTATAATTGATACTAATTAAATAACTTATTAAGAGGCAACGTAACAGCAGTTGGATTCAATGTTGTTTAGGTCTGAAGTGCGACGCATTTTTCATTGTCCTTAAATTTCTAATATGCACTATTGCATTTTTTTTCTCAATTACACTGCTGACAGTGCTGTCAAATTCTGAGGAGTTAACTTTTATAGTGCCAATTGAACCCCTAAAAGGTCACAACCAGCAAATAAATACAAACCGGTTTTTATTTTATTTTTTTCATCCATACTTTGATGCATTATAGTCTATTTGTAATGTTACTTATGCACTCATTCTTCACTCTCTTGCCGTGTTCTCTTGTGAAATCCTGCGCTTTATAATCGACCTCAAGTCTCTCTCATTGTCCAGTTAATCTAGATATCAAAGACCTGGTTTTAATTCTCACCATCCATTTGGACCTATTTATTTAGCACCTACATATGATAAACACTCCTACATATACTTACTCTGAGTTGTTTAAAGTAATCTGGTTGGTAATCTGGGTGGTAAAACAGGCCCATTGCATCAGTGTAATGAACAGTATAAACTGTAAGACTGTACGGGCCATCTGACTTCACAATCAGCTTGCTAAAATACTCTTGTTTCTTTTACGTGGTCTACCTTACATGCACTATTTTTAATATAATCGAAAATGCAAACAAGCACTGTGCCCGTATAAATATATGTCTTTCTCGGAGCGCATTGTGCCCTCTTTATGTCTCACTGAAGTGGTAATTCAAAGGCGAACGACCACTGAAGCAAAATGTAACCCTTGTTAATGAAATGACAGGTTCTGGGGATTTTAGGGGAAACAAGAGATACAGGGTACACTCACTGCAGAAGAGCTGTAACTTGAGTTTGAAGAAAGGACTGGGACGAACGGGACCCTGCGAAACCATTGTAGGTAATAATAATAATGATAATAATAATAAAAATAAATCGCTCTGAATTAAACGCTATGTAAGGTCACTAAAGTGCTTCAAATAAATAAATAAACAAATAAATAAATAAAAATGTAGCCATCTATTTTAATGCCCCAACAGATAACAAAAACAGCTAAATATATCACTATTATTATTATAACACATGATATATGGGCTAATCAATGCGATTTCATCGATTTGGAAAATCTGATGTCGAAAGGGCTAAAAAAGGTTAAAACATTGATCTGCTCTTCACACTTGGCCTATACACTCGGCGTAGGGAAAAGCCGAATCAAAAGCGCAATTTGGTATAGTAACGTGGGCAATAAAATTGTTCTAAATAATTGCATTCATTTATGACGTAGAATATAAATCAACACACTAGCAACTATGGCAAAATACACACTTATTTTTGCAAAATATTTAGCATTTATTATGTTTTATGCACTACGCCACAAGTGCCATTTAGTTGCAATTAAGAGTAGTTTAAAAATAAAAACGCGAAAAGGCTGAAGAGCGCCTTTAAAATATTAAAATAAATAATAATAGTAATAATAAAAACAAATTAAAAAATTGAAAAGCAATGCATGTACATTACATTTTCATTTGCATGTAATGTGTTCATAAACCAAAAAAAATTTCATACCAAAACAATAAATAAATTACATACAAATTCAAATTTAATTTTTTTTAATATATATATATATATATATATATATATATATAAAACACATTTTCTTTTCATGCATAGGCAGCAATATCTTTTTAGGCCAATTCTCTGTCATAATCATCAATGCTTGATGCATAAGTTTGGCTGGGTCAGCCTGGTGGACGGAGTGCCTTGTGTATTATATTTATTTATCCGTATTAATTTATCTTTAAATAGTTGCTTTTCTTATTAAATTGTATATATATATATATATTTTTTTTTATTTATTATTATTGGTGTCATTATATAAGTCTTGTGTAAGAGCTATTGAAAGGTCATATGTTAAACAGAGGGCAGGTTGAGCAGATGTCCGTTGGCTTTGTTTCAGACCCTGGTAAGAAGCTCAAAGGGTCTCAGACTTTGTCAGACTTAAAGATGCTATGAAACAGAGGCATATTAATGAGCGCACTAACCCCATAGATGCCCAGTAATCAAGCTAACATTACTAACCTACAAACATCAGCACTGATAACCTTTCGATTTCAAGAATGCTTTGGCTGGTACACTTTGACGGTAATCTGAGCCCAGTTACTGATATAACCTGTGCCGAAGCCAATATTTAACCAAGTGGTCTGTTCATTTATGAAGAAGTGGACTAGATGCTGACTGGAATGTAGAATTTGCTCTTTTTGGAGGGTCCACTCAAAAGGGCCGTCCTGGCAGCTGACGCAAAGGCCTTCGCAGAAAAATGGGTCTTTGATACTCACGACAGTGCGAGGAGAGAATGTGTCTGGGGCCGAACACTGCCAAAATCCCCCCACTGCTGTCTGCAGCTACTGAAGCGGAATGAGAGAGAGAAAATGAGAGCAAAAGAGAGGCAGAGAGAATGAGGGATTGAGAGAAAGAGAGACATCGGAGCTTGCTTTCTGTCTTCAGTTGGTCGCTAGCAAGATGGGTGGCGTTGGCAAGTGATATATCTGCTACCAAAGCACCCACTGAAATGAAGGGCGGTAGTGCAGAATACCCAAACAAAGTCACATGATGACAGGCACAATAATTTTTACTTTCCATCTGAAGGGTTTTCTCTCTCAGGCCAAGCCATAGGGATTTTGTCATTTTTTTTTTTTTAGCATGCATGTGTTCATTTACTTTACAGTTGGAGCAAATATGGTCAGGCAAAGTACAGAAAGTTTATAGTTAGAAATTTAGAACTTTTCAAAACTTTAGACACACCTACTAATTTTGTATTATTATAAGCTAATAAAACTATGAATTCAAACCTAAAACGTACAACAATCTTAAACAGTATTAATGTAGTTCCCATTTATGGTTCTACGTGTTGGCAGCTTTTCCTGAACATCCAACTTATCCAAATATTTTAGTTTTGCGAAGGAATTCATATGTTGGCAGCAGGCACAATTCATATTTGTCTCCAAAACTATTTTCAAGCATTTCAGCATAAGTGTTAATATCAAAGGGCATTTTAAGAGCATAAGAAATATAAATTCAGACAAGTGTGTTCAAACGTTTGACTGTCATAGGATGCCACATTTTATAGACACTTGAAGATTTTACCTTTATAAACTATAAATCAAACAACACTGCAATAACTGGTACCTTTGTTTAACAGTGCTGGCTGGCAAGCATGTCAATTGTTCACTGCAGGACCTGATACGTTAATAATTTGTTTATGAAGCAATCTGCATGAGACACCACCTGATAAAACAGAAGCAGTTCTTATTTTTGAAAGAACATCAAATCTGAATCACTTTGGCCTTTGACATGTCCTGTGGTTTGATGTGTTATACTCCATCTAAAACTATTTTAAACAAGATTTCACTAATTACTTTGCGATGATTATTCATGCAGCTTTTATGACTATATAGAATATGTTATACCACAGGGCCATTTAAAATGAACCCGTAAAAGCAAAAATGTACAGGTGTAATAAAGCATCATAAAAAACATTAACAGCACCAATAAATAAATACACTTTTCCTTCATATACATTCTATCAGGAAGACTTGCAGTCTTAAGTGAGATTTAAGATGACATTTATTTGATGAATATAAAACAGAAAAGTAATGCCTCTCTTTGGCATAAGCCCCGTCTGATGGTCCAAAGAAGTTGTACTCGGAGCCGTCATATCCTGCCGGAGATAGGAGGCAGGGGCGAGGAGCCTGCCCCTGTGCAGGACGGGACTCAACTGGTGGTGGTGGGGTGGTGGAGGTTGCTGTGTTAGCACACTGAAACAGCAATGTAATAGATTGTGAGCAGACTTATAAAGCAATGGCTTACATGTGATTGGCTAGGAATTACCCAGCTAATGGTGCGATGTCTTCCCGCTACAACTACGCTGTGCTTACATTTCATAAACACTTAAAAGTTAATGTTGATTCGAAAAAGCTCACGGATATGTTGTGCTACTCCACATGTGCTTAAATATTTCAAAATGCACATACACAGAAGTTGCATGCTGAAATAGAGCTCAGTGTATGGAGTGAGATGACATGGGGCGGGACAGTCCCGCTCTGCTTCTGAAAAATGAAGTACACATTTTTTTACAAGAATGCCATAGCCGTTACTCTGTGTTGAAGCTAGTTGGCAAGTAGGATTTAGGAAAAGCTTCCAGACTTTTGTTGCAATGGCTTGATTATTTGCTGGACCATGTTTTATGAGTTTTAGTGTGGCCATTTCTTCTGATAGAGCAGAAGAGTTATTTTTTATAGAACATTACTTTTGGCCTTTTTTTTCTGCCTGACTCAAACCTGAGTCACCTCGAGCAAACAGTTCTTAAATAACAGAAGCATATGCACAATCCACTGTCCAACTCTAAAACAAAATAGTTATTTGACGTTAATTCATCAAAATTCAATAAAAGTCATATCCACAACCATATTTTAGCTTTTACATAGCAAAAATCCTTTACAAAAAAGTTAAATGAATTCTTAGCTGACAATGTCCTATGTAAGGAAGTTAGTTTTTGTGGAAAATGTAATTGTCACAATGTAATATGGTGGTATTTGTCAACCGTGGTTGAAACAAGGCAATGTGTGATGTCAGAAGCCCTGTAGGAAATCGCTAATGCTAATGCGAAGTGCAAATGTCTGCTTTGATTAGCAGTACTGGCATGTGTGAACAGGGTTGGGGGTGTTATGACTAATGATGGCTACTATATTCCATTCTCCCAATCAGACCGGGCCTCAAGATTGTTAAAACATGCTCCAAATGTCCACATCAAACTCTGGAACCCAAAAGCACCCTGGCCTTTCACCCTTTCTTTTAAATCTATACCCAAATGTACAATTTAGCACCATGCTGTTCTTAACAAATTATTTTGTAAAGATGAGTTTGTCTGGTTAGATTTTTTTCATTTGAAAATATTTGTAAAAGAGAAAGAAAAATAATGTGTATCAGCATGTCATAATAAAAGTTTGTATCAATTTATTAAAGTGTTGTTAATTGATATAATTCATTGTATTTAATTGTTTTAATATTTTGATGATAATATTAGATATATTATAATGCAAATAAATAAATAAGAAGAAATAACACTAAGGACACTCTTACTGTACATACGTTTACATGGTAACCAAAAAAAATAATAATAATAATTTATGGATTTGTCAGATGACAAAATACCATACTGCAGTTACTGTTCTCAATGTAAAATCAGAGATTAATAATGTGTTTCCTTCAAACTGTTTAAAAACTTCCAGTATTTTTCTTTAATTTTGTTGAACGTGCATGGCTTATAGTAAGAACTATAACTATGTGATTTTGGTGGAAAATATGATGACCATGGTTCATTTTTGCAATGGTAATATTTTTAGCCCTTTACACCAAATGCAATGGTGTTGGTCAGAAATTATTTTACTGCTTACTTGATTTGTCACCTCTCCATTTGGTTTTGGAAATGGCAAAAACGGCATTTTGTCAAGGTGCAAATGTAGGGACGTGTGAAAAACTGTTAGCTTTGTCTCATAAAAGCCCCTGAATGTGAGCACACATTTGTCTGTTGTAGCTGTACTGCAATTGCTTTGAAATTCACCTTGCTGGATTGTTTTATCTGTGTAGTTTATAGATCAGATGTTTCATGTAATACAAAGCAAGGGAATAATTATGTTGTACATATGCTAAAATACCATTGTATGTAGTTGGATGATGTAATGCATTAGAGATATTCATCAAAGACTGTAAGCATAATTTCCTCCAACCTGGACTCTATCATTATATTTCTCATTCTTAATGTCAAGTAAATTTTCTATAGAGTCACCACCCTTATTCAATCAGTGATTCCTAATGAATCAGTGTGACTGATCAATTTATCGTTCATTGTCAGGCTTGATCAATCACACGTCCTTCTTATTTAGCCTTTCCGGCAACTGCCCTTTTGAAATGTGCCAAGCCTTCTAAAGCCACTCATTACCAATGTTTTAGAAGCTGTAGAAGAATGGCAGGATAGAGGAACCAGTGAGTAGGAATATAGTGTCAGTCCAGTGGACTTTCCATCAACCTGCTGTCCAAATGGCATGGCCAGTATTGACTTGGAGAAAGGGCGCACGTCTCATGCCCATCCCCTAGATGAAGTGACACATTTTGACAGTGACCTCAAAATTGCCCTTTTTGAGTACATTTCTCTTATTATGTATATAAGGTAGGATGTATCTAGATGGTAACCTATCTAGAAGGTAAAAAAGCCTTGAGAAAGTTGCATGAGACATTCATACACACCCATACTTAACCTAACATTAACTCTAACCGTGGCAGAAAATGTGACTCTCTCTCTTAGTAGGAGTGTTACCCTTTAGACATCACCATATGAGGTATGCAGTGCACACCAAGTCACCCTAAATCACAACTAGTGGCTTATCTGTCATTGAAGCTCCCTGAACCTGAACTGGAGAGATGACGACATAGGCTAAAAAAGGACAGAATAAGACTGAGGGAATTATTCGCTATCCAAAAGGCACTTGGTACAGTATTGGTTGAGCAGTTCATCTAAAAGGGTGCTGAGAGCAGAGACAAAAGGAACAGACTGGTCAGATGAGGTTATGAATGCAGTGGGAATTGAGGCATAGCTCAGGACTAGGAGAGCCCAGAGTTTTCATCTTGTGTCTTGGATAGCTGCCACAAATCTATCTCTGCATCTTAAATTTGACTTGCTTGGCCTAGCTCTGCCAGAGAGAAGATCATTGTTTCTGCTTCCTCTCTCTCTCTCTTTCTCTTTCTACCTATCATTCTCCTTGTTTTGAGCTCAAAGAAGTCTTGATGTGTCCTGGAAGGGATATGCAAAGGTTTTTAATGAATCTGAAAAGCTTGCTGATCAATGACAGCCTTGAGCCTGCGCTTGAGTTCAGACCCATCTGACAGTGGGAAAGAGAAGACAGTTATAGTCTGCACTCAGAATGGAGAAACTCCAGTTTTAAACTGCAGTTTTGCAGACAGATGATACATTTTATATAAGAGCACTTGGTGGTATGAAACCGACATTGCTCTCTTTGGAACACTTACATCTAAGACCCCATTTATACCTGATATTAAGATTATTTTTTCCTGGTGATCCAGTCACAAGGGGACAACATTGAACAGGTGTAAACTGGGTCCATGATGTTTTGTGATCCGATGACTCAAATCACTCACATCAGTGAAAGTCAGAAACCTGATATCAATGGGGATTTTTTGCACTTTCTTTTCATTCTTTTTTTTTCTCTCTTTATCACACGGGTCGTATCTTATTACCAGGTGTAAACAGGGCCTATGGGTGCGACGACATCTATATGCAAGCTGATGGTAAAAGGGACGACAACCTGGTGAAAACCCAGAGAACAAGAGTAGAAAGTTCACAGGCCCTTCCCCCAACAGGTGGACTTTATCCAGACAGAGGGGGTAAAGACAATGCCCCTCTTTCTCTTCTCTGTTTACCATCCCTCTCTCCACTTCCCTGTCACTTCATTGCTATACTTTCCCACCATCCCTTTTCATTACTCCCTGTTCTCCTTGTGGCTGTCTCTTATCAGGGTGAGCTTCTAATTGCGATATTATTGTCCCTATCTGTTATCTCACCCCTATAGTGATATCGGAATCCCAGAACAGAACAAGAAGCTGGGGGACATTCACCCACCAGACCAATGTTGGGTCCAAATGATAAGATTTGTGACTATCATGCAAGAGCTTGACTTGCATTGCTTACAACTCTGAGAGTTGTAAGCAAAGAACACACATTGGTAGAGTTGACATGTTTAGTCTCTCGATAGTCTGTCACCTGTGGCATTTAGGAAAATCTACAAACATGTTCTCTCCTGTGATATCTGAGTGAAACAATCAAGGTACGAAAACGTAAAGCAGTCCCATGCTGCCGTAATCCCATACACTGTTCGAAGGCAAGTCAAACAGAGGTCTCTAACTATGTGACAAAAACTCTTGAGGGATGTGAAAGCAAGCATATTGATGTGAAATGGAGCTGGCTCTAGGAACAAATTAAAATATCCCTTGGCCAGATGGAAGTGGTGAACTAAGGGGCCATATTTGAATCCTGGGTGTGAGGTTCACCACATGGATACAGCTTTAGTGACACTTTTGTCCAGTTGTGTCCTCTGGGAAAAGACTTAAAAAGATGGTGATGATTAGCTATTCAGTTTAGCCAGCCATCAGTCAGTGCAGCTGACCACGAGGAGATGGTTGTTGATGCTCCCTCTCCATCAACAGGTTGGTGATCGAAATCTCCAGGGACTTGGTTTCTCTTCCTTGGTTAATTAAGCATGCAATTTGTCACTGCTCTTACTTATTCATAAATCGTATTTAGGGGCTAGCTTTGTAGGTGAGCAATTAAGAGCAATCTATAGAATTGAACCGACGCTGCTTTGTTCACGGCTAATTAGGAAGTGGGGGGAACCCTAAAATTAGTTGATGTCGCAAACATGTATTAAAAAATCCAGCAGGGACAAGTTACCTTCTTGTCCTTGGTGGGGGGGTGGGGGGGGGGGGGGGGGGTGTTATCTTATAGATTAGAACTGTGCTTCTCAACATTTATACAAATTATAAACAGACTCTTACTGAAACTTCTAGAATCAAAAATGATCCATGATCAAGTATTTTAATCAGACATGTCTAGTTTTGGGCGAGGGGGCCTTCAAAGATTGTCTTTGACGGTGGGGGGATTGCATATTACGCTATTTCTTTGGAACAGAGAGTGGAAAGCGCGTCAGAATGCGGGGATGCGTTGCCTCGTGCTGCTCTCGTATTCTGCCCCTACCAGCGTCCGCAACTGACTAGAGTGAAGCATAATGAACTTGAAGTACTTTTGACCATGTACAGTTGCTAATAGAGACGGAATGTGTCAAATTTATCAAACAAAAACCGCATCGGAGAATACAAGAAATGGAGTTGATTGACAAACAAGCATTTTTTTTCTTTTTGGAATCAAATGTGCCGGAACGCCAATCGTCATATAACTCCAGGGTGTATGCGCCTACGACATGCAAGGACACGGACTGTCTGCATGTCTTGGAAAAAGTAGGCTGCACACTGAGAGTCCTAGCGTACTCTGGCATGTGCGTTTGGCATACCAGCATGAAGAAAACCAAAGTATACCATGGCCTTAAGTATCATTTACAAAATCTACCAACAGCATTGTAAATTAATAATAATAATAAAAAAAACTATTTTGAGTATACATTTTTAGCAAATATTTGTGAGTAAAATTATGTTAGTTTGATTATGAGGTTTAGACTTGGGGAAAACCTGACTATTCATGTATCACTTTGTGGAAGCTGTAAATACAGGGTTCTCACGAGGACATGGTCACTCCTCCAATGATAGAACTCTTGTACAGCTGACTTGTTCCTATGAGTAATCTATGCTGAGGTTTAGTCCACACCCTGTGGTTGTTTTGATGAATGCTCACATGTTGGACTCATCCTGCTTCGAGGACCACCAAGAGGTAGCATACCTGAACTGCAAAAAGTTCACTGGCTAGTTCCAGGCAGTCAAGGTGTGTTTAGCAGCTCTATAATTAGAGGCCACCAAGTCTTCATGACGGCATGACGGTTTGTGTGTAGTGGGTTTAGTGGAACATACAGTATGTATGTGTGTGTGTGTGTGTTTCAGTGTGCGACTTCTCATTATCTCCCCAACTGTAAATTGCATCTCCCAGCATATGTAAAGTACTTCCTAAATCGAAGGGATTCTCATTTAAAAATCTCTTCCCCAGTCATTGTATTGGTGCCACCTTTGCCATCTGCACTGTTTGTTTTCAGGCAATTCACATTACCACAATAAACAACCGCTTTTACATTTATACCACACTATACGGTCTTATTGGATGCCTTTATTGGTTCATTGAGACTACAGTGTAAACGCTGTTAAAGTCACTGTATTTTATTTATTGTATCTAGATTGCACTAACCCTCAATTTCACCTGCTCTCCAAGTTTTCCCCATTTCTCGTGCTCTCATACACATCCCTGTTGACCCAACTCAGTTTTTTCATGATATTTTTGCATCAGTGCAAAATTGGCACAGTTTTGGTGGTTATACACAATGTTAGGCAGGTGGTTATAATGTTGTGGCTGATTGGCGTGTAAATATATAATGTTGTATGTATATATTGCTACTTCAGTACTAATTTTCTCACACAGTGACATAAGATTTTGGTCATACCACACATTCTTTAGCCATTTTGACACAATTATTGATGATATATTGCACTGTACTTCATTGTCCACTGTTAAGATGCAACTGCTTTGGCAAAACAAATGCAGCATTATTTGTCATGCACACTAATCCCATCTCATTCCTCCACCAACTCCATCTCAAACCCCCTACCATTCTTCTCTGCCTTCTCACCAGGGCCTCTGTTGAGACCCATAAATCAATGGAGCTCAGTAGCCTGTCGGGGGTTTACCGTCTGTGGGGGGTATTGGTGGCCTGGGCTCTCAAGCTGCTGGCTTTAGTTACACATCAATGATGGGTGAATAATACATTAGTCAGTTGTCGACTGAACAGCTCTAGTCGGGCAGGCAGTCCGAGCTCCCCTGGTCCTTCATCAGCGCATCTGTGCCGTAATCAGCCTCTGGAGATCTACTTCAGTCTGGCCTACCTCTCGTTCACCTTATACACTTTATGGGTGTGCAAATTTTACATTATTTAAACTCTTTAGGGGTTAAATGGATAGTTCACTAAGATATGAAAATTCTGTCTTCTTTCCTTGTAGCCATTGCAAACATGTCTTTCTTCTGCTGAATACTATAGGAGGTATTTAAAGAATGTTCTCGATACATAATCATAAATCATCAAACAAATCATCACTTTCTGGTTGTCAAACGTTAGTGTGCAATGTTATTGTGATGAACCTCACTCTTTGGTTACTCTGCTAGGACACCTGAGGGGAACTGACTTATAATCATGTCCAGTAAAAATCACCTTGACACCAGTTGAAAAGTGTTTGCAAGCCTAATGCCATGACTAATTGGGGGCCACTATTACATCCAGAGAAGTCCATGTGCCAAGCCCCCTTCCTTGCATGCACAATTACAAACAAACACACATCTATACAAATACATAATTTTTTTTTTTTTTTATAGTTCAGAGACATATAAACCCCTGGCCATATGGGGCAAGAATTGGATGTAAAATGTTCTATCAACCTTCTTCAGCATAATTGCCCAGCGAAGAACTTGCATTGCTAATTCCTACAGTCACAATCTGCGAGTCAATTTGCTAAAAGTGAAACACCTAAGTGCGTGACTGTGTGATCGCCAATGACCTAGACGCCCATGTGTCCTATTCAGGCAGTTGTTTCTTTTTTATTCAACAGCCAGAACTCAGGGGCGGTGCCTGCTTAGGATCGGACAGTCACGCCTGGCAAATAAATGACACTTTCTTACCCTCTACCAGCCTGTGTTTGTGTATTAAAGAGCCAAAAACCATTTAGAGAGGTCTAACGAGTCAAGTTATTACTGCAGCCAAGTGTGAGATTAATTAACTGAGCGGCAATTAAGAGCATGACAACATCTCGCACATTGGCGCGAGGAGAGTCATAATCAAACCAATGTATTTGCTTTGGCCATTTGGGAGGGAAAAAGAAGTAAACAGAATTAACCAGCTTTAAAGCCCAAACAGCACAAGAAAATTATACTGCCAATAGAAGACTGCTCTGTCCACAATAAATCCTTTTTGGCCTTGGAACAACATCCCTATCAACTATTCATTGTCCTTAGATTTTAGGGGTAGGGTTTATTGAACCAGTCGGTTGGTAAAAATGTTGTTCTAGGACAGAACAGATGTTAATCCAGGAACATACCCTATGGGGTAAAAGTTAAATAAATAAGTAAACATTACCAAAGTATTTGGACACTGAAGTAACACTTTTTTGACTTGATTGCCATTGCATTTGATACAATGCAAGGACATCTTGCTAGTCCTTTTCTTAAAAGTAATTTTGTTTCTTAACCATTTATTTATTTATTTTTTGCAATGAATTTTAAGCAGCTGGTGTCAAAGGGGTTTTAGTAGATGTTTGAAGTCAGGTCCCCTCAAGGTCACACAGGTGTCCTAAGCAAGAGTAACCACAGGTGGAGTTCAGTACATTAACTATGGAAATGGTCCACTAATGTTTGACAGCCAGGAAGTGTTGAAATACATTTTGACATCATTTTGAACATTGATTTATCAGTTGAAAACTAACAAAATTCCTTTTGTGAAATGCTTTGCTTGATATCTTTTACACTCAAAGATCTAAGCATTGAAATTGATAAAAAAAGAAAGAAAAAAAAGACATATCCTGATTGAAAGTGTTTTCAGGAAACCACTGGTTATAATCATTATTTATTTACACAACTTACTACATGCCCCAATGAGAGTGAACACCACTAATCACAACCATGAGGAGGTAACCCCATGTGACTCTACTGTCCCTAGCAACCGGGCTAATTTGGTTGCTTTGGAGACCTGGCTGGAGTCACTCAGCACGCCCTGAATTCTAACCCACGACTCCAGGGGTGGTAGTCAGCGTCTAATCGGAAATTTGACTATATAAAATGAGGACTCGTGAAATTAATTATATATTTGCTGGTATGCATATAATAATGGTATAATAAATAATAATACATTATAATACAATTATACAATTTGAATAAATAATAAAAAAAAATGCCCATCTCTATGTGTTGTAGTATATTTAATATACCATAAAACAAAGTGTACCCACATTTAACCATATTACATGAATATTAGATCTCATTGAATTACTTTAAAAAACATTGCAATTCTGCTACACTTAGTCCAAGGTCTAGATCTGAGGTTCAGAATAAATGACAATTACTGTAGTTAGTTAATTATGCATATTATGCAAAGACATACACTTTTAAGAGTAGCCAAGTGTCAACATATTTGTTTTGGGCCAGTGTATATTCATATGTTTGTCACTGGTTGTAAAAGCATCTGAAATTTGCATAGCTCTTTTCCCCTTCTATTATAGGTACTGCCAAAGTGCTAGAGCCTGGTACAGATTGCTAGAACGAGTCTGTTAATGTGATCTATATGAAAATACAAAGCTATGACAACATAAATGATGGTGTGCCTTTCACTCAGCACCATTTCCAAGGCCCACAAACCACACTGAAATCATTGAGTGTATTCAGAGTACATACGTGGGTGTGTATTTGTATTTGTGCATGTATTTGTTGGCTCAACAGTCACAAAAGCCCGAACCAACCGCATTCCTGCCAGTTACTGCCTAACCTTTCATTGTAGTTGCAGCCCTGACCTGAATCAGATAATGAATGGGCAGGTAAACATTAACGATTAGCTCTGGGCTTAATGAGCAAACGTGAGAAGAAGCAGTCGAAGGAGACCTGCACTGCCTCAGGTTAGTGTGTCACTTGTAGCCAGAAATGCAAAAAGAGGAATACCAAAGGACTGAAGATAATAACTCCCGTTACACTGCGGTGGAGTTGGAGTCATTAGATGTGTTTTCTTTGTTGATGCAGGTAAACCACAACATATCACAATAATTAGCATGCAGCATGACAGCTGAAACTAAGCTACATTTTTTCCCATGTAGCTAATGTTGCTACATTCAAACAACGCTGTACTGTACTGTACTGTACTGTAGAGTACTAAATATGGTTAAGTTCGCACACAGTTTGGTTATAAACTTGAGTGATGACCGCATTTCAAACTGATCACAAAAAGGTTGACTTTTCTTGACCTAAGCTTGGTCTGTGCTTACCTAAATTTGAAGTACTGCCCCCAGAGGCCAAAACGGGAAGTGCTTTTTGAATGTAAAAACACACCGGATGAAAAGCCCACTGAGGGGCACCAAAAGACAGTTGTAAAGTGACTTGTTTTTAGCTGTTAAGGATATAATATAATAACGATGAATGCATATTTTACTAACTCAACCCCAAGCCAAAACCCCAACCCTAAACCTAAACATCAGTAGAGCAAAAATGTCATGTTAAAGGGAAAATGGAACCTATGAATCGTAGTCAACACTATCTATGCATATGCAATTGCTTCCTGGTTTAACATAGCATTCCTAGGTCTCCTATGCCCCGTCCTGCCACAGAAGATAAACACATTTGAGCCAATGAAAAAGTGTGTTATGGGAGGTGCCTTTTGTCAGTACCTTGGTATGATAGAACCAACATATGGGTACTGGAACATTTGGAAGCAACATGCAGACTTCCTGTGTGATCATTTTGTGCATTCTATAACCAAAGTGACTCCTTTACATTTTTAGGACTCGTATGCCATTTTCAGAGTGATTTATAAAACATTTTGTTCCAATTGCTGTCTTTCACCAAAGCTTGTCCCAACAATTTTGTGATAAAATGTTCTGGTGTAAAGTTCCCGATCGGACACATTGGTAATTTCCTTTTAAAACCGCATGTAACTGGCAAAGTTTAAACTCTTGTCACACCTGCTAGCAAATGTAAATAAAGATCTCAGTCTCAGACACTGACTGTTTAAACATAGCCAAAATGACGGAACTGGAATGGTTTATGGGAAGTTAGCTGAGTTTGTCCCCTCACAGTTTGTTTTCTCAAAAAAATGAAAAGGAATCTATCTGAACCTCAGTGGCTGCCCCAGACGGTATATTTGAAACATTATGAACCGATTGAAAGCCACTGGAATGCTGGAAATGTGGACCACATCAGTCCGGTTGCTGCTTACAAACAGCTGTCCTATGATGCAAAACAGAAATGTTTCATTATATTTAACACAGCCATTACAGGGTACTGTATGTTTGCATGGTAAGATGATATTGTAAGTTTGGCTGAGGGCTCTATCAAAGACAACTTTACCCTGACAGACACCTCAATACCTAATTCAAAGCAGAACGTTTCTGCTACTGAAAAAAAGATCTACCCATATCTAGCCTAACCTGTGCAGCTCCACATCTCATGATACAGTAACAGCAGATCTTTGACATCATGCCCAACTTGTCATCATCCCCAACCAACATCTTGTCTCAAGCTAAAAAGAGATGGAGAAAATTAAGGTTCTTTGGACATTTTAACAACTGCTACACTCTGGAGTACCTCCTCAGTGTTACTGCATGGCTAATACCTCCCAGTGGTCCCACAGGATCATGCTATTACCATATATTTAGCAAAGATGTGTGCTGACTGCCTCAGCAGAGGTATAATGAATGTGTCAAAGGGAGGCAAGTTCAGCAAGCGGACTGTTGGAGAGATGGAGATGAGTCCCTGGGCGGCTGCTAAAACAGTTCCTCTCCGCAGCTGACAGGCAAGGCCAGTGGGCAGCACTGTGCCAAAATACCTCCATAATGAACCTGGGATGGGGAAGTCAAGAGAGGCTTTTGCTCCTTTCTTTGGCGTAGACTACAATACATAAGGGCTAAAAGGGGAAACTTCCATATTTTGGAAAGGAAACTGAAAAGTATTCTGCCTTTAAAGGTTAATGTTTCGAAATATCATACAAATGTAAATGTAAAAGTGTGAAGACTGTGGCTCTGTAGCATTACGGAAACCACAGCAACATTGGATTAACCAATGCTTGAGTTTGGCGGGACTATATAACCAGTAGAGGACAGAGGGAGTGTTTGGGAAACCTGTTTGAAAGCAGTAATTTTTGCTAATGTAGAGTGCCTTGGAGGGAAAAAAGTTAATTCTGACTTTACATCTCACAATTGTGACTGTATGTCTTGTAGTTGCGACTTCATATATGACACTGCAAGAGAGGATCCACCAAATGTAGGACTAAATTAGATTTTATAACTTACAATTGTAACTTTACACGAATACTTTTTATATCTCACAACTTATACTTTATTTCTGGCAAATTGTGACTTTATATCTCACAATTTTATCAATTTAAAGTTGATATTGCTAAATATACGATAAAGTTGCAATATTATTTCTTCAATTTTGATTTCATTCTTGATTTTATTTTATTTCTTGCAATTTCTCATAATTGTTATACTTTAAGAGATATAAAGTCGAAATTGCAAAACAAAGTCGAAACATTGCAATTTTGACTTAAGTTTTTATTTTGTAATTATGAGAAATTAAATCATAAAAATACACACAATTACAAGCATTAGAGTTGCAACTGCATGAAATACAGTCAGAATGACCCTTTTATTTGTATTCATTTTTTTTATCCCATAGGGTTTCAATACTATTCTAGTGGCACAAAAAGTACTCTCTTCAGCTTCAAAGAAGGACATTGACTTTAATTTTGTATAAAAGCAGAAGTGCTATGATGGTTTTCCCATGTGAGATGATGATGATAATGAGGATGATAATGATACAGGACATAAGGTTTTTAGTTATGTTACAGCCATGATCCATGATTTGCTACTTGCTAATGCTAGTCGGCGTTTGGTGGTGTTAGGGTGAGGGACATTCTCATTCTTTTGTTCTACAAAAAATTGTTTATGGCCCTGAGTGCAAGTGGAGTCATCAATATAATTGTATGTGAGAATACTGTGAGAAATTGAGATGCCCTCAAAGCTAACATGCATGGACTAAAGCAACATTTAATCATAATTGGTCTACATGTCCATTCTTTTACCAGACAAAAAAATCACACCTTGTTGTGTGCTACACCCAAAAAGAGATGAATGTCCTTCATTCTATCTCATAAGTGCACTCTTATCCTGTTTGATTTATGCAAAGAACCTCTACGGCACAGTTCATAGCAGGCTGACGGTACCTAGTGCCAGATTTTTGCTACTTAGCTTGACTGAGAGTTGTGGATAACAATGCATTGAGCTCTATTGAGCATGATGGCATATTTCAGGCAGTTTTAAAAAAACATTTTTTATTTCAGCAGTATTGGCAGACTTGCATTCCTGGCAGTTTATTACATCCAGAGTAGAATTTCAACCAGAAGGAGAAAATCAATCAAAACATAGTTATCGTGATTATAGTCCTTTTATGCTTCTCGCTTGAGGAGAGCAGAGGTGTTTGACTGTTAAAATATGCTTACACCAAGACCAACCAATGGCACGATTCATCACGCTCTCTAGATAGCAATTTCAAAAACGCACACTCGATGATCATTTTTTACACACCTTGGGGGCTTCAGGTTTGTTTTGGAGATGAAATAAAGCAGCTTCATTGTTTAGACTCCTTTCTAAAATGAATAGTTTCGCCTCTAAATTCTGATTGGATGTGCCATGCTCAAAGATATTGTCAAATGCCAATACACACTTACCTGTGACTGCACATTGTATATTAATTCGCCAAGTTTCTGTGTTGCTTGGCAATCATGAACAACCCACCACCGTTACATCACATACATACTAATCCGTTTTCATTTTAAATTTCTGTTTTCATTTTCAAGACTTCAGCTTTTCCGAAGTATCCGGTGATGGAGAGGGTTTTCGAAACAATCCATTTTGGATTGGGAGAAAATGGCGTTAGTGTGGATTAGACCCATAAACGTAGAAAAATGGATGTATTTTCAAACAAAAACATGTGCGTTCATTACTTGTATCGCAACAGTTTGGAGGAGAAATGTCCACTGTGTGGCTCTAAAAGCGAGTTAAATTTGCTCCCAAAAAGATATGTTTTTAAGATTAATGCTCTTATGGTGTTTTAAATCAATGAAACCCAACTCCATACCCTAAAAAGCCATAATTGTTGTAGTGACTGTAGTGTTCATTTCACTAGGAAACTGCCACATTACCTACAACGATACACAAAAATAATTTTTCACAAATGTAAGTATAGTAACGTGACACTTGAGACCGGGTTGGGATATTAATATATTGTTTAATATAAACTTTTATCACATTACCATTATTTTAAAGCAATAGGCCAAACATTTTAGTGATTTTACCAAGGTCAACGCTGGGGTACTGTAACTCTGTTGAGTGTTGTGATTAAAACAACCACTGTAAAGTCACTGTAACATGCTGCCTCTTTTTGCCTATTGCTTCATTTTACATTAGACACATGACTCAATGTTACATAATGCACAAATTTCCTGGTTTTACTGAGATTTTTCATTGTGACTCATTGAGACGTCTTTTCTCAGAAACCAGACAAGTGTAACCAGGTTTTAAGAAGCATAAAAGAAGACTTTCAGAAAAAGTCTTCACCTTGCAAATGTATTTTGATGTATTTTCAATGGCGCTGGTTTGACCAAATAAACTATATATCTTCGTGTGGAACACAATAAAGTATGTCTATGCCTCTGTGACCTTCTGTGATATATGTGACCTTCTACTTATATGTTTTACTATCTCTCAGTGCCATTTAGGAGAATCTTAAAGAGCCAAACGTTTCCACCTACCTTTTCAAACCTTTCCCTTCTGTAAACCTGTTTACCCCCGCCTGCTTGCATTTTTAGGGGGCTGGTTGAGTCATCTGTATTTATTTTAGCTGGCCCGGCTCCCCGCTGACAGTAATGGAGACCTAGAGAGCATGATAGACAGGGAGAAGAAGAGAGAAGGGCTTTCAGAGATATGAGGGAATGGGAGAATAAAGTGGATGGAAAGGAAGGCTGTGATCAGCCCGGCCTGTCAAACTGCTTCCTGTTGACTGATACACTCCAGACACTGGGGAGAGGAAGTGAGAAATAGAAAAGGTGTGAATAAAATATAAAAAAATTGCCGAAAAAAATAATTCTTAAGCAGTATTTGTTGTTTTGTTTTCCAGGAATCTTTAGCACAGTCATATTTACTTTAGAAGCAGAATTGTGCAACATTTTAAGAATTGTTTTCAGGGAAAACACTTTCTTAATTTCTTTATTTGTCTTACCCCGTTGACAAAACTTTCTTTCTTTTTTGAAGCAGAATCAAATCGGTAACACTTTTTGCAGTACAAACTGGTAACTATTTACATTAGAAAAACGAATGTTCCGGGATCATAACAAGTTAAGCTCAGTCGACAGCATTTGTGGCATAACATTGATATGACAAGTCTCAGATCAGTTCAGTGGAACAGGGAACCAGCTTACACACTTTCGGGTTATTTATTTCATGCCTGTTTTTCAGCGAGAACACAAGCAAAACTCATCAGCTCAAAAAACACAAATGTAAAGTAACGCTCTCTTTTACACTGCAGTCTGCATCACTGCAGGACTCAGATCACTCACTCACTCTCTCTCTCTCTCTCTCTCTCTCTCTCTCTCTCTCTCTCTCTCTCTCTCTCTCTCTCTCTCCAGCTGCAGCTCTGGCTGCTCTTTAACTCTCTCCAGCTCTCACTGTAACACAAAACAGATGTTAGAGATCATTTTCTCCAGGTGTCAATCCTTACAACTCTTCCTCTCCTCTCCACAGACGTCGCTTGGCCACGCCTACATCACCAAACTTCATAAACACAAAAATGTATTTTGACTCGTTCCTCCTTTTCTTTAAAAAGCAAAAAGGTTTCAGTGTGGAACTTACAATAGAAGTGAATGGGGCCAATTTTTAGAAATGTGAAGCTTATAATTTTATAAACGCACTGACTCGCGTTTTAAAAATCAAGTGTTTGTTGACATTTCAGCGTCGTGGTAACAGAGTTGTAAAATTGGCTATAACATTACACTGAAAATGTTAGTAAGTGATTTTATCACACTGAAATCATGTTTACACACATTGTTTATGTCTAGTGTTTATACTTTTGAGTGTTTATTACTTTTAAATGTTCAAAAATTGCTCCTCATTCAGTTCCATTGTAAGTGCGTCACTGGAACCCAGATTTTAGCTTTTTCTTAATGAAAAAGAGGAACTGATTTTTGTTGTAATCAACATTATGCCACATATGCTGTCGATTGAGCTTAACTTGTATTGAACCTGGAATATTCCTTTAACATACATTATCATATACTAACAGCACATACCAGAAAATCTTTTCCCAGTTTTTGACTATTCAGAGGTTTTGATGGACATTTTAGTAAGTGGCGCATCTGTGTTGTTCAAGCACGCTATGAGACACATAGGAGGAAAGTGAGCCGCGCACTGGTCAAGCTCTGTCAGCACAGCTTTCGAAAAGTGTTGCTGTGTATTCATCTAGCAAATCTCTGCTCTCTTCCTAACAAAACGGATGAACTACATCTCCTCTCTCATACAAACAAGGACTTTTCAAACTCTGCTGCCTTGTGCTTCACAGAAACCTGGCTGAGAGAAGCCATTCCAGACAGGCTTTCAGTTGTTCAGAGCGGATCACATTGCAGAGATAACAGGAAAAAACGAGAGGCGGTGGAACATGCTTTAAAATCAAGGAAAGTTGGTGTGCAGATGTAACAACATTAAAGAAGATGTGCTGTCCTAATTTGGAAGTGCTCTATAACAATTGTAATCCTTTCTACTCGCCACAAGAGTTTTCCTAATTTATTCTGGTGAGTGTTTATTTCCAGCCACATGCGTGCATGAACGCAGCGCTGCAACAGCTGGCTGATCAAATCATAGACACAGAACAACAATACCCATACACACTTATTATTATTATCTGTGATTTTAACAGAGCCAACATCACCCATGAACTGCCAGAGACAGAAATATACTGGATCACTGCTACACAACATTAGAGCAGCTTTGGGACTCTCTGATCACTGTCTTGTTCATCTTCTTTGAAATTACAGGAAGAAACTTAAATCAGCTAAACCTGTATTAAAGACTGTAAAAAAAATGACAAATTAAGCAGAGCTGGAACTACAAGCCTGTATTGACTGCACTGATTGGAGTGTTTCTGAAGCTGCAGAAACCAATCTGGACAAGCTCACAGATACTGTGACGTCATATATCAGTTTCTGTGAGGATATTTGCATTCCTACTAGGACTTATTTATCGTTCAACAATGACAAACCAACAATTTACAGCAAAACTCTAGCAGCTTCGTCGGCCAAAAAGGATGCTTACAGAAGTGAGGATAAAATCTTGTACAATCAGGCCAGAAACACACTATCAAAAGAGATTAGAGTGGCTAAATGAAGCTACTCCGAGAAGCTGAAAAACAAGTTTTCAGCTAATGACCCTGCATCAGTGTGGATAGGCCTGAAATACATTATTAACATCAAGACACCATCCCACAACACTGTAGGGAATCAACAACATGCTTATGACTTGAAGTAAGCCCAGTCTCACACCCCATACCCGCTCTGACATTCACTTCACATAAACATCAACACCTCCTGCAACCACCCTTCTCCCCCCTTCTGCTACACAATCTGCACTTAAGATCTGTGAAGAGGATGTGTGCCGGTTCTTCCACAAAAAATAGACAAGGAAAGCACAGGGCTCAGATGGTGTTTCACCAACTTGTCTAAAATAATGTGCTGACCAGCTGGCCTCCATCTTCATACAGATCTTCAACAGATTACTGGAGCATTGTGAAGTTCCCTGCTGCTTCAAATGCTCCACCTTCATTCCTGTCCCAAAGAAACCCAAAATCTCAGGAATTTATGACTACATCTGTGCTCATGAAGTCATTTGAGAGACTAGTGTTGGCCCACCTGAAGTATATTACTGGACCCTTTCTGGATCCAAATTTTTTTTTTCAATTTGCTTGTCAAGCAAACCGGTCTGAGGATGATGCAGTCAACATGGGATTGTTGACTGCAACATCTGGACAGACCAGGGAAATGCAAGGATACTTTTTGTGGATTTCACTTCGGCTTTCAAAACCATCATCCCAGCTATTCTCCGGACTAAATTAAACAGACTCTCTGTTTCAACCTCCATCTTGTCAGTGGATCGCCAGCTTTCTGACAGATATGCAGCAGTTAGTGAGACTGGGGAAATTCACTTCCAGCACCTGTACGATCAGCACTGGTGCCCCCCAGGGATGTGTGCTCTCCCCACTAATCTTCTCCCTCTACACAAAAGACTGCACTGCCAAGGACCCCTGTGTCAAGCTCCTGAAGTTTGCAGATGACACTACTGTCATCGGCCTCATCCAGGATGACGATGAGTCTGCATACATAAGGTAGGTTGAACAGCTGACTGTCTGGTGCAGTCAAAACAACCTGGAGCTGTATATGCTCAAAACAGTGGAGATGAAAGTGGACTTCATACATTGACCCCACTCGCCATTCTGAACAGCACTGTGGCAGCAGTGGAGTCATTCAGGATCTTGGGCTCTACTATCTCACAGGGCCTGAAGTGGGAGATCCACATTGACTCTGATACAGTTCTATTTAGCAGTAATTGAGTCTGTCCTCAACACTTCAATAACTTTCTGGTTTGGTTAAGCTACGAAATCAGACATCAGAAGACTACAAAGGACAGTTCGGACTGCTGAGAGGATTATTGGTTGCCACCTGCCCTCCCTTCATGAACTATGAGGAAAATTACTAGTGAGGAAAAAGGCTGGAAAAATCACTCTTGACCCCACTCACCCAGCCCACTACCTTTTTGAACTATATACAGTATATATTTGTCTTATTTTGTATTTCTATATATACTTATATTTTCTTGCTTTTTGTTTTTATTCAATTTTTTATTTTCTCTGTATTGTTTGTGCACTGGAAGCTTCATTCCAAAGAATGTGTAAGCATATTTGGCAATAAAGCTTATTCTGATTCTGATTTCTGATTCTAACACAGGGGTGGGGAACCCTGCTCCTGGAGGGCCACTGTCCTGCAGAGTTTAGCTCCAACCCTAATCAAACACACCTGCCCTTCAATTTTTCAAGTAATCAAGACCATGATAAGTGTCCTCAGGTTTGTCTGATTAGGGTTGGAGCTAAACTCTGCAGGACAGTGGCCCTCCAGGAGCAGGGTTCCCCACCCCTGTTCTAACAATATATATATATATATATATATATATATATATATATATATATATATATATATATATATATATATATATATATATATATTCCCTGCATATACGCTGATGAGCCAATTCACTTCCATTTGTGTCATTTCATATTTTTAATTTAGTTTTAATCTAATATAAACATTTTTATACAAATAATAAAAAATAAAACAAATAGTAATATTAATATATTAATATTGCAATTATATATACCACATTCAATTAATAAGATATGTGGTATACATAAATGCAATATTTTCTGAAAACAAGATTTTATATATATTTGCATTTTTTTTTCCTCTGGTAAATTTATATTGTTTAAAAGATGAAAAATGAAAAAAATAAAAATAAAATTAAACATTATGACTACCACTGGACAATATACAATTAATATGGTTTGAAAAGTTTCAAACACAGAATTTAGTTGTATTATATGAACTTGTTTTACTTTATGTACTTACAGTGAAAACTTTGTCAGAAGAAGATCAAAGATGATTTTTATTTGTTTAACATTACAGAATTTCCACACTTACTTTTAATTATGTTCCTATTATAAATTTGAAAAATTGTAATAATAATGAATGAGTAGGTGTGCCCAAACTTTTGACCGGTAATAATGTTCATGTCTGTTCATGGAGTTTCCTTTTATGATTAGGAACAAAAATTCAAACAGAAATTTAGACAAAGAATCATCCAAAGCTTAGATCACACAAACAATATGACAATCAACAGTGAAGCTTACATGACGGTGGGGAGTATTGTAATCACGTGCTCTGACGCATAAATTGCATCTGGTTTTGTGGTAACTACACTTTTGGGCTGACGAAACCACAAGCATCACATCATAAAGCAAAACAACCATAAAGGAACAGCTGTCATTCTCTCAGATCAGCAAAGACTATCATTAAAGTTGTGTAACAATACCTAAAGCATCAGCACTATAGAAGACGTCATAGCTTTTATATTTCGAGTAAAAAAAATGGAGAACAAAATAAGTTTGACATACTGTACATTTCTGAAAGCACTTGACCCTGCTGAAATAAAAAAAAAAAAAAAAAAAAAATACTTAAACCAGCCTAATCTGCCTAACCAGCTTTTCCGGTTCACAAGCCTGGATTGGCTGGTATTGTTTATAAATATTAAAAGGGTTTTAGGGTCTTGTTAGGTGGCCAGTCTCAGAGACAGCCTAAAGCCAAGTTAGGAGACCAGTTAGATCTTAAAACAGCTAAGACCAGCAAACCAGACTGATTCAAGATGTTGTGTTCAGCAGGGGAAAGACTTTGTTGGATGCCTTGTTGGATACTGATCCATAGCCAACATATTTAAGTGACTATTTCTAAACAAATCACACCAAACCAAACTTATGAATACGTTAATGTCTGCCTTTTTATAACAATAACTCTCCCAGACAAGAACATTAATGAACGCATTAATTGATTGCACTCTTACAGTGATGTGAGTCAAGCAGACTGCTCTTGTTTAGTGTGAAATCTGTAATCGGATCAATGTACGGTATCACAATACGCCAACGTGTTAGCTTAAGTGCTCATTAATAGGTGAACGTGCATCTCAAAGCATCTTGTGTCATGTCTAGCCACAACAGAGTAACTGATGTATGGTATTTAGACTCGTTGACCAAGTGCTTTAGGGGACAGGCACTGAATTGACCACAATTAATTGCAACTGTTGGGTTATTTGAGGGCAGGGGCATCATGCACCCAATTTTGAGACCAAAAGAAAAATAGTCTTGCTGGGTTAAAGAGATGACATGATCAACCGGCTTCTTTAGGGACTGTCACGCATGCAGCTACAGTGGCACATGTTAGCCAGGATACACATTTAGACACGTACTTACTAGCACACCTGGTTAGCAGACAGTCGCCCCAGGGGCTGCCTGTTCGTTAGATTGACTCTCCTCTGTAATTAAAGATCTTGGAAAAAGGAAGAAAGAAAGAGAGAAAAAAATGTGGGTGGTGGGAAAGGAATGCCCATTTCAGAGGCAGAACTGGAACTGGACCACAATTATTATCGTCAAAGAAAACTAAAATAAAACTAAATGAAAACATGTTCTGCAAACTAACATAAAAAGGAAACTAGCGTAATTGTAAAAGCTCGTTTTGATTTAGTTTGAATTTAATTACATTTTTTATTTTTTAAATCAATGTGTGATTAAATGTATTGGGTATATTTATTATTATTTTATTTTATTTATTTTAATACATATTAAAAATATTGTTAATAAAAATAACAGTAAATTAATTCTATTTTTAGATACACATTATGTTTTAAAGCTTGAAAGCCACATACATTAAACATGAAAATGCTGCAAGATAGAGTTACAGCTTAACGGCCATGATAAATTCAATGCTGTTAAACATATTTAAAGCTGAAGTGTGTAATTTATTGTGTTATTTGTTCAAATATCTCAGGCCATGTAGACACTAATCCGTTTTTGTTTGACATCATTTAGTTCCTAACGTCATTAAAGGAGATAGCCTTAAAAATAATTAAATGAATCTGTTGTCAAACTAAAATGTAGTAGTTTGCCTTAGTTCAATATGCAAAAACAACTAGAAGTAGTGTTTGGTAAGTTATTTAAAAAAAGTAACCTATTAGAGATTACTAATTACTTCTCTAAAATTGTAATCAGGTTAAACTACTATCTGTGTCATGGAAAAAGTAATCGCATTACTAATTACTTTACTTTTAAAATATTTTCTGAAACTCCTTACACTTTATTACAGAAAGTTTTTTTGTTGTTGTTTTTTCTGCTCAACGAATGCAAAATAATATCTGTATTTCCTCCTCGTCCAATGTCCAACGCAAAACATTAATTGAATTTATGTTTCAAATGTATTCCACATAAATAATGTTGTATTAGAAACATGTGTAGTCCAAGTAATGTACTTAAAGTTAATGAACTGTCTTAAAAGTCAGTGATTGTAATCAAATTGCAATCATTTAAAATGCAATGTTTTTTGTTTCACTAAAAAAGTGTTTAGATTACAGTAACTCAAGTACAAGTAATCACATTACACCCAACACCTACACCAACATAAGTAGGCCATTTGTTGGTAATTCTCCGGAAAAGTGTCAACTTTGAAGATCTGTGACATTCTCAAACTGTTTTCGACTCCGTTTGATTGAGCATCCCGACCAGCCCTCATTCAAACTTACCATTGGTGTGAGTTTGGGGTGGAGCTATCTGTTTCAATGGCAGAAATCAATCATTCTTTTTTGCAATTCTGTTTGGTGACACTAGTGTCACAGAAATGATACACTTTAGCTTTAAACACATTAAAGAGGGTCAATAATACTAAAACAAAAATGAAATATGGAAAACCTAAAACTGAACTGAAACTAGAAAACACTACATTGAAATGCTAGAAAATGCAAAATTGAAAGGTCAAATTGAAAATTAAATGGAAATAAAAACAAAATTGATCACTCAAACCCTGCAAGACCAGACTTCAATGCTCAGAAGTCTCTTTTCAGTTTGACACAGATGCTCGGGATGAATATTAATCTCAGTTACAGTTCATCTTTTGGTTCCAATATGAACCCTACATGAGCGCTGTGTCTGACTCTGTTTGATCAAAGCAAACTGCCTCATTTTCTATAACCCCATTCAAGTTCAAAATCAGACCCCCTACAACTCGCACCAATCCTGCCTCCTAAGACTTCTAATGTCTTCTGAAGAATTAATTAACACAACATACAAAAATACAGCAGACAACCTTATGCTTTTATCACCTCCCTGTCAAATGCTGTCATCGTAACTGTCATCGTTAGAATAATCATTTCAGATTTGCGCTATGGCCAAATGCTTGAAGGGTTTCATTTTCCAAGAAAAGACCAAAAAAAAGATGTAAAAAAATGTAACGGCTCTCAGATCTTCTGTGTTAATTTGAATGGGAATTAAGCTTATGCTACGTTAACACTGTGTCAGAACTCCCATAAATAGGAATATTCGTACGCTCCGCTCCAAGATGTTCACGTCTCCATATTCAGAAGTTACCCATTTCAACAACAACACTCAAAACACCAAAATTAATCAATTTGCAGCTTTGTTATTGTTGACATAACAATATGTCATCAATATGACAATGACAATATGATGGAAGTGTTGTTGAATGTATGGGCACGTCTAAGTGAAATGTCCACAGGGTGGCGCCAAAAGCAAGTCTTATTTTTAGCGGTAAATGATCTAATACAGTCAACCGTTATAAATAGTTTAAAAACTCTAAACCTCAACCCTAAACCTAAACGTCAGTCAAGTAAAAATGTAATCTTAGCGTGAAAATGTATCTTCAGGATCGCCGTCGGCATTGTTTATGTGACCGTGATTAACAGTCTCTGTTTCCTATATGTAATAGTACTGTATAGAATGTTTTTTTGGTTACTAGATGGAAACTTTTCATGTGATAGTTCACACACAAATGCAAGTTCTGTCACCAATGCATTGTAATTTTTTTCAAATTATAGTCATTCATAGTGTGAACGCAGCATTACGTCTGTTGAATTGACAGTGCAACGTGTTAGTACGTAAAAAGCAGATAGAGTAACAAGCATTGTGCAATGACTGATGGCAAGTGGACGGATAGGGATGAGGAGAGTCCTTTCATGGAATTCCCATGGAGGATTCCATGTGTTGAAGATTCAGCCAACTACATCAAGAACCGGCGACCAATTAGATGTTCCTCGCCAAAAGCAACCCTAATCACCACACTCCACTGTGCCACAAAAGCCCGGGCCGCTCACCACATTTCAATTTAAATAGGATTCCCCCTCCTTTTTTGCTTCTCATCTTCTTTCAGTGTTTTTCTCTCTCCATCTCTCTCCTCTCCCCCGCTATAGCCCGCTGCACCTAACCCCCCAAGAGCTAATAAAAGCTGCAACAAAAGCACATACAAATCAATCAGTCTAATAGCTTTAATGTGTTTAATGCAGTGTTTTCCTCACACTGTTGACACATCGATGTGTTGGGTGGCCAAACAGAGCTCAAGTGTTTGGAGACGGAGTGACGTTCATTTTGTGCCATGTGTGGCCTGCCGTTCAGTGAGGGTTCACAACAACGCACCTTGAGACAGAATAGACATATTTAGAGACGCATGAGAAAATAGCTTCCTGCAAACAGGGAACAATTGTAGAAATTGTAAATGTTAAGTAATTCAGAATCTGAATCTATAGAACACATTGAATAAAGTTGATCAATCGAATAACAGTTTATTCATATAATTTTTTTTTAAATAATGCTCTGTTTGTTTAAGAAGCCCGACTAGCCTGTCACAGTTACGTTTGCTCAACCAATCATGTGTATTTGGGGCGGGACTATCTGTTTATCTAGCTAATGACAGATAGTGGAGTGTCATTATTTGTGCAATTTCATTTGGTTATGCAGAAATTACACAATACACCTTTAAACCAATTTTTATTCATTTTTATAGAAATGAAGCTTCAGAATTCTGCTCAGTCGTGTCATTCAGGCTTCATAAACACAGCGGAACCCAGATCATTCTGTTCACACGCAGTTTGTTTTGCTCTCCGTGTGTGCTAGATGGTTGCCTAACCTCCGAACAACATGCGAAAAGAAATCACTAAAGCTGAAAGCAGTTCAGCAGAAATCCTGCACTAATCTCTCACCTGTCTGCCCACACAGCTCTGAGTCAGTTTCTAAATCCACTGAGCATTCTTTGTATCAATAGAAGTGGTTTTGTTCACGTACACCTCTTTTAAAAAGATTGCTTATTTGGACAAAGAAATATTTTAAGGAGCTTGTAAACCCACAAAATGAGTGAGTGTGTATGTGTGTGTGTTTCTCTGTCGTTCTCTGTTATTAGCACTGCTCTGTCATTAGTGGATTAGAATGGGGGTGCTGACCTATCTTACATGAATGTTTGTTGTGTGCAAACATGCATCTCTGAGAATGTGACTTTGCTTTTAATGTGCATATGACATGCAACTTCTATGTTTAGTGTTTGAGCCAGAAACAAAGTCATTTCAGCAGATTTTCATACTTCCCTTTTATGCTTCTTAAAAATCGGATGAACATTTACTTTGTAAACATTGTAAAGCATTCATGTGTCCTCTAGAAACCTCAAAAGTTTACATTTCCCAGGAACACTTAATAAGTCATTAACAATTATATTATAACATAACATTTTGCAATGCTTAACTGACCATTAGTTGTAGTGCAATAAAATTGTTCAAACAACTTGCATATTTTGAGATATATTCAAATTTGAATGTACATTTTGAATGTACAACTTATCTATCTTATATTAACTCATTTTATACTTCAACAGAAGTTTAAGATTGAAGACTATTGGTTAGAAAACAACGTGAAATTGTATGCACCAAAGGTTAATATGGCATATAATACTTAAGTATATATTAACTGACACTCTAGTGTTACTGTAGTGTTATATACATATATATTTAAGCAATATCAAATGAGCAAGGGTGCGATACGGCCCTACATCAGCACTGCTGTGATTCGGCCATAGGCCGAGTGCGGTAATTAATCACAGCAGTGCTGATATAGGGCCATATAGCACGATTACAAGTGTGATATTGCTCATATACAACAGTTTCATTAAAAGTACATTTGAAAAATGAGGAAAAATTGAATACGCATTTGTGCATGGAACTACTTTCTTACACAATGGATCAGAATCTGCCATTGCTGGTTCAAACCAAATGATGTGTCCAATCCTCTCAAAAACGTCACTTTAGAACTAGTATCACGGCTTGGGCTGTTTCTAACATGTTATTTGAGAAACAATGATGGATGTGTGTGTGTGTGTGTGTGTGTGTGTGTGTGTGTGTGTGAGAGAGAGAGAGAGAGAGATGGAGCATGTGCCATCATCTGTTGCCACTTCCCAGTAGAGATGGTGTAGTGTGTTAGTCAGCTTTCTGAAGATAATGTCATTTTGGTCAAATGCATCCAGTTTTCTCTGTGGAAAAATAGCCATCCAAGCCAGGGTATCCCTCCCTATTTCGCAGTAGCACAAGAGTCATTCACTATAGAAAACACAATCTCCTCTTATCACCATTTAGAACAATATTTTCTCTCCAATGTGTAAGAGATAAGAGGTAAGCACCTTGTGTTTGTGTAATGACAATGTCTGTTGCATCAGCCTTAATGTTAAAGTTTGTTTAAAGCTGTTTAAACTGTTAGTGGTGTTACTAGCTTTAGTAGTGTAGTATTAAAATGAGTGATCACGTATTGCTGATGAATGAGAACACTGACTGATGCTGACTCACTTCATGTCACCTAACTGGCTTAGACACCTGTTGGCTAAAATCGGCATTGTCACAAAAATAAATGTAAAGAGACACATATAGCTCTTAACACATAAGCACTGCTCTTACACTTTAGTTTAGAATGGCACGAACATGAGCGGAATGATGCACACAGTGAAATGATGTACTGAGACATCAGTACTCATGGAACGTCTCTCGTCCAATCAGATTCAAGGACCGGAACTAACTGCATAACTGTGTATACAGTATATATATATATATATATCCAATTTTTAGGTATATATATATATATATATAGCTTTTTAACTGATCAAATCATCTGTATTCATAATCGAGGCTCCACGAAGAGGCTTCATGCAGAAGGGCAAATTCTTTGTAGCATTGAGGGCACGGCCTTTCTCTCTCGCCCTCCTGACTGCGGCGGGCTGGGGTGAGGGGTGGGTCACCCTCCGCTATGTTCTTTCTCTCATTGAGTCAGGACTGCTTCCTCACCTAAAAGCACACTCAGCTGACACAATGCTCTGCTTTGCTGTTTTTCAGAGCAGCTTACAAAATGCAATCAACACCGAATGCTGCTGAACGCTCCGAGTCAGTTGCCGCATGCTCCGAAACGTTCTGCCTGTTTCACTGAGTCAGAACTAAGACTCACTCACACATGCATTTGCTTTCACCCGATTCTTTTTCTCTGATTTTACCTTGAATTCTAGCTTTTCGACAGCAGTCGATGCTGGCAACTGCCTTCTTTAAAACCACGAAAGCTTTTGTAGATAATGTTTACATGCCACTGGGCCTGTCAGTCAGTGACAGGATATGACACGTAATCTCTCAACGTAGTGGATGTCATCAATGCGTGACATCCCAACAGGAAATCAAATTTGAATTCTAACTAAAGACAAAAAACAAGGTCAGAGATGGTTTCTAATTATCGTCCATAGCTTTGGTCTCCATTGACGTGACTACATACATAATTTGCTACGCTACTGCATGTTGATAAAGTGGTAAAAAGGACATGCACGTGCTCCCAAATAATTTTACAAATTAATCTCACTACAAACGCGACATTTCCAGTGGAATGGGCATTGTTATTTTAGTGAAGCAGATGTGTATGACTTTCTTTCTTCAGCAGAACACAAATTAAGATTTTTAGATCTGTCGGTCCATAAAATGCAAGTGAATGGTGATCAGACCTTTGTTGGTCCAAAAAAAAAAAATAAATCACATAAAAAGTAATCCATAAGATTCCAGTATTTAATCTGTATCTTGAGAAGTGATAAAATAGGTGTGTGTGAGAAACCAAAAACTGTTTTGTCTTTTTTTTTTTTTTTTTTTTTTTACTCAATCTCCACTTTTAGATGTAAAAGTGAAAGTAGAGATTTAAATAAATTACTTTTGATCTGTACATTCAGTTATTTAATTTTTTTTGTATACTTTTTGCATAACTTTTCAAAATGACAGTGATATTTACCTTGCATTTTCTTTGTTTTGTCTCATTTCACCTCAAGCATGATTTACAAGCTTTTATGACCTCCCCTGTCTAGGGTAGAGGAACATTTTAAAATTAAAAAGTAAGGAAACTAAAAACTAAATAATATAATATATTTAATTTACTACTAGAGTTGCGGTGCCCCCGTTTCCCGTCCCAGCAGCATTGAACAAGTTATTAGAATCATTAAGATTTATTTTGTAATAAAGGAATATTTACAAGGAAGCAATAAATTAATCTCAGGAGAGGGCAATGCCAAAATAACAAACAAAAGAGTCTACCTGTGTTAGTTCGACTAACTAATCTATATACACAAGACAAAGATGCAAATAAAAGACAATACTGATCCTAACTCCCTCTAAATAATAAACAGGAGAAAAAGACATGCAAAATAATTGGTGCCTACCTCTCTACAGCTTCCTAAAATAGCTCAGAAAAGATTAGAACAAGATTTAGCAACAAGCCCTGCATCAGGGGTAACAGCGAATGTCCGCCTGCACTCAGGTTAACACTGCTCTCTTGCAACCCATTTATAACAAAGTGCAATACCTTACACAGCATGTAACACAAGCAACATATTTACACCAAGCATCTGGGAGAAGAAAAAGGAACTCAGCAAGAGAGTGGTTGTCATTACAAATAAAATAAAACTTTTTTTAAAAGTTTTATTTTATTTGTTATTTTTATTTATTTTTTTATGAGAGAAATCAATTTTACACAATAAATGTCGAAATGGTTCATGTTTATTTCACTCTTTTGTTAGATTATCTTACTTTTAAAGATGTATTCTTATTTCTTACTTTTATACATTATATATATATATATATATATATATATATATATATATATATATATATATATATATATATATATATACAGTATATATATTTATTTATTTTTTTATTTGATTTTTTAATGGATTTTCATAGTTTAATATTGAATGTTTGTGTCTGGGACAAGGCTAAAACAGTCAAATGTGTATGTAAAAGACATCCGAAAAGTACCAAAAATAAATGATGAAGGCCTGGTAAAACGGTTCCCAGTCAGTTTTAACGGTTCCCAGTCAGTTATATATATATATATGTAAAAAAGAAAATAAATGTAAAATATTTTTGTTCTAATAAAAATCATCCCATGGGTCATGAAATTGTCCAAAGTTGAAGAAACACCAGTGCATGTATGGGCTTATGGAATGAAAACAAAACAGACAGTCAGAGCATATTGGGTATTGAGGAAAGTGTGAAGCTCTGCCTTTGTCAGTTTTATGGTGCCATTGAAGAACTCCTTTGCTCAGTTATATCCACTTGAGTTTACAGCTGCTAGCTTAAGGGTTTGAGTCTGTGGATGTTGTGTGTGTGTGTGTGTATATGTGTGTACGTTTAGGAAGGGGAGCTGCTTTGTCTTTCAAAAACACTTAGCTTTTCTTTCCCACCCAGCAAATACACGGCTAATTAAATCTAATTAGAGAAGTGCTGTCATAAATCTTTGACAATGCCTTCTGGATCATCCACAAAGCTATTTTCGCTTTCTACCATCTTTTCACTGTTGATTAGCATGATAGTGTTTCTCTGTCCCTGCACCATGATTCATTAGTAGTAATAAACTATATGGACAGTAACGTTGGTTGGCTCCTCCTGCACAATATGAAATCAAGTCTTTTCAAGTGTTTTTTTTTTTTTTTTAAAATAGTAATACTGTTCCTCCAATATAATGGATCTTTGTTGTTTGTCTGCAGAAACATTGATGGACACCAAATGGGCCACAACTGAACTTGCATGGACTTCACATCCTGAAACTGGGGTGAGTCACTATTTTCGTGATTGATTTTGGTTTACCTGAGCCCATTATATAAAATGTATGTATAAACCTAGTTTATATATATATATATATATATATATATATATATATATATATATATATATATAAATGAAAAGTATAATTAAAAATAAATTTCAATTTTTTTTTTTTTTTTTTTTATTGTTTATACCCATAAGTGTCTTAAATCTTAGATCTTAACATGAATCAATATCATAAGTGGCGATTACAGTTACAATCTTGTTCAAAAATACTGTGTCTAACATAGAAAGTACTGAGTTTAATCAGATAAAACCCAGATCAGATTACATCTTAACTGTGTTACATTCATTCTTTAAAATTAAAACTTGTGCCCACAAACTTCTAGATCAGACAACAGAATCCTCATTTACTCTGTGCATCTTTGCCATTATTATCAGTCTTTGGGGCATTGCTCTTCCTGATATCCTGTATATTAGGATTTTGCATGTGCCCCCTTCCTGCCCCACTGACACACCATTTCAAGATGTTGCAAATTGATCCCCTCCCCAAAAACTTTACTTCCGAACGACTTAGCACGAAAGCCTCCGTAACACAAATCATCCTTTCACGTCCATATATTATTCTTGTATATTTCCGTCCCCAACAACATTAAAGCCCAAAAACTCCCACTATAGCACAATGGGTCACATCACACCCACTTTACGCCCCAACAGATGTCTCATTTCAGAACATACATTGCTCAGTTCTTCCCCTTCTGCTCTCTGTCAGGCACACATGTATAGATTTCACCCGCAACACCCCACTGTATTTTAGGGCGGACAGGGGAAATGTGGCACCAGTGCTGCACTTCTGTAAATTTCACAGCGTTCTGGCAGTTTTATTTTCAATCTGAAACAGAATCACTCACTATACTGGGGTGAATCTCTCAAAAACATGTCCAGGTCTCATTTCACCTCATAGATATATATACAGTATATACCCCGATCAGCCACAACATTAAAACCACCTGCCTAATATTGTGTAGGTCCCCCTCGTGCTGCCAAAACAGCGCCAACCCTATATATCCTGAGATGATATTCTTCTCACCACAATTGTACAGAGCGGTTATCTGAGTTACTGTAGACTTTGTCAGTTCAAACCAGTCTGGTCATTCTCTGTTGACCTAGAAACTTCTAGAAACTGTTGTGTGTGAAAATCCCAGAAATACTCAAACCAGCCCACTGACACCAACAAACATCCATGCGATTATCTAATCAGCCAAACCTGTGGCAGCAGTGCAGTGCATAAAAATCATGCATATGCGGGTCAGGAGCTTCAGTTAATCTTCACATCAACCATCAGAATGGGTAAAAATGCAGTCTCAGTGATTTGGAGCGTGGCATGATTGTTGATGCGGGTTGGCACTGCTTTGGCAGCATGAGGGGCACCATATATATATGAGGTCAAATGAGACCTCAACATGTTTTTGAATGATTCTGTACTATGCTCATTTGTTACTTTGTCTTACACAGAATTGAAAGGTATGTTGGACAGCACAAAAATACAAATAAATTGGAACTGTGCCCAGATAATAATAAATCCAGCGAAAGTTGGATTAAATCCCAGTCTGACTCAGCATTTCTTTTGTTCTTTCTTATTTAATCTGTAAAAAAAGCAACTCCATTAGTCATTAGGTAGGTACCTGCAAACAACCAAAGCAATAAACACAGAAACACAGACTCTACATTAAGACCACAAAGGAAAAATATAAGTGTAATTTCTGGATAGAACTAAGTAATTGACATCGAAAATACTGTTCATATAAATATATAAAACAACAATAACCATCATCCCATGCCATCATCTTTGTCTAAAAGTTGTGTGTGTGTGTGTGTGTGTGTGTGTGTGTGCGTGTGTGTGTTGGGGGGGCATTAATCCTGGAAAGAGAAAGTATAATTTCAAATACTTGTGATTTGTAATACCCAGAGGAGTCAAAGTGCGAGCCACTTCCTCTTCCCCCATCTGCACTCAGCAATTTATTCCACTGAACTAAATGGCCATTTACACCTCATTCTTTCTCCTGTCCCATTGACCTGCTGCTGAAAATTGATCCCCGCACCCCTGGCTCAGCGAGGCCGTGATGAAGCAAAGATTTCTGGACGCCTTAGTCTGCCTCAGGTCTCCGGGGCTTATCTGGATGAATGGCCTGTCCACACCACATCCATATCGCTGTGTTAATTAAAGACTTTACCTCTACACAAACACTGCGCCGCTCTGATCAACAGATCTCTGGATGCTGTGCTAGTTTTCCTTTCCTTTTCGACTCTAGCTCGTTCTTTACGTTTTCAGTTCAGTTGGCATTCACACTAAACCCATGAAATTAAAATGACATTTTTGAGTCATGAAATCAGTCCGAACTGAATTCAAAACGCTGATCAAATCAAATCAAATCACTTTATTGTCACATTTAACTTGAATTATTTAACTTGATTTAACTATTTGCTTGCGTGCTATCACTAAAAATTAATTGTTGAATTCCTAATGTTGCATCCTTGTCCTCTTCTGGGACAACAGGTCAAAAATATTGATGCACATCAGATATTAGTCCAATGAAATGTTTTCTTGAATAAGAATGCCCCTCCCTCAAAGCAATGCAGCTTTGAGGACCCGAATGGCATGCAAAAAAAAAAAATTCTGGCATACTATCGGATAGCGTATTGCTCTGCATGAATACAATGTAATCATGATGGTGTTATTGAATGGTAATTGATTGTGAAGTGATGCCGAGAGTACTCCACACTCGAGGTATGAGGTAAACATCCACTCATTGTTTTTGTTGATGGAGTTCTGACACTCCACAGTAATTATGATGAATTTGCAGAGGTGAGTGTGGATGAACATGCATTTACAATGTGTAATTGAAAAGGCACAATCCAAAAAGCACAAAATGTCATTTTCCCTCACTTTTATCCACCCCATTCACTCTTTTTATCGCCTTGCTCTTTCCTCCATATTGTTCCTTGAGCTTTTTTTCTTGCAGCGCGTGAAGCTGTAGCTAAGAGCGATTTATTGCCTGTCGTAGCTTTGTAGTGCAACACCTCAGAACTTTACTTCCAAAGCCCTAGATAAGATCAGATTGAGAATGCTTTCATTTGTAAGACTGACAATAAAACTTATGGTACTGTACTGTAGATAAAACCCTTTTATTGCTATTGTTCTGTTGAAGAAACCTTGAATGCAGCATATTAAATGCTAGCTTACCCTGTAGACTTAAAGTCTCAAGGTGACCTTGTTTTACTTTTTTATAACTATGATTAATAGTGCTATCTTTTTCCTACTGTTTGTCTCTTTCACCTTTTGCTCAGTGGGAGGAAGTTAGTGGATACGACGATGCCATGAATCCCATCCGAACGTACCAAGTCTGCAACGTTCGTGAGCTTAACCAGAACAACTGGCTTCGTAGTGACTTCATCCCTCGCAAGGACGTTCTCCGTGTGTATGTAGAGATGAAATTTACTGTACGGGATTGCAACAGCATTCCCAACATTCCAGGATCTTGTAAAGAGACCTTCAACCTTTTCTACTACGAATCGGACTCAGATTCAGCAACAGCCACAAGTCCATTTTGGATGGAGAACCCTTATGTCAAAGTTGACACCATTGCTCCAGACGAGAGCTTCTCAATGTTGGAGTCCGGTCGCGTCAACACCAAGATTCGCAGCTTTGGTCCACTTTCCAAGGCTGGCTTCTACCTGGCCTTCCAAGACTTGGGCGCCTGCATGTCTTTGATCTCCGTGCGAGTTTTCTACAAGAAGTGTTCTACAACCATTGCCAATTTTGCGGTTTTCCCTGAGACGGCAACAGGCGCGGAGGCCACGTCACTAGTCATCGCCCCTGGCACTTGTGTGGCTAATGCTCTGGAAGTGTCAGTTCCTCTCAAGCTCTACTGCAATGGAGATGGAGAATGGATGGTTCCTGTAGGTTCCTGCACTTGTATGGCAGGGTTTGAGCCTGCACTTAAGGAAACGCAATGTCAAGGTGAGTGCTGATTGAGGCTGGGGAATATATCAACTACTTTATTTATGAAATATTCACAATTATGTTGTTACAGATGTAAAATTACGCAAAGCTGCATGTTGTAAGCACTTTTTTGTTTGGACCAAAAACATCGTCTTACGTTAGTTTTGTGATCCCTTTTGGCTCACGTCTTACAACTTGTATGAGAGTGTCAAGACATGCTTTAATCTGAATCAAATTTCAGTTGCAAAAACATCACTAGATTTGGTAAGTTCAACTCTTTTCCATGAATCAGTCTAAACTGATCCATTTTAACGAATCGATTCATAACTAATTTAAAGATTTGTTGGCATTATCATTCAAAAATGGACACTGAATTCCCTGTGTGGCATTTTTTTGTGAATTACAATGGTTTATGTTGACAAATATTGCTGTTTATTAATATACAGTACATATTGTTTTATTGGCACATACACTATATAGTACACTAAGTATTCAGTGTATACCATATATTATATATTATATAGTATATTTCAGGATATACATGAAAATGGTTCAATATTCTTCTTTGAATTTTTTTAGTAAAAAATCAATGGAAAAACAAGCTTTGATTACTTTTAACTCGATTTTTTTACAGTATAATATATTACTTTTGTTCTTTCATTAACATTTTTGATCATCATCTTTTTGGCAACAATGGAAAACAAATATTCTTTTTAAGTAATTTCAGAGCAAATACATCCATATTGAGATACATATTGAATATCGTCAAAAAGCTGAAAACAATAAGATAATATTTTAAGCTGTTTCACCCATCCCAATTGCTGATATATGTGTTTTTGGGGATTTTTTCTCACTTTGCAGTTTATTCTTATCTTGCAGTATCATATTAAGCCAGATGGACAAATCATCCTATTTTTTATTGAGGGTGTTTGGCCTAACAGCGAATTTGGTTATTCGACCTCAATTTAAGCAGAGCAAAGCAATGAATAAGTAAAAGACTCCGTATGTCTGTCGGTGTGGAACAGTTTTTGCTGAGAGAAAGGAGGGGTCTTGATGAAAAACATATCAGGTTTAGACGGAGGTGAATTAAGCCGGCGTGTAACATAGCCGTGGTGAAAGTGAGCAGAGCAGACAGCGGGAGGTCAAGGGTCAAATGGAGAGCTGGGAGTGAGAGGAGACCAGGAATCGATTTGCGGATCAAGGGCAAGGGCTGCAGTGAAACATTAATGAAGCGTATGAGATGGACAGAGAAAAGTAACACTGACAGTCAAGGCACAAGAGGTTATAGGTCATAGACAGACAGTAGGCTCCAACACATTATAAGAACCACAAAGTTGGAGATACCGAGCAGTGACCCTGTGGAGTAAAGAACTAAATTGAACAGTGAGAAATATGTGTACTGAGAAAAGAGGATTATTAGCTGGGCTTGATAAGGCAATAATACGTTGGCCGTGAAATGCAAAGCGAAATAACAAATCTAAAAACACAACGGCAAATCCAAAGACAAAATAAAAATTTATAAACACAACAACAAATAATCAAAACAAAAACAACAGCAATTCAGTCAAAATGGAAAGGGTAGGTACCATAGCTTCTCACCTGATTGGCTGTGTGGAGAATATCTAGTCCTTTCCTCAGAACTGGTTCTCCAAAATCCAGAATTCCAAATACTCAATTATAGAAAATTTTGAGTGGTTTTACACTCAGTAAAACAGTAATGGGACACTTTACTGAGACAGATAAATAAATAAATGTTTATGATCCATGTAATTAGATTTAGGAACTCACACAAAGAGAAGCTAACATTTCTGTGAACCATGTGGCTATGGTTATAGGCCCGAATTCAAATGGCCAAATATTGTCCGATTAATTGTTGAGCCGTATATACTAAGGGTCTATTACATCATCCAAGCCATATACAGGGCCCAGAATATCATAGAGACTCAGGGGTGGGCTCTTTTAACTTCGGCCAGTAAGCACCAAAAAACGCAATAGCGACCAACTGGCAACACCATAGCAACAAAACTAAAACTAAAACATATATATACATCTTTGGTTGAAAATTGGGCAGTCCTAGCAAATCTGCTCTGTGATGTACAGTTAAAAACTCATTTGTTAACGTGTGGCGGCTCAAGGTGATGGCACTGCTGGCTGAGCACTGTTAAAACATTCTCTAATCAAGTTGACCGAAAACTAAAGGAGGGATAAATCTCTGTCACCCCCTCCCCTCTCTAGTGCGCCTTCATCCGAAGGCCACTGGTCTCATTAATACCCTGCTGGAGCACTGTTTGGACATTCACATGAATATTAATTGTCGAGATCTTTTTTTTTTTTTTTTTTATGTAGCTCTCCATATTTTTCCTCTCCGTTTTTTGCCCTCATTTCCAATTTCAGCACAAATTCTAATCACTCCTTTAAGCCCCATGTTCTCCTCTCAATGAGAGAGAGAGAGAGCAAGAGAGATGGTTTGGACAATAGACTGTGAGCAAAAGAAAGAGTGCAAAAGTGAGAGAAATCATGAAGAAAAGCTTGCAGGATTTGCATTTCTTTGCCTGCTTTCACCTCTCCGCTCTCTTGCTCTATTAGGAGTGCTGCTAGAGGAAAGATGATGATGAAAGCAAAGGGCTGACTTTTTACCTTCTTGGAAGTGATTAATCAGCACATTCAACCCTTCATATAACAGCCTGACTTTTTTTAAAAGGGAATTTCGAGCAGTCTTTCATGGGGGCTAGATGGACTCAATTTGTCTATCTAAGATTTGTTTGATTTATGTACATCTGAAATCGGAGGGAAAACTCTAAGGACTCATTCATCTCCAAGGCGATGTGTTATGTGCGATAAGCTCGCATTCACAAGGCCTACACTCTTTCATCTTTATCTCTACGTGAATCATTTCCTAAGTTCCTTCTTCACTACCTGTACCTTTGGACACCTTTGATAAATGGTTGAACAAACAACCCCCGTTTAGCTAAGTTAACACAGTTTCCGTGCACTAATGGAACGTTATGTCAATATTGCACGTTCTGAGAAAGGGAACTAGGAAGTTTACCTCAGCTTAGAAACCAGATGTTCATACATGTTAATCAAAAACATTGCAGAGGTTCTTTATTTGCTGTTTCCAACCCTTTAAGTTTACTGATAAAGTTGGAAACCTGCTGTTATATTCCTTCCTGGCTGGAATTTAACATAAAACTGGCTCCTCGATCACTGAACGAGACATTTAATATACTTACAGCGCAGAAAGATCATAGTGTCGTTGTGCACCTTGTAGAGCACATTCACATTTATAAAAAGTGCATTCAAATGTGTATGCAAGCTCTGTAGTCTCAGTGCTCCACAAGGCCAAAAACCAGTGAATGATGCTGTTATCTTTGTATTCATAAGATAACGGCTCACACTTTCTCTTGTTCCCCTCAATAAGCTTTGTTTAACTGTGAGAGATCTTTCTTCTGGTGCAACATCAACATGTCCTCTGTTTGAGTATCGATTGAAGGAGTTAATTATAAAGAGTGCTGGTGTTTGGAGCTAACAGCCGTGTGTTTGTTATTAACGTTGACAGTTAGCATATGCACATGGGGTTTATGTTAGGCCAGGGTAGTTTGTTGGATGTTGTCTAGTCATAAGGGGGTTATTTTCCCCAGGGAAAGCAACAGCAAATTAACGTTGCCAAACAAATGTATAAGAAAAAACCTGTACGCCTTCTTACTTTATGATGCCAAGATTGTAAAAGTCAATATGGGAAAAATAGACCATATATTGTGGGCAAGAGCAAAAAAGAAAAAACAAACAAACAAAGAGAGTCAGTTAAAGATGCACTCAGTAACTTTTTGTTTGTGTCCTCTTGGACTTACAGTGACACCTAGTGGCTTGGATGCAGCATTATTTAAAATCAACAGCTTTCAGTTACAGATCCCATTGTAGAAATTCACAATCAGCCATGATTAATTTAACCCAACAGTGAAAGTGTCCAATAACAAGAAAATTACTGAGATTAAGAGAGTTTTATTCAGATGGTCACGTGATTCTAAAATGGCAGCCCCCATATGGGCACTCCTGCCCCATGTAGAATAAATCAGCTTTTATAAGGTTACTGATATGACTAGAGACCTCATCTCATTTGAGTGCGAACAGATGTTCAAAGCTCCCATTTTAACAATATAGTTTCGGTGTTCGCACCAAGAGAAACTTGATTTTAATGCCCCATAATTATTCACATTTCACATTATTCGCAATTTCTTATGTCGCTGGGAAAGAGTTTGCACTCCTGAACAAAAACGGAACACCAAAATGCAGAATTGAAGAAATTCATGCTAGGCATAAAGGTAGTAAAGCTAAAGCTAATGAAACTATTACTGTTTTCACCACTAACTGTGAAAGTAGTGTTTTCAATGCATTTTTAAAAACAACAAGCTTTTTTTTTTTAGCTTGCAGCCCAGGCAACTTCAAGTCAAAACAAGGTGAAGGTTTGTGCACCCCATGTCCGCCTAACAGTCGGACGAGTTCTGGAGCTGCCAGCATCTGCTCCTGCAGGAATGGGTACTATCGGGCGGACAATGATTCTCCCGACTCAGGATGCACAAGTGAGTGATTAACTTGACTCAACCCTGAATGACTTCATCCAGATACAAGCAGTGCTAATTCTTTTGTAATTTCATCTGAAAACAAAACACCAAAAAACAATATCATTGGATCAATTCCGAAATTATCTATTGTATGTCTTCAAACCAAATTCTTAGTCACAGGTCCGTCAGTCAGGAGAATGATTGTTTTTTAATAATTTTCTTCCTGCTTCATATTAGCTTCTCTCTAGCTGTGTTTGCTCAAAATCGTATTAGCAGTCTGAGCAAATGCATCCAAAAATGCTTTCCCCAAGAGCACCGATGCTATTTCACTGCTCAAACTGGTCTAGTTTGATGGTTTTAGATGTATTTAGTGCATTTGTCAGCTGATCAGACAAGGAGACAAACTGGTAAACCAGCTAGACCTGCTGAAAGGCTGTGAAACCATCAAAACCAGCTAAAACCAGCAAACCATCTTAGTCTAGTTTAATCTGTTCTTTTCACCAGAGTTTTTATTATCTAAATCATTTGCATGTGTACTTATATATTCAGAAGATAACAAAAACATAATACATTTTTTGCAGCCGTGCCCTCAGCTCCTCGCAACGTGATCTCCAGTGTAAACGAGACATCATTGTTACTTGAGTGGAGTGAACCACGTGACCAAGGTGGCAGAGATGACGTTTTCTACAATGTCATCTGTAAAAAGTGTCTGCCAGAGCGTGGAACCTGCACAAGGTGTGATGACAATGTGGACATCTCTCCACGCCACCTCGGCCTGACCGAGAGACATGTGACCGTCAGGAACCTTCAAGCTCACACTCAGTACAGCTTTGAGATTCAGGCCGTCAACGGAGTCTCCAACAAGAGTCCCTACGCACCCCATTTTGCATCTGTTAACATCACCACCAACCAGGCTGGTGAGTTTAATGGGTTTTGTTTAAAAAATTTGATCTTAAATACTTGCTTGTCACCAACAAATGTTGTGTTTTGGATGCTGGTATGCTTGTGTCCACACCAAGCTTCTTAAGTTAGTCAAGAAGCCTGGTTGAGACACTATCAGAACTGAATTACCATGCTGGTCTTAATAAGCCAGTTATGAAACCAACATCACCTTTGCTGGTGAAGCTGATCAAGCAATTTAGCCTTCATATCTAAAGCTGGTTTGTCAAAAATAAATAATAATAATAATAATAATAATAATAATGATAATAATAATAATAATAATTGAACTGGTTAAGTTAGTTAAACACTAAGACTAAGGGTATGCAGGATATGCAGGTCAACCAGCTAGACCAGCACCAAAACAGCACTATCCAACATAAACCAGCCAAGACAAGCATGGAAATTCAGAACTGCTGTTGTCTTGACCAGGTTTCTTGACCAGCTTAACCAGCATGATTCCCATTGTCAACCAGCTTTACGAAAAAGGCCATACTGATTAACTAGTTTCACCAAATAAAGTGATGCTAGTCAGTCAGCTAGACCATCACCAAACAACACTAACCAGTATAATCCAGTCTAAACCAACATGGAAATTCATACTGGTCTATTCAGCAGGTATATGTGTTCTCCAAAAGTGTTGAGAACCTAAGTGAATTTAGGACAAGGGTCTTCACATTCTCACTGGCATGAAACAGCATAGCATAATGGGTTCAATTATGACACTTCCAACCCACAATACTCAACCCACAGAGCTCAGCCCACAGAACACATATAAGCCAAAGAACTGTGCTACGATACTCAATAGCTAAGGTAGAGTGTGCTGGCTTTCTGAGATGTGGATATGCATTAACATTTGTAGAAAGCTGGTTTCTTATTGTGTGATCCATTTATTTATTGAACACTGGACTTCTTAGGATCACTGCATATGTTTAACAATATCTTTAGCACTCTATACTTGCACCCAGATCCCAGAATGTCTCATATTTGCTATCTGGCATTGTCCACTGGCATTGTAATATGACTCAGGCTGCTGTTTAGCCCGGGTCAAGCCCAGGGTGACATGCACGCCTACATAGCTGGCCACAAACTTGCAATTAGATTAGCTGGTGATTTTCCCAGAGCTATGCTTGAATATTCATCCCTTTTAAGACAAAAAATAAACATGGGCCTTTAAGTTTATGGGGCGTCATGGTAACTTCCACTGTATCCTCAGAAAGAGGCCCCCTGGCTTGGGAGTATTGACTTCAGGGTGAGCTTTTCTAAGCTAGGCCAGAGTTAAGAGGTTGATGGTTGTTTGGTTGGGGGCGGGTTGCGGGGGTATAGGGGAAGGATCAAAGAACCGGACCTGGGGATTAAAATACTCAGAATGTGTGAGCAAGGATGAGAGGGAGACAAGAAAGTATAAAGTGAAATGCTGAGAGGTACTGCAGGCCAGTAGAGACGTGATAAAATCAGAAACCGGAGATGCTAGCATCACATCTGAAGACAAATGGGGACAGTGTAGATTGTGTGAAGTAGGTGCTAAAATAGTTTAGGTGCACAGAACAACATGATGAAAACAAATAAATGAGTGAATTTAACTCAAATATGCCCAGGTCACCTTTAACCAAAAAATGAATATATATATATATATATATATATATATATATATATATATATATATATATATATACACACACCACCTGCCTATTATTGTGTAGGTGGTATATATGCGGTCTGGCATCAAAGCAGTGCCAAACTGCATCTAAGAATAACATTCTAAAATTAGATTCTTCTCACCACAATTGTACAGAGCAGTACTGTATTACTGTATAATATAATAATAACGTTATAGTGTACGTTACTGTACGTTAAAGTCTGCCCAAACTCTTTTGATCTCTCTCACCAACAAGACATTTCCATCCGCAGAACTGATGCTCACTGGATGCTTTTTTGTTTTTGGCACCATTCTGAGTAAATTCTAGAGACTGTTGTGTGTGAAAATCCAAGAAATACTCAAACCAGCCCACTGACACCAACAATCATGAGCTGGTTTGAGTATTTCTGGGATTTTCACACACAACAGTCTCTAGAATTTTCTCAGAATGGTGCCAAAAACAAAAAAACCCTATAATTAGTAAACCCAGGGAAACTTCTAATTTTGCAATGGTCTCTTGGCAGAGCTATGTATATATATATTGCTTAAAGACAATGGAGCCAATTTCTGGACCATTAGGACTTTTTGCATGATGATATTATTTTCTTGACAATTAAGCACATTACTGTCATTTTTATTACCGTAATACATCTGAACATCTCACATTTGGGTTCTTCTTTTGTTTATTCCCAATTTACATTCCCAATTAAATATTCTTAATTGTCTTCTTATATGACATAATTTTTACTCTGTATTTTTGTTCTGTATTATAGTAAAAATGCTGTATTTTCCAATTTAAATGAGACTAAATACATCTGTATATTATTGAACAAAGTAGAATACCATCATGTTCAAATACTTACAATTTCAATAAAATATCATTTTTTTCTCATTTTACAGTAATGAGATTAGTTAATTATTTTATTTATTTACTTATTGCATTTTTTGCATTACGGTAATAAGAAAATGGTGAGAAAATTTGCTTCATTGTCATGAAAATATTGTCATAGTGCATGTTGAGTTGTGTCCATGTGGGTGTGTGTAGCTATTAACATATTTGCTTATTGTGTGGTAAGAGGTGTGGACTGGATCTGCCAGATAGTAAGCCTTCCTGTCTGTCTGTCTGTCTGTCACGGCACTTTTCACAAGAATACAACAGAATGCTTCAAACAGAACACGATATCAAAAGTGCTCTACACTAAGAGCAATTTCCATTTTATGCATTCAAGCATGCTTCAAAGCTGGTAGTTGGTAATCCTGAACCAAAGAACTCTTTAAATGTGCAAAAATAAATAAATCATTAAAAAAAAAAAAAAATAGAAATGCAGCTTTTATTATAACAGGACTTTTCTCATTTTTCTTACTATAGCTCCTTCCGCAGTTCCTACTGTCCACCTGATGGGGGCGTCAGCAAACACCATGAGTCTCTCCTGGCTTCCCCCTGAAAAACCAAATGGCATCATCTTGGATTACGAGATTAAATACCATGAGAAGGTGAGAGCCAGTGTAAATCAATGAAGCAAAGGACATTCAATCACAATTCCTCCACTGTCATCCTCCGCTCTATACATAATCTTTCATCCTGACAACAGTGTCAGCCCGTCCTCTCTCTCTCGTACCCTAACACCCTCCTCCCTCACTCCTTCCTCAATTCATCCACTTCTTTTGAGCGCAGATACCGCGAGGCAGCCAGTGCTTGGCAGGGATGGAGGCAAGAGGATTTGCATAGGGGAGAAGAAAGGGTTGAACATATCTGCTGCATGTTTGATGTGTTGAACTGACAGATTAAACTGGAGCTGCAACACACTTGTGTTTGGATGCTGGCTGGTTTTATATGGCTTGTTTTATCACTGTTCCCTCAGGACCAAGGAGAGGCTATTGCCCACACCATGACAGCCCAGCGTAGCTCTGCACGCATTGAGGGTTTAAAACCTGGCACGTCATATGTGGTGCAGGTTCGAGCCCGAACGGTTGCAGGGTATGGCCGCTACAGCAGCCCTGCTGACCTTAGCACCAACCACCAGGGTATGTAAAATACCCTATATTTGAATTTTACCACATTGCAGTGTCTTTTCAAAACATATCAAGCATCCATACTAATCAAAGATGTTATAACTAGATCTGTGCAATTCTTTCCCTTATCCTGAATGTGTCTTATGGTATCTATATGGATTTTTTACATGCACACAGCCGACTCAGACAAGAGTCTACAGGAGCAGCTTCCTCTCATTGTGGGCTCCCTCACGGCTGGGCTGGTCTTCATCATTGTTGTTGTTGTCATTGCCATAGTCTGCCTCAGGTACAGAGTTCAACTTTTAATTGACCTATTTAAGTAATGTTTTTTTTTTCTTTTCCAAATGGATTTCACCTAATGCAGAGGGAATACGCCAAAATATATCTATGAAACATCACTACTACTTATACAGTTACCACAAATACTATTTGGACACTTTAACCTCTCTTAAAAATGTATAAATGTCTTTGCTTTTAATTGCCATATATTTTCGAGTTTGGTTAGAGTTGGCTAGTGAAATCTAGCATTGTGCATTTTTAATTGTAACTTAAGTGTACAAAATGTATCCAATATGTGTCCAATGCATTTTTAAGGGCACTGTGTAGTATGTTAAATGTAATTTAGTCACCCATAATGCTTTCTTTCCCCTAGATTTAGCCTTTGTATTTGAGAACCCATAGAACAAAAAATGGATGCTGTGTCAGGCACTTTTAAGCAGATTCATTCCGGGCCATCATTCATGTAAATTGTAGCCACTAGCCTCAGATTTACATGTGCCCTACATTCCTGCAGTTTGTCGATCAGTGGCACAGGAACGCTTCATCTTCTGGCCACCGTCCCATTGCCATAGTTGAGGGCAAGGTAGCTGTGTATTTAATGCTAAATTCTGATAAATTTCTTTCTAATCAGCACAGCGTCTTGGTATCTTAACTTGTCTGCAATTTAAAAAATGTAGGCCTTGGCATATTGCAAAACTGCGTTTGAATTGGAAATGAGATACAAATTACCAGCGGGTATTATTGGCCCGGTTACTAGTTAGACAACAAAGGGACCACATTAACATGTTCCAGGAGGGGGGTTGGGTTCGTTGAAATTGCACTGCATTTAATAGACTGATAGTGGAGAAAGTGTGGAGGAAGGAATTAGGAGAGGATAGTGAATTATGTGGAATAATTTGAGAGCAAAGATTCCTGCACATTTAACAGGAGCACAGTAGCTGAGACTGTCGTTGTTGTTTTAGGCCTTCTTCTGTTGTTTTTATGCAGATTTGACATGTAATTTTCAGTCAACTGAAGTGACACGTGTCTCTTAAGGCTGAAACAGTTGTTCTGTTAATTTTCATATATTTCCCCTCCTTTAATCGACCTTAATGTGTCCCTGAAGGAGCTGACAGGGAAAAATGCAGGTCCCTTTCAAAATACCTACTCTGCTACAATTTATTAGGAAATCATCAACCTCTTGTGACTGATATTATTGTCTTTGCTTCACAGGAAGCAACGCAATGGCTCAGAATCAGAATACACAGAGAAATTGCAACAATACAGTAAGTTTCTAAAGATTTAGCTTGCCATATTCTGACTTTGTATACAATACCCCTGCTGAAGAAACCAGCATATTCAGTTTTGGGTGCTGGTTTGATGGTGTACCCACCTGGCTTTTTAGCTAGCTAAATAAGCAAGACTTCCTTGGACAACAAGCTTTACCAACTAAGTTCTGCTGTTGAACTGCTTGGCAATGCTGGTCCACCAGCTAAACCACCAGCAAACCAACTTGGACAGCATGGAAATTCATGCTTGTCTAAACTGGTCTTTTCAGTAGGCACATGTGATCACAATAATTTGGGGCTGTTAAGACTGAATGCGTTCTTGCACTGAAAAAAAGTTAGACATATGGAAATTAATTAGGTTTTCTCGAAATATAATTTTTACTTGAAATATCTTCTAAAAAACATGGCACTCCTCAAATTTGTTCATCTTGTGCATGTTTAAATAGAAAAACAATTGAAAACAGTCCATATGGATGCATTTGGTGTGAAATGCCCCAATGTATGATTAAGATACAGTGGCGTATTAAAGCAGTGAGATTCATATGGCTATTCACACTATTGAATCCCCTATAGTCACTCCGGGAATGAAGGTCTACATTGACCCCTTCACATATGAGGACCCTAATGAGGCCGTCCACGAGTTCGCCAAAGAGATTGACGTTTCCTGCGTGAAAATCGAGGAGGTCATCGGCGCAGGTAACCAACAACACAAGCTCCTGAGCAACAGGGGGAAGACAGCTAGGCACACCCAGGCCATACCTTTAGAGGACTTCACTCCAAGCGGTACTTGAAACCCGACCCCCTAGCAACTTACCAACATCTCTAACAGCTTTACTTACAAGAGGGAGCTCCTGAGGTTTTCTTTAGAGCTAACTATAGAGCTACTATTCCTGCTAATTCCCTCTGTCCACCTACCAATCCTACCCTAAGGTTGATGGTACCTCCCAGACAAAAAATTGTCCTCTTGACCTGTTAAGGCCAAAGTATACTTCAGTTTTCTTTGTGCCGGTACAAATTCCGTCATCAGTACAGAAGGCGCAAATTGTATGCTTGCAACCTAGTTTTTACACGTGAGCAGTCCGTGACTTTGCAAGTCATCAGTGCACAAGCCTGCCATTGGATGTGATAAAAATAGTACACATGCTTCAAAAGTCTCCATACAGGGTCATGGTCAAGAGTATACTTTGAAAGGCTGAATGCTGGATCCATGTGTGAGATGGAATGGCACGTGGAAAAACAAAGTATAACCTTGCCTTTTAACCTCTCCTTCCATGACTCATTCCTGCCCTCAATACAACTCCCTTTTGTTTTGTCAATTTCAGATTGATCTTAAAATTATTCATAACAGTTTGGTTCACAAATGTCTTGGAAGCTAAGCATTTTAGGAGCCAAGAACAAATGTAGGATTGTAGGATTCTTCTTCAGTAGGACTTAAACCCATGTTGTAATGGACCAAGGAGTTGAGGAGTTCTCTACCAGAATACAACAAACAAGGCTTTAACATTCAGCGCTGCTACCTGAACCCATTGTTTCCTAGCTTTTAAAGTGACAAACCCCTACATGTACTTCCCCAACCCCTCTTAAACCTTTTTCTCTGTTGCACTCTCTCACACGTTGGTCTAGACTCCAGGTGCAAGTCCTACAAACCTCCCAAGCTTCTGTCGTCACCTACTTCTTGCCCTACTACCCTCACTACACCAAGGCCCTAATATTCCCTCTTCCTGCCTTTTACACATCACTCTTCCTATTAACTTTTCTAAACCCCAACTCCCTGCAACCCTCCCAGAGCTTTTGCTTCCTGAAGCATTCCTGGCCACCCCCACCCCTTCTATGGACACACTCCAATAGCTCCACCTTTAGCCCTGGCTTCTATTGCTGTCTCCCCCCGCCTTCCCTTGGCTCCTTGATTCTAACCAGTAACTGTCCATCTCCCCTTTCTCTCCCACACTCCACCACTTTTCCCTCCCTATCTCTCCACTCCACCCTTTCTTCCTCTTTCTTGTCTGTCCACCACTCCTGCAGGAGAGTTTGGAGAGGTGTGCCGTGGGCGCCTCAAGCTTCCTGGACGCCGTGAGATCATTGTTGCCATCAAGACATTGAAGGCAGGCTACACCGAACGCCAGAGGAGAGACTTCTTGAGTGAGGCCAGCATTATGGGCCAGTTTGATCACCCCAACATTATTCGTTTGGAAGGGGTGGTGACCAAGAGCCGGCCAGTTATGATTGTAACTGAGTTCATGGAGAACGGAGCACTGGATTCCTTTCTCCGGGTGAGAGATGCCTACTACCATAAAGATTTTTGTCTTTAAAGTCATAGTAATTAATGTTAAGTAAGGAAAGTGTGTAATTTTGCCATCACTCATGTCACCAAATGGAATTGCAAGAACATTGATTGTTTTCAATCAGGCTTCCCAAACACTTCCATTGCTGTAGAAACAAATAGTCTCACCCAAACACAGCCATTGTAGCAATCTATTGATAGCGCCGCAGAGCCTAAGTATTTACACTTTTGGGGGGAATCAATGTTCAAATGGCTTGCGTATAATTTTCTCCGCATTTTTTGGGCTCAGTGATAATATTTTAACATAAATAAATGCAAACATTAAAAGAATAGTTCACCCAAAAATGATGTCATGATTTACCTTCCAAAAATATTTGACTTTCTTGAGGTTAAATGGTGACAGAATTTTCATTTTGTGGTGAACTATTCATTTAAGGTCTGTACTTGTATTCGTTTCATGCAACATTTGTAGAAATGCAAGTAATATTTTATAGAAAGTGATCTACTTCATGAAATTATTTTATAATTATATCCCATCCTCACTGCAATCTAGCACAAATTCCTGCCTCCATCTTTTTAATAAAAATACATATTTTCACTTAACCCATTGAAACATTATCATAAACTGGCTATGAATGGCTATGAAAGATAGCGTAGCTGCTAACTGTGACATTCAGAAATGAATCAGCAGGCTGATGAGTCACATCCTGGAACGTTGAAAACACGTTGACAGCATTGAGGGACGATACTGTTATGAATGAGTCTGTGACATCTCGTCTCTCTCTCTCAAACAGCTAAATGATGGCCAGTTCACTGTCATCCAGCTGGTCGGTATGTTGAGAGGAATTGCAGCTGGCATGAAATATCTGTCCGACATGAACTATGTGCACCGTGACCTGGCTGCTCGTAACATCCTGGTCAACAGCAACCTGGTGTGTAAGGTGTCTGATTTTGGCCTTTCTCGCTTTTTGGAGGACGATCCAACAGACCCAACCTATACCAGCTCATTGGTCAGCATTCAAATCTCTTCTTAGTCCATTAATATTTAAAGCAATCTTGGCTTTCAAATATTGATATATATTTAATTTTTTTAATTTTTACAAACTCTCAAATGTGGTTTTTCATCTTGTATCTGTAGGGAGGAAAGATCCCAATTCGCTGGACAGCCCCAGAAGCTATTGCTTACAGGAAATTCACTTCAGCTAGTGACGTTTGGAGCTATGGTATTGTCATGTGGGAGGTGATGTCATACGGCGAGCGCCCATACTGGGACATGAGCAACCAAGATGTGAGTCTTGTGCGTTTACTTTGTCTTAATTATCCTCACCTGTGCATAGACTAACATCAATCTATCAATCTTCCTTCACCAGGTGATCAACGCAGTGGAGCAGGACTATCGGCTGCCTCCACCCATGGACTGCCCTACTGCCTTGCACCAACTCATGTTAGACTGTTGGGTGAAAGAAAGAAACTTGAGACCCAAGTTCTCCCAGATCGTCAACACCCTCGACAAACTTATCCGAAATGCCGCCAGCCTTAAGGTGGTCACCAGCACACATTCTGGGTAAGTGCACTCATGGACTGAGGCATATTAGCTTGTTAGAATGTTAGATTTTTAATAAGCAAGCAGTTTTAAATGAACATTCTGTCATCATGTACTTGGAATGTAGCGGACACTCTTTTCCATGTACCTATAGTAAATGTGAATCAAAGCTTTCATGCTTCAAAAAGAATGCTAAAGCACTGTAAAAGTTGTTCAATCTGCTGGTGGAATCTCCAAACTTAAAATTCAGGAACGGAGAATGGATTTTGTGCTGAAAACACAAATCCCCCCACTCCAGATCCCACCCACACCCTCTTTTGCTTTGTGCTGGCACAAAAATTCCACTTAGAATTAGCGCTTTCACGAAAAGTGTACTTGCGCACTCATGAAAATAAAGAATGTTGTCATTTTTTGGGTGAACTATGACTACAATTCTCTGTTTACGACTTATTTAGTCTGGTTCTTTCCACCATTTCAAAGTACATGTATCAGGCCAAAGGCCATTAGGAGATCATTGATTTCAGATCATTTTCAATTGACGAACAATATTCTAAACTGAGAAACTCTGACGTTATGGAAATTAGGATGACCTTCAGTCAATACAAATTTTGGAGGCTATTGACTGTTTTGGCAGAGATCCTTTTCTTTTCAAGATATTTAATCACATAAGCCATCTTCCACATAAATCAAATTGATTGTCAATGACAGATGTCAGTCACTAAATAACACGATTTTCTTATAGACTAGTGTTTTTGCTCTAGATTTTTGTTTTCTTTTTTAATGAATCAGGCAGTTATTGTTAGGGGATTGTGTGTGGAGCAGAAGTTCCAGGTGGGCAGTGATGGGGGAATGACCCACCTCAGGGTGTCTGCCTTTGGGCTGAACATCCTGGAGGAGGGCTGCTGACAACTAGGAAACCGAGGGAGCCACTCTGTCTGATCAACAAAGATCAGACAATAGAGGGAGAGTAATTAGTTAATGTAATACAAAGATAGGAATGGTTTTAATTAGCAAGTAACAGGATTTTAAAAGGAGAAATGGAGATGTGCCCCCCCCCCACCCCCCACCCTGCCGAAGAGTGACTTTAATGCAATGTGATTCAGTCCTTTACTCAACAAAGGACAGTTTCACACATACCGCATCTAAGGCCTGTGAGAAACCCGTATGTTCATTTAGACAATATTAATAGTTTTTGAAAATATCCTGTTAACCTCTTTTTCAACACAACCATTTGCAAAACAGGCTTTTAAAAATCAGCATTAAGTGACACAACCAGCCTTTTAATTTGGTATATCTGATTGAATCCAGACCATTTAAACAGTTGTCTAAATTTAGGTGTCTACAATTTAGGTGTTTGGGTTCCATTTCGGGTCAATTAATTCCATTTAATATGTAAATGTGATTCCCCTCTTTATGTAAGTCATATTTAATGGTGATCAAGTTTATAATAATTCCACTATGTAACACAATTTTTGTTCCTGGGTAGTGTGTTATTTCCTAATTGCTTATGCTTCAAAAGTCTAGAAAATAGCTATTATTCCCCACAAACTTTGCTTTTGTGACCAGGACAGTGATATTTTGAAATTTACCTATTTACCCAATTAGAAAAGAGGCGAATTTGAGTCTTTTCGTTCACATAAATTCAGAATAAACAACATATGAATCCAAATTAACATGTATTTATACTATACTATACTATATCTATACTAAAGTAATACAATAAGGACTACAAAAGATTTAGAAGTGAGTCGTTTTTCGAGATTTACGATTATACTGTAAATCACTTTCATGAATCAGCCCCCAAATGTACTCCTCATACTTCAGGGTGTCCAGCAAGGTCTTGATGCTTTTGTAATCCTCTTTGGATGTGCACCGATTGATCCAGGGGAAGAGACGGGTACTTGTTATCATTTTGGAGCAGCACGGCTTTGAGGCTCCTGGATGAGCTGTCAATGAAGAGACGCCACTCATTCTGGTTACAGGCGATTCTGATCACCTCAAACAGACTGGTCACATTGTGGTGGAAGCAGAGCCCATCTTGACGGGGGAAGAAGCTGGAAAAAGGCTGGTGATGCTTCCTTTGATCTGCAACTTGCACACTTTCATCCAACAAGTTCCACTGCTTGAGCCTAGACGTCAAAAGCTCGGCATTGGACTTGGTGAGACCAAGATCTCTAATCAAGTCGTTGAGGTCTTTTTGGTTGGGGTATTATGGGTTTCTCTCCTCAGCTCCACATCTGAAATTGTCATCTGGATCTACAACATCTTCCTCACTCTCTGACTTGCTGCTTTCTTCTAAAGTTGGCTGCTCTCTCTCTGGAGGAGTGGGTAAGGGGAGCTCATGTCAGTGTGGCACCGGGGCGATGGATGAAGGTCCGGATATGTGATAGCAGGTGCATTCTTGCCAGTCCGACATTTGGAAGGGGCTACCATGCACAAGTAGCAGTTGCTTGAGTGGTCAGTGGGTTCCCTTATAATTCTTGGAATAGTGAACTTCAGGGCTCTCTTTTCCCCTCTGAACCATCCTACAAAAATACATTTATTTCACCCATGACTAATGTGTAAAAGATTCTTGCAACATTTTTCATATATTATATATTTTTTCAATAACATTGAAAATTGCAAAACATTTTAAAATTAAATACTTTTACAATTTTAAAAATTAACAAATTTTATAACGGAAAATTCCGAGCAACAATTGTCCATCTTATCTTCCAGAGTTTTTTTGCAGTGCTCGCAGGTGAAATGAGGTGCCCAGTGTTTGTCTTGAACCCCAACAGGCATGCCGAAATATGCCTTGTAGTCCTCAGATATCTTAGCAGAAGCTTCAACACAGAACTTTGTCACTCTTATCTTGATAAATTGTCCGCAGACATAGCAAAATGTGTCTGTCGGATGCTTGCATCCTCTCAATGCCATCTCAGAAAAATGCAGACATGTATCCACATAGAAAACAGGAACTAAACTGAACTGTTTGGCTGAAGGCCCCTGTATTTATACTACTATTTATATTACTGGAAAGTTCTATAAAGTTCTAGAAGTTACTCCAAGTTTACTCAGCACTGAATCTATCTGGAATGTTCTGGAAAATAGGTACATTTCAAAATATCACTCTCCTGGTCACAAAAGCAGTGTTTGTGGGGAATAATAGCCATTTTCTATCATTTTGAGGCATAAGCAATTAGGAAATAATACTTACTAACCAGAAAAAATAAATAAATACACTGTGTTCTCCATCTCCCACTACTGATAACCATTTTATAATTCATGGCCATTATTAAAGGAAATGCTGAATTAAATAACCCAGAAATCACCTTTACAAATAAACAGAAACAGTCCTTATACCACAATTACACTTACTAAACAATAATAGTTGCTCTCATTCTTCTGTTGAGGACAATTTAGTTTTGGATGTTTAACTTTCAATTTCCTCATATGGCTTTTATGTTTACATTTAAAGTCAACCTCTCTAAGATGTAAGTGTCTGGCCAGATCTAACAATGCTCCATTAAGAGAAGCTGCCTTCCAGGTTAATGACCACAAACCCTTCAGCCCTAAAGGCAGGAGCTTATTAAAAATCACTCTTCCCATCCATCTATAGACCTTCTCCTCAATAGAGCCACTGTTCCACTCTTATTAACTTTTCTCTTCTGCTTTTAATTGTTAATTAATCTAATGCCATCAAAAGACAGCCAGGTTCAGCCGAGCAGAGAGCTTGCAGACAGAAGTGTCTTTGCTCTCAAGACTTTGCCTCCCTGTCCCCACTGCCCAGAATGTAATGTTGAGTTATTAAGAGCCAGATCTAGGCATAAATTAGGTCTAGTCTCTGTTGGTTTTAGTCTGAACTGGATTAACACAGCTGCTTTTGTGCCTGACATTAAATTTATTTACACTATGGAGTACGAGTCGATGTGAAAGGGCGCAAGTGTTGCAAGCTCAAAAGTGAAGTGATTGCTTCAGCAATTACCTTTTTCATCAACATTTGCTTTTAGGACTCTACAGGTAAGGATTATATTTAAGGTTTAGGGTAGCAAAGTTGGTTTTGTTTATTTTAAAATAAATTTCACCTCGACATTCATTGTAACGTATCAAGAACCACATAATATGATTTTGCAAAATCACAATTTTTATGAGATCAGGCTGAATTATTTCCCTCTGATTTTAGGGCAATGGTTAGTGCTAAGGTTATGGTAAATGGTACAACAATTTTTTTGAAAGTAGTGTTTTACCAGGACTATGTAAGGATGTTAATTTACCTACTTAACCACATACAGACTCTACTTGGGTGAATCATAATGTGTGTAAGCAACACAGTATAGGGCATCTACATGCTAGAGTATAAGCTGAGTCAGAAAATGCTGCAAATCCATAGATTTTTTTTTAAAGGGAAGGTGGTTTACAATGATATTTCACAAGGGTATTGCGAAAGTAATGCTCCATCATGCTACCAAAAGATGAGGAAATATTTACTTTAGCTGCAATGCACTCAAACGTAGCAAATCGTTAAGCAATCCCTTACAAAACATAATGTCGAAATGAGTGACAGATGGGGAACGTCTAGGTTACGTATGTAACCTCCGTTCCCTGATGGAGGTAATGAGACGTGTGTCGAAGAAGCGACTCTAGGGATCTCTCTTGAGTGGCGAATATGCCTCTGATCTATGAAAAAAGGCCAATGAGAAGTTGGCAGACAGTATTTGCATACCCCGCCCCCGGACATAGGGGTATAAAGGCGGGAAATACGTTGAGTTCATTCAGGATTTTTCTGAGGAGCCGGAAATGGTCCGGCCACAACAGTGGCTCGGCTCAGCGACGTGGCAGGGAGGACACAACGTCTCATTCCCTCCATCAGGGAACGGAGGTTACATACGTAACCTAGACGTTCCCCATCTGTCACTCATTTCGACGTTGTGTCGAAGAAGCAACACTAGGGGTCCAATTTAAATCACACCATGCGCTGAGCCGTGTACGTGTACTGCTGACACAGGAGCGGGCAGGTATTCTACGTGCAAAGTCTGTGTCAGAATGCACGTACCCTTCCTCAATGAGTAGGATCTCCTGGGAGAGAAAGCGCACGGTTTTACCTCGGCCGAGGGGTTTTAGGCACGGCCAGGGTGTGATAGGCCAATGAAATGGCGTCCACGACCCAGTGGGAAAGCCTCTGTTTGGAGACAGCATTCCCTTTCCGCTGTCCGCCAAAGCAGACAAAGAGCTGCTCAGAACATCTAAAGCTCTGCATGCGGGCCAAGTAGGTACGCAAAGCACGTACCAGACGGGGCATGGCCCATGGCGGCAGGCTTGCGGCAGGGCAGGATGTGTGAAATGGCCTCCAGAACTGCTGGGCAAAATCCTCGGCGGTGTCGTCGAAGAGGCCAAACTGGGAGACAGGGGTGTTGAGAAAGCGAGCTTTGTCAGTATCATGCATCTCGACCAAGTTCAGCCACAGATGACGTTCCTGGACCATGAACGTGGCCATCGCCTGCCCGAGTGACTGCGCTGTGACCTTCGTGGCTCTGAGGGCGAGGTCGGTCGCTGAGCACAGTTCCTGCAACACATTTGGATCAGGGCTAACCCCGTGCAGATCTTTAAGTGCCTTGGCCTGGTGGACTTGGCGTGCAGGGCGGAAGTGGCATGTCCGGTGGCGCTGTAGTCTTTGGCGTTCAATGAAGACGTCGTCCTCCAGGCCATGGAGAGGAGCACAGTGTGACCCCGCCAGGTGGTAGGGTTTCCGGGGCACAGGTGGAGCACAACAGCCCTGTCCACCTGGGGAATCGCCGTGTACCTGTGGGCCGCTCCGCCGGTGAGGGTAGCAAGTGCGGATGAGCGAGTGGCTTTGTGACGAGGAAGACGTCAGCTCATCGTGCACTTCTGGGAAAAACGGGACCGGGGGAACCAGTCATCCAACCGCGATGGCTGTGGGGAGGACGGAGGGTTCCAGTTCAACCTGGAAAAGCATGTCAGTCATCTGCACGTCAGCCTGGGGAGTCATCCGCATCAGACACCGCACTCTCCGATGCAGCGGCGAGCTCATCCACCTCGAGCTCTAGAGGATAAGCAGGCTGGCTGTGAGGTGAGCCGCTGTTGCCTCGAGTACGGTCGGGAGTCAACAAGCGCGCTGGGGGGGCGGGTGGTCCGAGGGGGCATACCCGGTGGAGCTGCACCCGCTGCCGTCCTCAGATCGCCTCCATCGCCAGCCGCAACATCTTCAATCCCATGGGAAGAAGGAGCAATGCGGGGGGTGGCTGGAGTGGCGTGCTTTCTGTTGAAAGTGAGCCGCAACCAAAACGTTGCCATGGTCATGCTCTCGCAGTGAGAGCATGAACCTTCCACAAACACTGTCTTGGTGTGATTGCTGCCCAGACACACGAGACAATGCCTGTGGCCATCTGAAGCAGAGAGCACTCTACCTCATCCAGGAACTACACAGGGGAAGAAAGGCATCTTTAAAAAGACACGTCCTGTAAAGGACGTTCAATGCCGCTGTGTATTGCTCTTTAGAGGAAATTACTCTTTTACAAGAAAAAATCACTCTTTAATAAACTCTTTTAAGTTCTGCACTGTCGAAGCGCCCAGGGGCAAACTGCACCGCTGTGCAGAGAAGGAGAAATCCGCTGTCGTGCGCCGTAGGTCCAACAGCAGAGAGCGTCAGAGGAACAGGAACAGGTGTGTGACTCGCAGCTCACTGCAAACACAACCATCGGCTCTGAAGAAAATTTCTGAATGAACTCGACGCATTTCCCTGCCTTTATACCCGTATGTCCGGGGATGGGGTATTCAAATACTATCTGCCAACTTCTCATTGGCCTTTTTTCATAGATCAGAGGCATATTCGGAGCTCAAGAGAGACCCCTAGTGTCGCTTCTTCGACACAACATCGAAGTGAGCGACAGATGGGGAACTGCAGTTTTTTAACTGTAGTATGAGTGTGGTAAATTTTATGAGATAGTACTGTAGTAATGGAAAATACAGGAATACTTAGTCCAAATTACCACATTTGTACTGCAGTACTTGAAACTGCAGAAATACTTTGTCCAAATTACCACACTTGTACTGCAGTACTGGAAACTGCAGGAATACTGACTCCAAATTACCACACTTGTACTGCAGTACTGGAAAATGCAGGAATATGGACTCCAAATTACCACATTTGTACTGCAGTAATTGAAACTGCAGAAATACTTTGTCCAAATTACCACACTTGAACTGCAGTTCTACTGTTGTTCTCTAGAACTGTATGCCGCATTCCTACATTTAATACATTGCTGTACTACCCTAAATTATTTAAAAGTTGAATACAATCACAATACAGGTTATTTCTAATCAGCAATGTATTGACATTCAAACATTTAAAAAGGTTTAAAGGCATTTAAACATGTATATTACATTTCAAATTGAACATTCAATTTGAGTAATTTGCAATGTATAAATGTATAAACATTAGCACTGTCAGTTGTTTAAAATATTTCATCGAGATTAATCTCATTGATTTTAGTTAGTTGATCAGATTTTGAAAATGCTGAAATATGGCTCTATAGATACATATTTTCCTGTCAAAATGCAGTTATTTCCTACTTAAAAAGAAAAAAATATGCAACACTTATGTTTTATTAATATTTTCCAAACAAAGCATTTCACAGTATAAAGATAGAAATGCACTAAAATACCACCAAGTAACATAAAACATTCCCAAAGTCTAAGCAGGAGGTACCAATGGTCCACATAAGTTGCATATTCATTGCAATGCAAATTAAATCTCATAAACTGACAGGCTGTGGCTCTCCACTTTGCTACAGCAATCGTGAAGTTAAGAGAGCAAATGTGATTCGCTCTGCTTTGAACACCACATGAAAAGTGTTGCGTCTTGAGCCCTATTCGGACACTAATTGTTTTACATGGGGATGTAAGGTAATTTATTGGGGCTAGTCAGTGATTTTATTGCCATTCGAATCTAATTTTTTGTTGTTTTTCTCCCACCACCAGCAAGAAAATGACTGGCCAAATTACTTTTTTTTGACAAGCACCAAGGTCATGTGGTAATTTAATTTCCATCTGAATCCACATCTCTGAGTTTAAAAGCAGGAATAAATCCAAAAGTCGTTTTGGATAGCCTCTTTGACCTCTGTCAAGTGCTGTACGTTAACCTTTTGTCATGATGTGTAGAAATGTTGGAAATGATTCACATTAATAAAGTTATGTCTCCGCTCCACCACACTGAGTGGGATCTCTTTTGTAGAAGAAAAATAGAAAAAGAGAGGTTGCGCTAACCTAACCTAAAATTTCAACATTTTCTTCACAGTACGTGGTATATGTGCGGCTATACAAACTACAGCTCTGCTGCATTGATTTTAAATTATACTACACTGAACTGCTATGTTATACCAGTGTGGATTGCAGATACAGTTCACTGAACTGTAGTAGTACTACACTGACCTGCAATTGAACTGTAGTGCACTATATCAGTAATGCAGTTAAAAGGCATTGTAAGTACAGTACAGTTTGACATTGTGCAGTACAGCATAATTGTACTACACAAAACTGCACTTTTTACTACATATATTGCAGTAATACTGCAATCAGACTGCAGTTTTACTGCAGTTCATCTTTGGAATGCTCTTGGGCAGGCTGGGCAGCTAGTTTCTATATAAACAAGCGGCATACAAGAACAACTGTGGTCTACTTGAATGGGGAAAGACTGAAATCTCCAAAACAGATGTTCAAGATTACAATCAACGAACATATTTAAAATCATCAGTCAAATCGGACAACACTGGTATCATAAATTGACCTTTTGCGCTGATCACACTTTCAAAAATGCAATTTTTCAGACTGGTTCAGCTAATGCACATGTGCACTCTCAATTTGGCTGACAAGTGATGTCTGTAGCTAAAAGTCGATCGGCTCTTTTCCTAGGCAGGACTTCCTTTCCTACATCCGTTTCCCATTCCAATTTTCCCTTCATTTCAATACCAGTGGTCCATCTCTGCTAAACTGTCTCTGGGAACACCCACTACTTCCAGTAAAGTTCTCTCAGGCTGGCCACTGCATGTCTCCAGCCAGTAGGCCACAGTGGCAGGTTGCAGCCCTACAGGCCAGGAGAGGTGATGGTGGTGGTAGTGGTGGGGGGTTTGGGGGTGAGGTTTCGGTGGTGGAGGCCTAGCGTGACCTAACCCTCTCTCTCTTTTTATCTCCACTCCTCTCTCTCCCTGTAGGGCCTCCCAGCCGCTCCTTGACCGCTGTGTGCCTGACTACACCACCTTCACCACTGTGAGCGACTGGCTGGATGCTATCAAGATGAGCCGCTACAGAGACAACTTCCTCAATGCCGGATTTGCTTCTTTTGACCTGGTGGCCCAAATGACGGCAGAGTGAGTGGCTGCTTTACTGTCCAGAATTGGGCTTTTTGTTTTGGTTAAGTTGACCAGATAAGGAAACTGGCACTGTTGGGGGAATGGGAGATTTTTTAATATTTTTTCCTACAATTGGGACGTCTGACCACCGTAGTTTTGGTGGACTTGAGAAAAACAAGTAAAACAGAAATTCATTTAGAATTCAAGAAACGGGGTTAGTGTTTTCATCTCACTATTTTAATTTACTGAATCATTTCATCCATTGAAAATGTCATTAATGAAAGACCTTACAAAGGTCATTGTCTAAATAGTAAATCCATAATTTGTCGGTATGTCGAATGTCTAGACAGATGTGAGGAGAGCAGTTAGGATCAAATAAATGAATGAAAAGAATCATAAATTCATCACGCCCATTAAAGGGTAATAAAGGATGGAGGCAGGGGTAATTTGTTTCAATATGCCGCCTTGACAGGTGGAGCAGTCGGTGGTTTTCCCCTGGTTTTAATGACTAGTAATTCTCCTAATGGGCTCCATTTATTTTCGTTTTTATCCAACGTTGTTGCCTTGATGGGGCCAACAGAGGGAAAAGAGAGAAAAAAAACATTTACATTGTGTGAAATCACTTTCCTAACGCCGTGCACTTGTAGAGATGAGAAGGGGCTGACAAGGGGGTCATCATTCTCCAAGAACGCCGGCTTGATTGTGCTCACCACCACTTGTCGGGAGAAAAAACTAATAAAACAAAGTAAATGAAAGTGTCTGGGATATTATTAATTTTTTTTAGCTGCACTGTTCCTGTGTAAACAAAAACCCAATGAAGAGATTAGATTACATAGATTTTTATTTTTTTAATTCTTTAATACACTGCAACAAATTGTCTTGATCTGTATTTTTAGTAAAAATACCTAAACATCCTAAAACCAGCTAAATTTACTTGAGAAGCAAAACTATACCAGATAATAAAATAAAAATAATAATTTGTAACACTTTAAAACAATAAGGTTACATTAATTAGCATTAGTTAATGCATTATGAACTAACAGTGAACAATTGTATTTTTTATAAATGATCATTAATCAAGAGAAATATTTGCTGTGAATATATATTGTTCATCATTGGTTCATGATACCTAATGCATTGAATAACGTTAACAAATGCAACCTTATTATAAAGTGTTGCCAAATAATGTTTTTAGAGAATATATTTTGAAATAAGATTGATTTTCTTACTTAGTTTTATTATTTTTGTTCTTATTGTAAGCATAGACATTACTAAATCACTGTATACTTTTCACTGTATATTACATTTAAGTTAAATATATTGTATTTTTAGGTTGTTTAGATATTTTTACAGAAAAAAAGCATGCAAAAATACTCATTTAATTTATTTTTCAGTCTAAGATCACTTTAATGTCTTTAACATCATTTGTCTTGGTGTTATCGTTCTGCAGTCATGTGATGAAATAGTATTCTTTGTCTGCAGTTCAGCGAGTAACACTTTCTAAACGTTGCATGCGAAATTTAACATCTGGCATCCAAAGGTGCAAATCCTAGTAAATAATTGCCCAAACATTGACCTACCTCCTGTCTGGGAATTGGCTTTGCACCACAAACTTGTCTTAGTTCGGTAGCCAAAAGGTGGGGCTGCTCTATTTGCACATTCTAGCGACAATTTGCTAACGGATTTGCTCAGCTGGATACATTCCCACAAGATTTTATTACTTGAATGAGATGAAATCTGTTTTCTCTTTTAGAGACCACTTAATAAAAATTGCAAAAATCTATATACAGTATTTATTTATTTATTATTTATATATTTATTATATATTTATTATTTATGTATTTTTTGGTGTATCTGACTCAAATATTTATTTGTTGTTGTTCGAACGGCAATAAATATATATGTAAATAAATGCATGAATGTGATTTTTACGAACCTGATCCAAACCACATGAATATGTGGTTTAAATATAATTAAATAAAATGCTTTGGATTTCAAGTTGTTTTTGTGTCCTAAATGATGAAAACATTTAGAATATGTTTCCATTAAAAAAAGTACAAAATAAATGAAAAACTCGACTTTCTGTTCCATTTACGGTTATCTAACGCACATACTTAAGACATATAGTTCATAGGATAAGTTGTTGTAAAATACGCATTATGGGTTCCATTGTAATTAGTTGTATTTATAATGAATGAATGAAGGATCTAAAATAATTGTTAATAGATTTCTTAAGGAACAGAAATTGAAATAAATAAACAAACACCAGGACCAAGTTATTTTCTCGACTTTCAGTTCCGTTTAAGGTTATCAAACATGCATTCTTAAGACTTGTTCATATAACAAGTTATTTTAAAGTATATACATTATGGGTTTTGTTTTAATAAGATACTGTATATTTTATATCCATGAATGAATGAATTAACCTAAAATAATTGCTAATGAAATCGTGAAGGAACTGCAATGGAATTAGAACCAAATTATTCTTATTCTTATTCTTATTATTATTACTGTTTTTTTCAAATTCGGTTGTGTTAGCGGTTTTCGAACGTGCATTCTTCAGACTTTTTCATTTGAGAACACAAGAGACACACTGTGGGTTTTCTTGTTATAATACATTTTTTATGTGAATTAATAAATTAATTGATTAATTAATACAAATAAAATGAAATAAGGGAATCGTTAAGGAACTGAAATATATGAATCAGTATAAAAACGGAACCATCTTTTTTTTCCATTAACAGTTCTAGAACACGCATTCTTCGGGACTTATTGTTCATATGACTATATGTGTTTTGCTATAACAAGTCATATTTTATAAGAATGAATGGACTAATCGAAAAGAACCGTTAATGGAATCAGTCAGTGTAATCAGAACCAAAATAGTTTAGTTCCTTACGTTTAGTTCCTTCTATCCCTTAGACAATCATTTTAAAGATCGGGTTTGAAAAACAAATCCAATTTGCTTGCAGTGTGAGCAAAGCCTGTTTTAAAAAAACATAACAGACACAATAAATGTGTTTTTTTAATTTTTCTATTTTTTCTGCAGAGATCTGCTACGGATAGGCGTGACATTAGCCGGCCACCAAAAGAAGATTCTCAGCAGCATTCAAGACATGAGACTGCAAATGAACCAAACGCTGCCCGTCCAGGTGTGAATTCGGATTGGCTAAAACTATTATAGCGGACGCCTGATCATCTCTGCTAATCAGATGAAACTGGCTTGCAGTGCCTCGGACAACTTTTTCCTTTCCCTTTTCCTGCATTATTTTACACGCCACAGGATGACATACAATTATTTTGTACTTCTTTTTAAGAACGGAGAGAGAAAAGCCTGTATCCCATGCATGCCTTGCGAGGCGTTTGCATGCATGCGTGTGATATGCGCGGAACTCGCCCCATCTACATAGCCTCCCATAATGCATTTTTCCCTAAAACTGATTTGCAAGGGAAGAACTCAGATGGACAGTGCATATGGAGATACTTCTCTAATAGTGCACGTGACTTGAAAAGAAAAGACAAAAAGACTAAGAGTGAATACATCCGTTCACAACCAACACGTGTGGACACAGAAATCCCTCCAATGCTAGCAGATGTTTATTGTGTGATATTGTGCATATTCCCCATCTTCATATTGAAGGTGTTTAACTTAAAGGCACATGCCTCAAACAGACCGCAGGGAGAGGCACGCGACAGGGGCGAAAGATTGCAGATGGTGCAGGACCAGAGTTTAAGGAAGCTGTATTTGTCCACCGGGTTGAAACTCACAAAGGACTTCTTAGAAAATACCAGGTGAACTCATGATGCTTTCATAGTTAAAATAATGGATTCTCAGCTGAGTTTCTCAAAATTTCAATTGATGTTTTCTTTTATTCTGTACCTTTGTTTTTCCACACCCTCTTTTAGTTCCTGTTCCACATTGAGTTGACATTTAGCTTGTTGTCAGTCATTATATCAGGATTCTTTAGCGATTAGAAAGAGAAGGACCGGGATAACTTGTACTATAAACAGTGTTAATCGCTGGCCATCTCTATACCGAGCGGATGTGTGTGTGTGTGTGTGTGTGTGTGTGTGTGTGTGTGTGTCAGAATGACTGTGTTGTAGTGTATGTGTATGAAACGGAGTGATTATGAGGATTATGCACACACATACTGTACATTAACCTTCTGTTGTGTTTCACGGCTGAAAACTAATACATGAATTGTGACAAGAGCTGCAGTTTTATTATATATAATCACACGTGGATCAATAATATTCTATGGACAAGTTAACTTGGATAAATTGGAAGTTTTACCCTTTTTATTTTATTGATGTCATTTGGAATTGAATTCCTATGGATTTATTTCCTTCAATCAAGAGGAAATATAGCCCTTATTCTAAAAATAAATATTTAAAATATATAAATGTGTTTTATATGAATGTGAACCTGTATATTTTATTTTATTTTTCTTCATTCAAGGGGAAATATAGCCCAGAAAACCATATATATATATACAGGGACAGATTACCAACCGGGCCAATGGGGCCAGTGCCCATGGGCCCTTGACTACCCAGGGGTGCCCTGGGCTTTAAGGCTGCGCAATCTACTTTGGTGATCCCTCCGCTTGAAAACCCTTTTGGGCATGAACAACAAACCCCCCCCCCCCCATACAACTTTTGGGTGGAGGGGGGCCCTTGGAGATAATTGGCCCCATGGCCTCTGCAAGTCATAATCTGTCCCTGTGTGTGTGTGTATATATATATATATATATAAATATATATATATATATATATATATAAAATGAAAATGTTTTTTTCTGCCCATCACAGGAGTATTTGTGCTATTTGTATTTATTTTGTAATAATTTTTCACAAATCATTCTGATGTTGCCCAGTATGCTTCTTTTTATCTTAATTACAATTATATCATGAAATACAAAGTGCTGAAGTGAGTTTTTTGTCAGGCGTTAAGCGCAGCGCTATGCCGTAAGTCATAAGTGCAAAGTCAGTGGGCATGGCCATGAAGTTTTGGTATTTTTCGTGCAAGCTTGCGCTATGTCTAGGTGCATGTAGGTTTTGTGAAATTGCATGGTCAATGCGCAAATGGACTGTATTAAGTTAAGTATTCATTTTATATAATTCATTCCCTCAAGCACCAACGATTTAAACCAAGACTGCACATTCATCAGAAGTTAGTAGTGTAAATGGACTGTATGTAATGAATTAGAAAAAGTGAAAATAATGTTCTTTTGTGCATTAAATGCATCCATGATGATTAGTGGACATATTTCTATTAAAGTGACGCTCCTTTACACGCATAGACAATGTGATTCCCGTCAGAATTTGGATGTACGCCAATGTTAATTTACAGAGAATGTCAAAATGATTAATCATGTTCATCTACTGACATACACGTCATGGCTAGTATTACCAGTGATTGTATCAGCACTTCACTTCTACCGGTCCATTATGATAAATTAAATTAATTTAATGAAACACGAAAAAAATAATTAATTTTTTTTTTTTTCTAAATTGTAATGACACTTCAAACAAAGCAAAAATATAATCAAAATAATGAAGTGGTCAGAAAATCTTAGTTTTAAAATTCCAAACATTTTAATCTCTCAACTTCTTCCACTGGCCCATTTTGCAGTGATTTAAATATGACTACAACAACAGGTGGAAAAACACCTTTAGACTTACAAATTAGACCATAATACAGTTATAAATTTAAACACAATAATAATAATAATTGAAAAATAAACTATGACCTATAGATAAGACAAATCTCTTTTTTTTCTTTTTTTTTTATATAAAACTCTGAAAATACAGTGGAACATCAAATTATGTCCCTGACAATCAGAGATTGAACATAAACTTTATTACCATCTGTTGGTGAAATCTCTAAACTGCAAATGCAAGAACTGAGTTCAAAGTCTGCATGTGTAAGTTTAGTGCAAGATATATTTCTCAGGAAAATACATAACATAATAACATTCATTAACATACAATTCAATACAATAGCGCAAACACTTTCACCCACACCCACTTGTGCTTTGTGCTGGCATGAAAATTGCGATTAGAATTAGCGCTCTCACAAAAATTGGATAAGACGTTGCACGTACCGCTGCACTTTGCGTGCTCACGGATATAGAGCCCTTAAACTCTATTTAGCTACATTTTAAGAACTAAAGTATTGTTACTTTCAGAAAAAAATGATATTTTAGAAAGCAATGTGATTTTATTTAATATAAAATGCTGCAGTTATTTTAGCTCAATTTTAGTAAAGAAACGTAAGAGTTAGTGATGCTTTTTGTTTACCTTCTCCCATATTATTTTAACACAGAAACTCTCTTGTATAGGAACCCTATTCCTTAAAGTTCCCTTAAGAGCCTTTCGGGAACTGCTTTTGTCACATTGAACACATTTGACAGTGTATTCTCTCATAACTTGATCTGAATGTAAGTAAGTTTGAATGTGTGTGTTTGTCATTGTTTGAGCAAGATGCTGTTGACATTGTTTTTATTAAGGCAATTGATGGAACAGAACATGATTTTGATTCAATACTTTTGTGTTATTCTCTCTCTCTCACTCTCTCTCTCTCTGCCGTGTCCTCCAAAAACTGATATATATTTTTTCTTTATCTGAGTTACTCTTTTTTATTAAAAAAATGCATTTTTAAGCAGTTAAACTGTCTTCTCATCACATCACAAAATCACTGAAGTGAAAGAAATGTCTGCTGTGTGCTGTACTTATATTGAGAGACGCAAGACACATTTCAAGATTAATATTTTTTTCTTTCTGTTTTTTCTCTTTTCTTTTTGAAAGCATTGAGATGTATTTAATGGTGAAGACAAAAACAACGATTAAATAATGCATTCTGGTAGAAATATATATTAAAAAAGAAAAAAAAAACTTTTGCAATTAAATTATTTAAGAAACACCCATGTTTGCTGTATGAATTCTTGTGTGGACTTTAATTGGAAACACTTTACCCTAAGGTTGTATACATTAATATATAACACAATAGTTAACAAGAATAACACTTTTAAAGTCTTTTTGATCTTTGTAATTCGTAATTTATACATTTGCTAATATAATTCGAACATATAAATATGTACAAGTTAACATTGATTAGTGAACTAACAATGAACAATATATTTGTTGTAAATTAACATCAGCCAGGATTAATAAATGCTGTAAACGTATTGTTCATTAATAGTTCAGGATGCCTGTTGATTAAATAATGTTAACGTGTACAACCATATTGTAAAATTAAATTTAATATTTTCAAGTTGTTGTTCATTCTCTAGATGTGTTGCAGCTTTTAAGGCATGCTGAGGCCACAGATTCCTACTTTAATGAAAATCTTGTGGATTTTTAAGAATGTCCTCCATCTATAAACCATTCTGCTATGTACTTAAGAGAGAAGTATTTGATCTTTACCAGTCAGGACACCTGCCTCGCAGATACACTTACGGCCAAAAGTTTGGAATATTGTACAGATTTTGCTCTTATAGAAAGAAATTGGTGACTATTACAATTAAAAACAAAAAACAAACAAAAAAAAAAACATTCAGAACTTCTTAAACTACTTCAAAGAGTTCTCATCAAAAAATCCTCCACATGCAACAATGACAGCTTTGCAGATCTTTGACATTCTGGCTGTCAGTTTGTGCAGATACTCAGGTGACCTTTCACCCCACACTTCCTGTTTCACCCCCACGTCTTGTCAAACACTTCTCACATACCATACAGTCAAGCTGATCCCACAAAAGCTCAATGGGGTTAAGATCTGTAACACTCTTTTCCAATTATCTGTTGTCCAATGTCTGTGTTTCTTTGCCCACTCTAACCTTTTCTTTTTGTTTTTCTGTTTCAAAAGTGGCTATTTCTTTGCAATTCTTCCCATAAGTCCTGCACCCCTGAGACTTCTCTTTACTGTTGTACATGAAACTGGTGTTGAGCGGGTAGAATTCAATGAAGCTGTCAGCTGAGGACATGTGAGGTGTCTATTTCTCAAACTAGAGACTCTCATGTACTTATCCTCTTGTTTAGTTGTACATCTGGTCTTCCACATCTCTTTCTGTCTTTTTTAGAACCAGTTGTCCTTTGTCTTTGAAGACTGTAGTGTACACCTTTGGATGAAATCTTCTTCATTCATCAAAACAATGATTGACTGATGAGTTTCTAGAGAAAGCTGTTTCTTTTTTGACATTTTTGACCTAATATTGACCTCAAGACATGCCAGTCTATTGCATACTGTGGCAACTCAAAAACAAACACAAAGACAACGTTAAGCTTCATTTAATGAACCAAATATCTTTCAACTGTGTTTGATATAATGGAAAGTGATTTTGTAGTACCAAATGATCAATTTAGCATGATTACTCAAGGACAAGGTGTTGGAGTGATGGCTTTTTTCAAATAGTGATGGTGCTGTTTTTTACATCAGTAAAGTTCTGACAATACTTTGTGATCAGTTGAATAACACTTTGGTGAATAAAAGTACCAATTTCCTTCCGAAACAGCAAAATCTGTACATTATTCCAAACTTTTGGCTACCAGTGTATGTTCTGTGAGAAAGTATGTTTGTGACTTCATGTGTTTTTTGTTTTTTTCTCAGACTACTTGCTACAAAGACCTTTTCTTGCTGGTTTCTCGAAGATTAAACTAAGCCCAACATTAATGGAATAAAAGGCAATTCTGTTAATATTTACTCTCCCTCATGTCGTTCCAAATCAACCTGATCTCACAGCATCATATCGCGGCAGTTTCTGGTGAAATGAACACTGGAGGCGCTACAACAACAAAGGCTTTTATTCACTTTCACATAAATCAAGAGTAAAACTGCAGATTATCAGATCATAAACACTTACTTTTTGGTCTGTTCCTCACAAGATGCTATCTTATGACATCTTAACACGTTTACTATAGTGCAAGACTAGTAAGCCGATACACCTGAACATTAGCCATATATACGTAAAAAACTACTTTTAGAAACTTTTTTCAAGTTGATCAATTTGCACGGTAGCTTGACCGATAGAACGTTGCACGTTGCGATGTAAAGGACCAGGGTACGAGTCCTGAAGAGCATGTGAGTCAACACATGAGCCAAAAGTGTCATTGAAGCACTACAAAATGACACTGTTGCTTATGCAGTTGTATTTGTCATTTCACATTTATTTACTCCACAATATACTGTAGATATATGAGAAAAATGGGAATCCCACCCAAACCCTTTCTTATTAGGATTTGCTGCCAGAGATGCCATGAACATACAATCTTTCACTTGAAGGTAAATGAAAGCACTCTAGCACCTATACAAAAGTTACTTTCACATCGACATATTATCTATTCATCACATTCAGATTGTTTTCGTGCTCTAGCAGCAGCAGCAATGTTTCTTCTTGCTGTGTAAATGCCTTTAAATTCTTTACCATTTACCAGTGATCCTCTGTGCTGTGTGAATGTATTATACTGTAATTATTCATGATGTCATAGTGATAATTTGTGTTGTGTAAATGTGTTTTGATTGATCATATATATTTATATTTTTATGTCCTCTTGTGCTGTTATAACTGCGTTTAAATTCTTATAATTTAGCATTGGTTACAAGTATCTTTATACCACTTAACCCAAATGAAGCCTGATTGGATTTATAAGAAATATATAAAATCTAAATCTAGTAAATTCAGCTTACAATATAATGTATTTGCATAAATAAATAAATCCAGAACAACAACTAGTTTATCAGAAACATACAGTTGGGTTCAGTATGGTGGCATTTTCTTCTAATATTCCTCTAATTCACCACCTGCTTCACACTCTCTCTCCATCTCTCCCTCACTGTCCATATAAAGGAGCTGTGCTGTTGTAAGCTTCCTTCTGGACTTCAGTGGATATGCTCAGAGCTCCTTTAAAGAAGGATTACTTATTTGTTCCCTGCATTGAATGGCATGTGTGTGTGTGTGTGTGTGAGAGAGAGAGAGAGAGAGAGAGAGAGAGAGAGAGAGAGAGAGCGCGCATAAAAGCAATCTCACCAAACCAAACTCAAGACTGCAAGCGTTCCTCAGGCCGTACTTGATAATAGATTCGGTTAAGCAAGCCTGGACAGATATTCAGGGTCTGGAATGTGATGACACAATGCGTGCATTGTGTGCTATCTCTTGATTTGCAATGGTAACCAGCGGCTGTCAGTGGCTGCAGTGAAATGCGTGACATTACAGTGGTTGGCACTCAGACAAGTGCTGTTGTCAGATTGGAAAGGGAAACAGAGGTGCCTCCAGATGGGATAACTGCACATCGTATATGGCAAAATGTTTTGACAGTAGAAGTGATAGGCACTTTTGAATGAGAGACAGATTTTTGCTCACAAATCAGTATTGCCTTACATTTTATTGCAGTTTAAATGCATGTATCAAAATGTTATCTGCTAGCCAATGAACTCGTGTACTTTCTCTTTGTGTAACATTTAAATTGCCTAAGTTGTTTGCAGATAAACAGGTTTCACTGCAGTTCACTAAGAGAGATTTCTCTCTGAAACCCTCCTCCTTCCCAGCACCACAGGTCTAGATCTATATCTATATCTCATACTATTATGGCATCTTGTCATGAGACCCACTGGTTTAACAAACAATGAACACAAATGTGAAACACAAAATAAGTTTAGCAGAATAACCTCTGCACTTGGCTTGTCGCGATTAAATAACCACGGTTATTTGATCTAACTGTGGTTATTTGATCTAACTGCGATTATTGTGCATTTTAAATTCCAGTGACATTTGAACCCCCAAGGGAATTTTAAGCAAATATACAGTATAAATGCCATGAATGGTGCATTTGTGTGTCCTTGAGTATAACTCTGAGCATCACTGTGCCGCACCGCGGACGACAACTGGAAGTGCAGCCCCTGTCCGGAAGAGCAATTGAAATTTTCAGCAATATAAACTTTGATAGTGAATGCAAAGTGCTCCGGTTTCACTTTAATTTAATGTTTATGTGATGGAATATGTTCCTGGACATGTACATCAGCGTGATTTATGTTAGTTGTTTAGTTAATATTTTCTGCATTATATTAGTATTTTACCCTGATGGTGTTTTGTGTTTGAGTCTTTTCTTATTTATTGGCCATTGCTCCTAGAAGGACATCATTTAGCCATTTAGTTTTAAAACTTGCATTTTTATGGTGGTTAACAGTCAATGCAGGTCATTGAGTACTCTATTGCTTAAAATGCTTTAAAAGTGTTCACCACGAATAGGTAAGTATCATAGTGTATTATATGTGTTTACAAATATTTATGAGAATATACTGTATAACTCATTACAGTATTAAAGTAATATTCCGAGTTCAAGTGAAGCTCATTTGGCAGCATTTGTGGCATAATGTTGATTACCACATAATGAAGTGGGGCACTTACACTGGAAGTGAACATGGCCAATTTTTTAATGTTAAAAATATATCCACAAGACATAAACAATATCTGTCTAAACATGATTTTAGTGTGATAAAATTGTCACTAACCTTTTGTGTCTTGTGTTATTGCCAATTTTACAACTTTGTTACCATGATGATATAATGTCAGCAAACCCTAAAATGACTGTAAAAATGACAACTGATGTACAGATGTTTTAACAGAATATTTAATATCACATCACATTTCTGCCTTTAAACCCTCCAAATATTGGCCCCATTCACTTCCATGTAAGTGCCTCACTGTAACCTCGATTTTTGCTTTTGATGTTTGTGAAAAAGGAGGGATTAGACTAAATAATTTTTGTGGTTATAAACATTATGCCACAAATTCTGTCGAGCTGAATATGCATTGAACCTGGAATATTCCTTTAAAGTGCAATATGAAAGCATTCTAATACAATAAACACATTATGCACTATTTTACCAGGCTTTATAGAAAATAACAACTATTCCTTTTCAACTGAGCTTTACACAGTGCCCTTTGAAGAATATTATGGACTTTGTTTTGGTTAAAGAAATGATCAGTACAGCCACAGGCAAAGGCTTTCTATCCGTTCTTTTCTCTTTTTCCCTTTAGACTCGCCTTCTTTTCCACCCACTACCTCTCTCCCCCTCACCCTGTTTCCATCCTTACCCATCTCCACTCTAATCCCTTTGTTCTTTCTCTCGCTCTGTGCAGAGGTTTGGCTAATTGGTCACGTCTGTGCCACGACTCGGGGACCTGACATAATTGTTGGACAAATAGTGTGCCGTTTAGCATCAGGCCAGAGCAACATACAGACAGCAACTGACTTGAAACGCTAATTACAGGCCAGCACCACATCGTTTAATTGGAAGAGGGTTCCCACAAGAATGGGGGTGTTTGTGTGTAGAGAAGGATTTGACAGCAGACTTAAGATTGCAGTTGAAACCAATGCCAAGACTGCAGAGAAAATACGATTTTTCAGTGCGTTTAAGGGGTTATTATGCAGTACATTTTCATGTCCCTGTGATATATGTCAATATATCATAAAATATAAATTAAACTATTTTTAAAGATCACTGGGGGTTGTGTCGATTTTTGCTTTTGATGTTTGTGAAAAAGGAGGGATTAGACGAAATAATTTTTGTGGTTATAAACATTATGCCACAAATTCAGTTAAAAACACGCAAATGCCTTATTTGGAAATCACAAATAATGACTTCAAAACAAATAACGGATTCATCAAAATAATATATTACAAAAAAATATTCGTTTGACAGATAATCCAAGAAACACAAGCATAAAACGACATTGAAAAATGAACATAATATAAATTACAATGAATTTCTGAATCTGTGCAGCCAATATTTCTAAAGTGTGAACCTTATGAATGAAATTGCACACGTTGTGATTTCAGATCAAATAGCCGCATTAGAATTTATTATTAACTAAATAATGGTGTCCTATCGTAAAAAAATCCTGATAGATTTACGAGAGTTTCACATGTTTGTAGGCTATATTGATTTTATTTTAATGGTTGAATTTGTATTTATTATTTACTTCAAAATAGTTCTTGACATTTCACATTTTGCTTGACACGTCTTGCCTCCATATTAATGTTGTTTTACATGTACAGTCAAACAAAAATTATGTTTCATGCAGATATTAATATCTGAAATACCAGGAGAAACCACAACATATGCCACAGTTAATGTAGCCAACAAATTCAGCTTCAACTGGTTAATGAATGATAAATTATAATGTAATTAAATAATAAGTGTCAAATCATAATAATATTTTAATTATTATTACTATTAGGCTATTATTATGAAAAGGCATACACAAGACTCTTTTTATTAATATAAACTATAAACGTAAGAGTACCATTTAAAAATGGGCATTTAATTTAGTTTTAACGCGCTTCCGTTTTAAGCCCCGCCCACACCTGGTTCTATTCGAATACAGAGACAGATCATTTTATCATATGAACATATACAGACACAAATACTGATAATGAGCCATTTGATACATTTGGATGCAATGTGTTGGGTGTGCGTAATGTGTAACCCTGCATTTTTTTTATTTTTCATTATTATTTTTAGTTCAGTGTTTTTTAACTGAGCTTATTTCTGTATTACTTCAGTTACAACACAAACAAAAGCATTTAGTTTGAGTTTAAAAGTTAATGCATAAAAGAAATGACCAAAAGCTTTTAATTGTTTTTCCAGTGGTCATCTGTTGAACAACTCTGAGTCACAAATCACAGGTCTTATACAGTACAGCATAATATAGCGTTTCATTAAGGTTTCAGACTATATCCTGATTGAAAACAACAGTCTTACCATGGGACTAATGTAATGAGTTTTATTAACTCCATTCATGTCTCAGTGCTGTATTTATGACGATTTATGAGCATGAATGTGTATGTTGGAGTATTATGCACTTCATGTTGGTTTTGTCCGACCGCAGTGTGATATTCTCATGATATTCACTGAAATGACATCACATTGTCTAAATCATTGGATGTTGTCAACTTTGAAAAGGTGGAAATAAACCAAAGGTCTCAGCTATATCCAGTTTTTAGAAAAGCGGGGATGTCTAGAATAGTGTAAACTAACAAGACAGAAAGAGACATACATAATGATTTGAGCTCTATATTTGCAGTCAAGGAATATTCTGAGTTCAATACAAGTTAAGCTCAATTGACAGAATTTGTGGCATAATGTTGATTACCACAAAGATTTATTTTTGACTCGTCCCTCCTTTTCCTCTGGGTTCACCTTTCACTTCCACATCAACACTATGACACAAATTATTATAATTAAGCTTAACTTGTACTGAACCCCGAATGTTCCTTTAAGTCATTCTTTTACTGTTGAAAAAGTCAGTTGAAATAGTAATATTATATCAATTGTACAATTTCTTTTTTGTTTTATGTATTTTCTTGTCATTGTGTGATAAAAATTATATCCAGAGAATTATAGTTCTCTCCAATCTAGACTTTTCTCCATTTTGACTCTACAATCCATTCTACGCAACGTCAAGAAGGATTATCCCATTCCAACCCCCAACCCCCCAAAGAACTTCTGTTCGCCTTGACTGATCCATCCAAAATGGCAGCATGTATTGATGGTGACACAACAAGCAGTCCTTTGTTGAGATCTATGAGTGCAGCTGCGTGTCTAAGGGTGGATTAGTTCAACATACACTGCTTCTCTAACAAAATACAAAATATCAATTGTGACCCATCATAAAGACTGAAACTTGTCAAGCAGGGTATTTCTAAATGCTATAATGTATGTAGTATTCATACAGTAAGTATGGGAGTACATAACAATACAACATGGGTGAGGACAACATGTTCAGTTCAGTTCAGTTGATATTCATTATTCAAATTTAGTGTCCAAGTCTACTGAAAAAGTGACACTATTGGAACTTTCCACTGCACGTTACGGTTCGACACGACTCGACTCCGCTCGCTTTACTTTTCCGAGTTTGCTTTTCTTCTGCTGTTTAGTGCCGCCTCAATGTGGGTGTGATTATAGGCTGATTGTCATAGTTGTGTGGCCTCTACTGCCATTACATAATTTTAAAAGTGACACAAAATAATAAACAATAACACAACCACTTGCTGTTAGCTACTAGCTCATTGTGCTGCATAAAGCAGTTGTTGCATGGTGATTTTACACAAGTGTAACAGTTAAATTCACCTGGTTGTTTTAGAAGCAAGCTTCCAGTAGCTGGTCAACTACATAAAGTGAAGCTTTCAAGCAGAGTATAGAGTTAACATAACAAAACGTACCATCCTCCATCATGGACTCCAACAACATCGTGGTTGAGTCCAGGGCACGCACCTTCCCATTGTGCGCTAGTTTAGATAGCATCCATTTGGTCGAACCACTTCCACTTTTCCTTGATGGTTCTGTGGTCACTTTTAAGTTTTTTTTATATTTTACTTTTCCCAAAAAGTAGGTCCGGTGGTAGCTGTGTCTCAGCTGTGTGGCCAACAGGCCTGAAAGACTTTTTCGTTTAGTTTGTCGCTAACGAGAGGAATGTCTGCACCTCGTTTATTGACCACAGCACGGTTTTGCGCACAGTCATTTCTTTTTACAATTCAAACGTCCAAAGTTCAAAAGCCACGTGAACAAATTATACTACTATCACTGTAGCTAACTTTAAAACTAACTTTAGCGGGTCCCATGTCAATAATCCAGAGACGCTGGTAGTGACGATCATCTCTGATCAAACGGTGATATCGTCTCGCTTGGAACCTCGACCGAGGTGGTACTAAAAAAAGTATCAGGTACCAGGTACTATCCACAGTGGAAAACCCCCAAAAAGCGAGCAGAGTCGAGTCGAGTCAAGTTGTACCATGCAGTGGAAAAGCCCCATATTTTTAACTACTTAGGAGCTGAGCTACCATCACGATACTGAAGAATGTGGTTAAGTTAGTGATGTCTTCTTACTTTTCTTACATGGACGCAACACTAGTCTTGACCACCTTGGTGTGATACTTAAAAGGGTTAGCATGTGTGCTGCAACATGTAGTGACTTTGATGTCTGTGTGAGGAATCCTTTCAATGCTCGATACCTTGAACTTCTAATCAGCATGTTATTCCCAGCTTTGAGGCTCTCCATCTTGTCATCTTTTGAAGAAAATGAATAGCTCTCCCTGCTGACCAGCACGGTGGAGGATGACCTTGAGATACGTGGGAACACTGCATCCTGTTTTGATATGAATTTTTTATTTGTATTTTTTATTTTTTGCTGGTGGAAAAGGTTAGGCTGGGAAAGTCCATTTAGTGGCTGAAATCTCAATAACTGAGTGTTGATATTTATCAGTCTTAATCAAATTTCCTGCAGACGTGCTATTTCCCAGCGAGAAGTCATCCAGTGTCCTCTCACCCATCCTTGATGGCCATAGGATATGGTAGAGACCACCAATTGTGAACTATATGTTATACTTTATTAAAGCAATATTAACTAAATTAAATGGACAGTTCACCCAAATATGAGAGTTCTCTTCTCATTTACTCACCCTCATGCCATTCCAGATGTGTATGAATTTATATCTTCTGCAGAACTCAAATGAAGATGATTTTTTAGTAAAATTATTTAATTATTGACTAAATGTGACTTTTGGACCGTCAACGTGCTGGCACCCGTTTACTTGCATTATAAGGACCTGACAGAGCTCCATCTTCTTCTAAAAATCTTTATTTGTGTTCTGCTGAAGAAAGACAGTCATACACATCTGGGATGGCATCAGGGTAAGTGAATCATGAGGGATTTTTCATTTTTGGGTGAACTATCCTGTAAAGTGTCCAAATACTTATACATCAAAGTTATATTACAATTCATAATAGGTAAAATAGCAGAGCTCTTTTGACCAGGTGGCCCATCTAACATAACTTTTGTCTTTCCATCTGTGTGAAGTACAGTAAAGAGATTTGTGTTTTTTAATGTTAGCTGACAGTTAGACAAAGGCGATACAGTGGTGGTGTTTTGGGTTGTGGGTCAACATTTCTGCAGCTGTGTGAAATAGATTGGCAGGTGTTTTAATGTTCAACACATTGTCACCTCTTTACACCTAACGCTTTATCTTTTTCTACTGTCGCTGACCTGTGAACAGGGTAAGCTGTCATGACAACAAAGAGCCAGACAGGAAGAAAGACATTGACAATGACTCGACCTTCGCAGGAAATTGACACATTTGGTGAAAACAATGGGATATTGAATGACGGTGAACTTCATAGTGCATTGTGTTAAGCGCGTGCCACCATTACAGTTTTTTCCAATTGCTAACACACAATTTTGCAAACTAGGCTGTTTTTATCAAAATACTTAACACAATTCACAAAACCACACACCCAAACTGCAAAATACCTCATATATCCTGCAAAATGAAGCACTGCAACCAAAACTACACATAGCATTATCAAAATCAAACATCTGCACGAAATGGCACACACTTCATTCATATTACCAGATTTTTGTCTAACCAACTACACACTGTTGGGCATAATGAAAAGCACTCTCATCTTTAGTATGCTTTGCCATAATACTAAAATAGTTCAAATTGTAGAAAATTCTTCAGCTTGTTCACATGCACAGAAATATTTGCAGATACACACACATACATGAAACATTTTTATTTTTATTTTTCACCAAACAAGTCAGTGAAACATATGCACAGCAGATATATTTACATTAGACTGAACAAAAATGTGCTCAGAAAAAGAAAATTGCAGAAAAAAAAACGTGCTGAAAAAATATCTAGAAACAAAAGAGGCAAGAAAAATAATTAGGTAGCATCTTGCCGCACAGCTGGGTCTTCTTTGGCCATGAACTCCTCTAACAGCTCTACCCCTACCTCTCACTCTTCCTCCCCCTCTCATTCTCCCCCTCCATCCCTCTTCCTCTTGCTCTTCCTCTCTCTGCAATGTCTTCCATTGTTCACCTGTGCTCACCTGTGGTCTTTTCATAGTGCTTACTTCCTGATTGAAGTGCTAACAATTAACCATTGAGATGTTTGGCCAGGTGGCACATGTATTGGCCAATTAGCTCATGTAGTGTCATTTTGAATGGCAGCGTTTTGAAATGGCAAACATGTGACTTTACGTCAGATTGTTGTGTCTTATGCAGAGACCCATGTGCAGTGCATGTAAAAAAGTGCCATTTTGAATTGCAAAATGTGTGTAAAGCAGAAAATGTGCTCAGACTTTTGGAGACTTGAGAAGAGGTTTTGCTCTCTGTGTGTCAGTTTAAATAATTGTGCTGTGCATGTAATTTTAGTGTGTTAGCAATTGGAAAAAACTGTAACAATGTTTACATTTTCAGAGCGTGCACGGATGGGTCAGCTGCAGTTGTGCTTTATGTACATGGCACATGTACTTAACTCTTAACTGGAGTTAAGAAGTATGAACATATCACTCCAATGTTGATACCACTACATTTACTGCCGGTACACTATAGAATTGAATTTAAAGTTCTATTAATGGTCTTTAAATCTCTCAATGGTCTGGTGTCTTCCTATCTCATGAATCTCTTGTCAGAACATTGCTCAGGGTGATCTTTGAGATCCTCAAATCAGAGACTTTTAGTAGTGCCAATGACCAGATTAAAACTTAGAGGGGACTGTGCGTTTTCAGTAGTAGCCTCAAAACTCTGGAATGGTCTTCCTGTGAGAAACAGAACCGCATCGACCACATTCAGTTTTAAATCACAACTTAAACATATTTGTTTGCAAAGGCTTTTAATCAGTGAGGTGTTGGTTCTTTTTTGCCATTTTTTCTATGCCCTAGAGGTGTATTGATGTGAATTGTTTATTTTGTTTATTTTATTTAAGTATTTTTGACGAGTTCTAACCTTGATTTGATTATGTACAGCACACTGGTCAACAGCTGTTGTTTTAGTTGTGCTTTATAAATAAAGTGACATTGACATTATAAAATATTTATGTCAGGTAGTATTTGTTGTTCTGGCTTTATTTTGTGTGTGTGTGTTTTTTTTAAATAAAATCTTATATTAAATAAATCAAATATAATAAAAATAAATATATTATTTATTCTAAGTTATTTATCAAAATAATAATAATACAAAGTTTGTAAGAATCTGTTGTCCAAAAACTATGCTTAATTCTCTGTATGTAAAAAAATATTTATTTAACTTTTGATTTTGGTGTAAAACATGATCTGTGTGTGTGTGTGTGTGTGTGTGTGTATGTGAGTGTGTGTGTATGTGAGTGTGTGTGTGTGCGTTTGTGTGCGCATGTGTGTGAGTGTGTGTGCGTGAGTGTGTGTGTGTGTGAGTGTGTGTGTGTGTGTGAGTGTGTGTGTGAGTGAGTGTGTGTGTGCGTGCGTGTGTGTGTGTGTGAGAGTGTTTGTGTGTGTGTGTGAGTGTGAGTGTGTGTGTGAGTGAGTGTGAGAGTGTGTGAGTGTGAGAGTGTGTGTTTGTGTGTGTGTGAGTGTGTGTGTGTGGAAGTGTGTGTGTGTGTGAGGGTGTGTGCGAGTGTGTGTGAGTGTGTGTGCGTGAGCGTGCGTGTGAGTGTGTGTGTGTGTGTGTGTGTGTGTGTGGTTAAATTCTTGAATTATTATAAAACAATCAAACATAATTAAACTGGTTGACAGAGTGTAACCAAAGGGGATCAAAATACTACTGCCCTGAAAACACACTTACCCCTTAACCATGGCCATTTACTGTCCATTACACTGTCCACACTTTGAAAAGCAAACAAGCAATACTGCAAGTGCAACTTGTCAAAACTTCACCCTCCACGTGATTCAAGTCAACATTCCCCAATGCACTGAACTCAATAGAGCAAACCATCAAGCTATAGCATTACTTCCAATGCAGCTGCACACTGTTCAAGCTTTTTAATACAATACACAAAACTCCATCTATAACTGACCCTGTTCGCTGTTCACCTTTCGAAGCACAGTTAATGATTAAAGCACAATTCACATGATGTTTCATTTCATGGGTGGCAAAAATCATAACAAGGTGAAAAAGAGTAAGAAGAAGTTCTGTCAGTGGACATATCTAGTTGTGCCAGTGTGGAGCAAATAAATGAATAGATTTTTGTTAACTGAAATAAAATTCAAAACTTTTATTGGAAAATAAAGAAGAGAGAAAAAAAGGAACGGGAACTAAACTAAAGTAGGTTTTCATAAAATAAAATTGACCTTGAATTATTTATTAATTATTATTATTTGATAAACAATATATTATACATTTCGAAACCTTCACAGCCCACTTTCATTAAACAAGAAAACACTACTAGATAGCAAATACACTAGACAACCATGAGAAATGTAATGTTATTAACAATTTATAAATCAAATCAGTTAACACGTTAACTTTGACAGCCCTAAAATAACAAAATATACTTGAACTTAAACACTCTGACAACACTGAAAAATAACAAAAACAAAACTAAATTTAAATAAGACAAATAAAGTAAGAATGATAATAATACAAAACACACACACACACACACGCACACACACACACACCAGACCAATACATTCTCCCTGCACACTCATGTAATGAGGTCTATGTACCCAATTCAATTGATTTGTCAATGGAGTCTGACAGCGATTATGGTAATGCTTATTTTTGCCATGGAAAATGGGGCCAGTTTAAGAGCCTACCTGTGTTTTTTTTTTTTTTCTTTTCTTTTATTGTACCAACAGCTTTGTTCACATCTATGTTTGATCCAGTGTGATGATAACAATGAATCCACACGGCCACCAGCACTGAATGAGAGGTCACAGATGGGTCATATTTTCCCAAAATGTTTAATTGGTGCATAACAGTAATGCACTGTTTATCTGTGTATGTGTTTTTCTCTCTCATATCCTGTGGTTTTCCATGACTGGGGGAATCAAGCATGGCTATGTTCGAAATAGCATTCAGACATCTTATGTTTCTCCAGTATATACAGAATATCAAACTGTGATGGGAAACTTTACTTTTCATATCCAGTATGGATTCACATCTCTCTCCTTTTTTATTTTTTCTTCTTTTTTACTTATTATTTGATCAAACTGCAAAAAATGTATACGATTTTTACGCAAATTTAATTTCACACTTATTGTTTGATAATGTGTACTATTTCACTTCTTGCATACTGTGTAGTGCACACAATACTGCCTACTATTGTTTTGTTAAATAGTGAGTAGTAAGCTAATATTCCATTCCAAACACAGCCCAAGTGAGCAGCAATTGCCTGCGCTAGCATATTCCTTTATGTTGCATTCTTTTTTCTGTCACTCTTCAGAGCACATACTGTACTACATGTGTTCGGCAGCGATCTGGGGCTTGCATTTTATCTTGAGCTCTAGAGAGCTCGTTCAAATCCTCTGATTCAGGGTCATAGATGTGGCTTATGCATCTCGCTGGCATCTGCGTTTAAAACCGCATGTAAATTTCTGCCATCGTTATCTCCCTTGTGACAAAATTATGCATGTAAACAAAGAGATAGCTTCTAGGCAGTCTTTATCATCAAAGCACCCCTGTTGACAACATACTGTACTCTACTACATTACTTTTCAATACAATACAAAAGTTTAGTTCTATAGTGCACGCACACACACACACACACACACACACACACACACACACACACACACACAAATAAAACTATAAAAAATAAGTGCTTTTCAATTGAAATAAAATGAAGCATAAATTTGAACACAGAGCATAAGTTCAATAAGGCTTTTGTTACAAACTTTTCATTTTTGGTTTGACTATTCCTTAAATAGTCTCAACGGTAGGAGAAGATTTGATATAGAGTGGACTATTATTCTAGAATATCAGTTGAATAAATTGTGCCATCATGAATAGAAACAAATCCTGTTATTTTAAAATGAGTTCTGCCTGCTGTAAGCACACCAATGAAAAAAATCAGTGCGGTGCACCGCTCTTGTGGTGATAAATGGTTTTCAGTCGAGACCGAAATGGGTTGGCCTCGTAATTGCTCGATGGGAACCCCGGGCAGTTGTCGAAATGATTGGAAACTAAAAACTTCATTTGCATTAATAAGAAAATAATTTAACCTTGATAAAAGTGAATTTTATTTCAGACTTGCGTACATTTAATCTGCATGTACTTAAAGGCGGCAGGTCGAGGGTGCGAGACGGTGTGTGGTAAGCTGCTCGCTCTGTTAGCCCTGCTGTTGAAGCCAGAACTTCAGTCTGTTATATAGTGAAACAAAACTAAAATATTAATGACTAGGGAGACTAACTCTCAGAGCAACCTAGCTTTACTTATCAAACACCTTGACTGGTCACCACAGTAAACAGATTTAACTGAAAACTACACAGTTTGGTCATTATATTAAAATTATTTGCTGTTCCCCTTCTGTCACTCACTCGACGTTGTGTCCATTATAGTGACACAAGGGGTCTCTTCTGAGAGCCTTGCATACCTCTGAACTTAAGAAAAGGGCATTGTCAAGTTGGCAGTCATTTGCATGCCCGCCCCCGGACATACAGGTATAAATACGGGCTTTCTCCTCTCTGCACGCTGTGCAGTCCATGCCCCTGGGCATTTCGACAGCGCTTTCATTGCCTGAAAGAGTGTTTCTCCTCCTAAAACAGTTTATTTCCTCTAAAAGAGTTTGAGTTTCCACTCATAAAAGAGCAATACACAGCAGGTGTTGAACAACCTTTTCAGGACGCATCTTTTTCAAGATGACCTTCCGCCTCTGTGTAGTTCCTGGATGCGGTCGATTTCTCTCCAGTTCTGACGGTCATAAAAGCTGTCTCGTTTGCCTGGGCTGCGAACACATGCAGGCAGTGTTTTATGAATGGTTCATGTTCTCAGTGCGAGAACATAGCCATGGCAAATTTGCGGTCACAGCTTTCTTTTCTCACGAGAGAAAGCCGCTTCAGCCCCCCCCCCCGCAAATTCCTTGTTCCCACGGGATTGAGGATGACCCGGCTGGCGTCAAAGGCGATTCAGGGATGGCAACGGGCTCGGTTTCACCAGGTAAAAACCCCACGAACCACCTGCCCCCCGGCACGCTTGCTTGCTTCCGTCCGAGCTCGGGATGAGTGCAGCTCACCTCACAGCCAGTCGGCATTCTCATTCGAGCCCCCGGAATTGGATGACGATTTTGCGCTGCCTCAGAGAGCATCACAGTGGCGTCTGATTCTGATGACTTGCCTGCCACCTTTGGGTCCGCACGCCCAGTCTGAGCCTGACGCATGGATGTCCGCTATGCTTTCCCGGGACGCAGTGAGCATGAGGTGGACTGGAAATCTCCGCCCCACCCCCCCACTCGATCGGTTAATTCAGTTCATGGAGGGCACCTTCTACTGCCTTGAACCGACCTCCTCGCTCATCTGCTCTCACTACCCTGGATGGTGGGGCGGTACACAGATACACGGAGGTCCCTCAGGTGGACAAGACGGTTGCGATCCACTTGTGTCCCGAGAACGCCGCCGCCCGGTATTCCCCTCCAAGTCCTGTAGGACAACGTCGTCACTAACTGCGAAAGCCTACATTGGGACAGGTCGCCTCTGCCCTGCATGCCATGGCTCTCCTGCAAGTTCACTAAGCCAAGGCACTTAAAGATCTGCACATGGGTAGTCCTATCCCGATGTGCTGCAGGAACTGCACCCTGCCTCCAACCTCACTCTCAGAGCTACGAAGGTCACAGCGCAAGCACTCGGGCAGGCGATGGCCACCCTCATGGTTCAGGAATGACATTTGTCGAGATGCACAACATTTACACGGTATGCTTTCTCAATGCCCACTTCTCCCAGTTCAGCCTCTTCAGCGACACCGTCGTTGACTTCGCCCTGCAGTTTTCGGCGGTGATATATCTCACTTCATGCCGCGGAGCCGCCTTAACGCAGCCGTGCCCCGTCTGCCCGCCGAGGGTGTCCCTCTGCAACTAAACCAGGCAGCTCCACTGCAAATGGGCCCACCTCTCAGCCCCAGCGTCGAGCGCCCCGCAGGCGGTGTACACCCCCCCGCCTTTAGGACCCCCTCTAGGACCCGTGAAGCTCCTAGGCACCCCTGAGACAGAAGGCCCAGGCAGTCAGATGTTAGCTCCATAGCTGGTACCAAGACCTCTCCACACCCTGGTGGAGGGCCGGGAGGAAAACCCTTGTTTTCCGTATTCTTCGTTTTCACACCCCCTTTGGGCTGCGGTACCCACATTGTTAATAAAAGAGCGATTTCCTCACTTCCTTGGTATTCTAGCCGGCGCGCTCCGTTCTCACGGCACCCCGGCACCAAAGTATTACAGTCCCGGCTCCCCGGGCAGGCCAGCACAACAGGACCTCCACCTCTGTCTCTAACCCGCCTCGGTGCGCGGAGCAAGGTAAGTGCTTTGAGTCTGTCTCATCACCCAAGCCTCGGGATGCAGAAATACCAGCACCTTACGTACAGAGGTTACGACCCTGCTTTTCAGAGATGTGATAGTGCCTGTCCCTCCAGCCGAGATGGAGAAGGGTCTCTACAGCCATTACTTCATCGTACCTATGGTGGGTTACGGCCAATCTTGAACCTACGAGTTCCCAACTGGACATTACACAAACTCCTGTTCAGAATGCTCATTTAGAAACAAATTATAACCTGCGTTTGCATTAGATTGGTTCGCAGCGTTAGACCTGAAGGACGCGTCTCCATGTTTTTATTGGATGCATTTATTTACTCACTGGAAGCTGCATGTGGACAAGCCTCGACTGGATAAATAAACAATCACGCACTTTCACAAGGAAAAGCTCCATCTTCATGATCCCTTCTTTTGTATTACGTCAGAAAAGACACAGGAAGAGAGATAGAGTGAGCTCCGTGACTGTGAGCAACTAATGGCGGATAAAATTTTCCAGATTTCTTGTTGAGGCTGAGAACTTAAATCAAAGACATTTATTTTTGTTACAAGACATCCTCAGTGGCTGAAATGTCATCGATGTGTCATATTTTCCAAAAGCATTTTAATTGGTCAAAATAGTGTGTGTACTCCACAATCAAATACATGACAGGGTGTCAAGCATGCATGCATTCAACACACATTTACTCTACCAGTGAAAAGTTTGGAAACACTTGACTGAATACAGTATGCTTCTTATGATCATAAAAAACATTTATTTATGTATGTATTTATTTATTTTATATAAAGGCTTGTGTTTGAATGCTAAATTAGTTTTATAGACAAATATAAAGGTATGAATTTATTCACAAAGCTAAAATATTCATTTTAAATTTGATTAAATTGATTATTTTGGCCAGAATCTGTAGGTTTCAATAGTTGCATTGAGCCACAGAGGACATGTTCACATCCTCTGCCACCATAAACACATTTACGGCTCAAAGCAGCAGGCGGAAAGACAGAGGTCACAGCTGAACAGAGGCGGTGTCGGTCCGGGTCACCCTCAAGAGGACGACACTGTAACCTCCACTGAGCAGAGGGTGTTTGAATGCTGCTATCACCCTGCAGGACATCATGTTCTCTGTCTTGCTAACAGCAGAGCCCTGCTGTGGCCAACACAACCTCTGCCTGCTCTACTGACATGCACTAACACCCTGCTCAACACCACGCTCGCTGCATGTTGAGGCAAGATGTCCTTTATGTGTACAGCTACTCAGCGTACTAGAAACAAAATCAACACGTACACTGTAAAGGAGTGTGTAATACTTTTCAGACTGTAATTATTTCTCAGGTGACATCTGTAAAAACATTTGCATAGCTCTTTGATAAAAAGATTTGGATGACACTTCATGAGGGATGATTCGGTCATCCCTGATGAATTTCCTGTGAAATTTCTCGCCTGGTCATTCACACACACATACTGTATACAGAATACTGTATACACACACACACACATATTAATACAATTATGACATATCAAGGCCATATTAATGCACATGACACATTATGGTGCTCCTCACTGAATAAGTAGCAAAAAAGGAATAAGCTTGCCAATTCAATAGCCTAATATGACTGCAAGCAACCCAACAAACGACCTTGGCATGAGTAAATCTCGAGGATACTCCTGGACACCCAAATCGTTCCAAAGAAGAAGACTTAGTGTAGCCACCACATGAAATAACATTTGATTAATGATTTAAATTATGCCGGACCCGCTCACATTTACTGTCCTAAGGTTGCAGCTGTGGCCATGCAGCAGAATTCATCAATTATCAAGGACTTTTATGAAGGCAATGATTCAATGATAGCGTGGTTGATTTATCGGTAGACTCACTACAACTTTATCTGTAAAGTTACTACAATAACCTATTTAATGTACAAAGTTCTCTGAAGAGCTTGCGTCAAAGGAAGCTTGTGTCAGAGCTTGTGTGGATAAAACTTTAATTGTCCTAAAGAAAGAATTAATTGTCTTGAATTAAATTTCATTTCTTATTTCTTTCTTTTGATTTAGGGTGCAATAGAACATGTATTTTTTAAAGAAGTCGTGAGATTCACCCATGAAAGAGAGTACAGTTTTACTTCCCCAACCGATTGTATTCAGTTGCCACTATCATAAATCCTTTGCCTCATACTTCAATGTGTTTTATTCACATTTAAGGCTATTTGTATTCATATTCATGCTTTCATTTGCTTTGTGTTCTCTCAAAGAGTGCAATCCTCATTTTTGTTATTGATGACTGCCTTTGTTACTCCTTGTGCTTTTAAGTAAAGGTTTTTGTTTTGTCTTACCTGCCAATTCTTTCTTCACTTGAGTAGTTGGCGAATGACTAAGCATATTTATATTTGTACATTTCCAAAAGCAGGCTTGAATAGATAGTATTGTACTTGAAATTTTGACTATTGAAGAATAAAAACCTGTGTGGGTAAGTGTAGTTTGCCTTTCAATCGCTTTGATGGTTAGTCACTAAAACCTAGCTGGATTTCAGCCTAAGTATAGTTTACTTTGCGACACAACGCCTTCACTCTATCATTCAGCGAGGGTTTAAACTTGGGCCGACTGCTCAGTCATTATGTCTGAAAAGCAGGTGTCTCGTCTTATGTTTTACTTCAAAGTCCATAACCAGTCTTTAATGTGTAGGACGTTTTTGATAACATGTTCATTTGTACATTTGATGTTTTTTCAAAATGAGAAAAATTCAAACGAGCAGGTGCATAATGTGAAAATTACTAATAAACTTTTAAGCCAGCAAAACAAATACAAATATGTTTTGTAACTAGTTTTGAGGTGTATTAATGGTGCATAAATAGTGACAGTACTAACTTAATAAAATGTTTCAGTAATGCGACAGTAGTTGGCTGTTTTCTAGATAGTGTAGCTTAGCAACAAGCTAGTCTTTGCAACAATTCGAGGTGTAGCATGACGCTACATCACTGTTTTTTGTCTGCTTGAAATGTTTTCTCCTCTCCCTCTCTTATGTATGCTGGGAATTCCAATTCATTTGAGAGATTTGGTTCATTCAGTTCAAAAAATTTGTGTATTTTGCAATTTTTTTATATATATTTGTAACTAAATGTGTAGTTAAATTAATTGCTACATTTTTAATTAGTCATGTAAATTAAGTTGTTTTTGTTGTTGTTGTTATACTTAGTGTATGCATATGCTCAAATTTAGTGGAATCACTATAAAAGTCAACATTAGTCATGCTTCCATCCAAGTTTAATTATCTGCAGAATCAGAATATCGCAAAAACTATTTTGTGACGAATTGTGATTCAATTGTTGCAAAATAGACATGAATATTAAAGCTTTTATTAGTGTTTGGTAAATGTGTTTCCATCATGGTTTATTTGCATTTCTTTTTATTGACCTGTTTCATGTGACTTGACTGTATGAACGCACCTCAATATATGTGCCCTATATTCCATAGACCTTCATTGTGCTGCGCTGTGAGATGCGACAAAAGAGGAGTTAAATGAAGCTTTTGCATTCATACAGACGGGATCATCACTGACGTTTTTCAATACTGCGACTAAATCAGACCAGAAAACACACAAACATTTGTAACTTCTGAATGAGAGATGTTTACTGTGATGTACCAGTGGGTGTGTGTACTTGCCTGACGAGTTCTGAGCACATGAATGTCTAAGCAAAGTAACATTTACAAGAAGGAAACTCCAAATTCTACATGATATCGAGTTGTGAAGTTGGAAGGGGCGTGTTGACATGAAAGGTGATAGAAAGCAAAGATTTTCAGTGCTGTATTTCAATAATATTCATTTCTATCAGGAAAACTCAGACTTGAGTGAGATTTAAGATGACATTTATTTGATGAATATAAAACAGAAAAGTAATATCTCTCTTTGGCGTAAGCCCCGTCTGCCAGTCCGAAGAAATTTGTACTCAGAACCATCATATCCTGCTGGAGATAGAAGGCAGGGGCGAGGAGCCTACCCCCGTGCAGGACGGGAGTCAACCTGTGGTGGTGGGGTGGTGGAGGTTGCCGTTTTAGCACACTGAAACAGCAATGTGATAGATTGTGAGCAGACTTATAAAGCAATGGCTTACATGTGATTGGCTATGAATTACCCAGCTAATGGTGTGATGATGTACAGCTGCTAGTCTTCCCGCTAGAACTATGCTGCGCTAACATTTGTTAAACATGACAGTTCACCGATGACTTACTGTTGTGATTTGTTTTAAGCTAATTAATTACAATTAATTTGTTAAGGACCACATATTAAAAAATCATATTGTGGATTGTGAAAAAGCACTGCAGGTGTATTCACTTAAAGGAATATTCCGGGTTCAATACAAGTTAAGCTCAATTGACAGCAGCTGTGGCACAATATTGACAATTTAATCATGATTTCAGTGTGATCAAATAGTTTACTAAACTTTTCTGTGTACATTTCTAGCCAATTTTACAACGTTCTTGCCATGATGATGCAATGTCAAAAAATCCTAAAACGATGTTATAAATGATCATATAAATAACTTTACAGCTCAAATAATACACACGTTTTATAGAATTATAAGCTTCACAGCTCTGTCTTTAAATCCTCCAAAAATTGGCCCATTTTCTTCCATTGTAAGTGCCTTACTGGAACCTACATTTGTATTATAATTTTTATTAGATTTTTAAAGAAAAGGAGGGACAACTCAAAAAGATATTTCCTTATATTCATTGAGTATTTACGTTTGGCTTCTATCTTTCATTATTTCTTTCTTTAATTCTTTCTTTCTTTTTGTTGTTGTTTTTTTTACTTGTATGCATGACATTTTGTAATATCATGTGCCCAGCTCAGACATAGGAGATTCCCATGTGCGCTTGAAGGTGCCACTAATCCTCCTGGAAAGTTTGTACTCATGAGGTTGGAAGTTGAAAAGTGATTTTAGTAAGAAAGATCTATGACATAGCAAAACTGCTACATTCTTACCCTCTTATTTCAATTACTGACAAAGACAAACTTTTTTATCACCAATGAAATAAAATAAAGAGCAAAGCTGAGCATTAGGTGTGTAATTGATGCTTTATCTTTTGTGTCATTCTGGTGTGGCCACTTATCTGGGAAATGTAATTTTGTTGCACACGCCTGTCGCTCCATAAACCAGCGAAATGAGTTTTATTTTCTGACTAGCTTAATGACTATTCTTTATTAACAGTACCAAAAAAAATTCAAAAAAATGAATACAAACTAAAATGTCCAGTCAAAATCCACAAGAATTATGACCATAACCAATTTGCTTCCAGCACGATTCTTTAATCGGCAAGTCCCAATTTGGAAAGTATGAGTTTTCACTCAAAATACAATCATTTCAACGTGATTTGAAAGAACCAATAGTCCATGTGTTATTAGCTATAATTATTTTTTATCAATATTTTTCACAATCCAGGATTGTGCCTTCTTCAAGATACAAGCAAAACTGCCTTATAATTTCATCAAAGGAGCACATTAAAAGATTCTAGCCTAACTTAAAGACAGTATATTCATACCGCCTCCAATTAGGACAATGCTGTGTATCAGGTCACTAGCTTATTGAACTGAACTCATGTGTCTTATGTAGTCATTCGCATCAAATAAAATAAACGTGGAGGAACTTTGATACTGGAAACAAAAGGAAGAACAAAGTCAGTATGGGAATGCCGCAAGCCGAATGATCCTGGTTTAACATTCCGCAGGGAACGGGCTGTGCTGGATTTGGACATCGTGGGAGTGTTTGTCACTCGGCTGCAACTCAAAGCAGATGCTTAGCAGACAGCTCTGTCTTCTGACAGCCGCTGAGTGCTTGTGGGAAAACAGTCAGTGGATTTTGGACGAGAGGAGAAACAGTTACGTTTAGGAATTTGAAAACATCAGCATTTCATTTAAGATATTTTTATTATTATTATTATTATTATTATTATTATTATTATTATTATTTATCGTCTTTAAACTGAATTTGCCAACTACAAAAATACATTTCACACAAGTTGGGATGGTGTTTTGATCGCACATACTTAAAATAATAATAAAAAATAATAATAATAGTAAAGATAACTAAAGATAAAGATAACCATGTTAAAAGATAACTTGGAAATGAAAAGGAAATATATTTTGCATTTTGACCTTGGTTCGGTTTACTTTCACAAGGTAACATTTCAAAAACAAACCAACAAATGACGTCCCATGTGAGCTGTAACATGAAGTCACTGCACTCTCATTGGTCAGAGTGTGTGTGTTCAGGGTTAACACACAGTGGTGGGAATTGTACTGGTTAAAATGATATAGGCCTACTGGTGGAAAGTGCCAACCAAAATGTGAAGAAGTAGAAATGCTTTAACATTTTAGAGTTTAATCTACATCAGTTACACAAAAATAATGCAGCAATGTACAGAGTGGTCATTTCAATCAGAGGTAGCATTATACAAATCAAGGAGTTGTGTGGCACGTTCAGAGAGGAAGTGTTTTATTTTCCTGATGTTGTGGAATGCATCTTGGTCCCACTTTGTATTAGGTGTCTTTAACTACTATTTAATTAAGCATTTGATACAACATACTTATTATTTATATACATGCTGTTGCATTATACTTATATTTAAAGTACCTGCATTTAATTACATTTGTAGTTACACTATTAAACTAATGCCTAACCCTACCACAACCTTTACCTTAAAACCTAACTTTAACTCCTAACCCTACCACCTACCCGTACCTCTCTTGTGAGAATTTTGCAGGACAACATATATTGTATTTATTCAAATGTTTGTACATAGTAGTTAAAGACACCTAATATAAAGTGTGACCCAAATCTAAATGATTGGGCTGTTTTTGAGATGTGATTGTTGAAACTGACTTGTTTGTTGATGGTTACCCCTAGATTTTTGACCATTTTGGAAGGTGTTACTGTGGATTAACCCAGCTGAACGGTGATGCAGGGTAGGCTGGAAAGAAGATTAGTTCAGTCTTTGCTAGGTTGAGTTCAGCTGGTGTACCTTCTTCCATGCTAAGATGTCTGCCAAACAGGCAGAGATTTGAGCAGTCACCATGGGGTTGTCGGGCTGAAAAGTCAAGTATAGCTGTGTGTCATCAATGTAGCAGTGGAAAGAGAACCCAATTGCTTGAATGTTTTGTTCCCAGTGATGTTGCATATATAGAGAAGAGAAGTGGGCCAAGCACTGAGCCCTGAGGTACCCCAGTAATTAGCTGATGTGACTTAGACACCTCACCTCTCCAGATTACTTTGAAAGACCTACCTGAGAGATAAAACTTGAACGAGCCAAGCACAGTTCCTGTGAATAAATCTACTTAAGTGAAATATTTTGCAGTCGTGGTGAATTGCTTGTCATCGGCACAGATTTGCAAGTATTACATTGCAAATTGTTAAGTTCATTGTTGTTAAGTGAACAGCACATTTACAATCTTAATGTGGCCTGGAAGTTTTTTGGTCACAAAGTTCCACAAATAAAATAATTAAATTTAAATGCCATTTAAGTGACACATTTCATTGTTTTAAATGAGTGTGGACTAATGAATTGTCAATGTCTTTTCCAGTTATAGATAAAGATTAAAAAACAAAACAAACTGAGCATAACTAGTTAAATGAATGTTCACTGCTAGTAATTGCCCATGACTTAAGAATTTAATTCATTTTCATGACTTTTTCAGGCCTGGCCATCACAATTTTTTAATTCCTTTTCATTTCCAAGTTATCTTTTAATGTGGGAAACCTGTATTTCATTATTATTATTGTTATTATTATTATTATTTTAAGTGTGGTTTCTAGAAAGTTGAGCTGTGACAGAACCTAACTGCATCTAACTGCAAAAATTATGCGTTTGCAGGGTACTTAGCATAATCAACAATAAGGCCTAGTTGGGACACAAACCCTCAGAAAATGGACAGATAAAGCATAAGAACTCAAACCTAGTGAAGAATCTTCTCACCACCAATCAGCAGTTGCGAATAAAGGCTAAAGCACATCTCCTTTTAGGGCTATTTTATATGGGAAAAACAAAAGAGTTTGGGGGGGGGGGGGGGGGGGGGGGGCTGTGGTGGAAAAGGCCATTCAGGCTGCGAAGAGTGTTGCTAAACAGGATTAAGAATTTACAGAATGAAATAAACACCATCTCAGTGAATGGTGGGGTACGTAAGGGATGTGTGTTTGCCGAGTGAGGGGAGACAAAGGGCAGATTAGCCATCTGTGGGGTTTGGTGTGCGATTGCGATTAACAGGCTTAGGCTTCATTGGCGACTGTTTGCACAGAGTTAGGCCCACAGAGAGAGGATGTCCTGGCAGAAGTGACCCAACCACCCCTTGATCCCTTCCCTTGTGGTGGGACACTGTCCTTGCATACAAAACTCCCAATACTACAGTTCAAATCCATTTTTTCCCAACAAATATATCAGACAGAGAAATCCCACACTTCACATTTAAATACAAGCCCCCTACGTATACAAAATTCCTTGTTTCAATAAGTTTGACAGCAGAGATACCTAATACTGATTCTCACTGCAGCTAAACTAAAAACAATTCCCTCATCTCAAACAATTTCTTGACACCCACGTGATGTGCAGAATGTCAGCTTTTTATACTCGGATCATTCAATACACATTCTACAAGAAGTTGCCTTGTTTCCTTAAATGAGTGAGATAATGACTAAGCTCATTTATGCACATTGCAGTCAATTAACATTAAATGGATATGAAGCTTAAAACTGATTGTCGGTCTCAAGACTGTTCACACATTATCTAAGGAATAATTGTGATGGATGAAATAATGCTTGGATATTTTGAAGAAGGAACTCAAGTCATAACATTGTCCATATTCTCTATTTTTACAATGAAACAGGTGAAAACCTGGCCAGCAGGAGCCATCTCTGCTCTTCAGGACTGTTTTGAGCACACAGACTGGCACATGTTCAGGAAGGCTGCCACCGATGGCAACTCGAAAAACTTGGAGGATTACACAGCATCAGTGACCAGTTACATCAGCAAGTGCATCGATGATGTCACTCTCTCCAAGACCATCACCTCACACTCCAACCAGAAGCCGTGGATAACTTCAGAGGTGTGTGCACTGCTGAGGATGCAAGATTCCACCTTCAGAGCAGGCAACAAGGTGGCAATAAGAACAGTGAGGTCCAAACTGTCCCGGGCCATCAGAAAGGCAAAGTGAGCACACACCCAGAGAATCCACAGCAACTTCCAGGACAGCGACGACATGCAGCGCCTGTGGCAGGGCATCCAGGCCATCACCAATTAGAGGACAAAATCACATGCCTGTGACAATAATGTCTTCCAGATGCAATGAACAACTTCTATGCCCAGTTTGAGGTGCAGAATGACGTGGCAGCGAGGAGGACCACCCCTCCTCCCAACAACTAGGTTCTATGTCTTACCACAGCTGATGTCAGGAAATATTTATGCAGAGTCAACCCACAGAAGGCTGCTGGACCAGACAACATCCTTGGCAGAGAGCTCAGAGGATGTGCAGACCAGCTGGCAGATGTTCTTACTGACATCTTCAACATCTCCCTGAGCAGTGCCGTCATTCCAATGTGCTTCAAGGCCACCATCATCTGCCCCATGCCAAAGAAGTCTTCAGTGTCCTGCCTCAATGACTACCATCCCGTCGCACTCACACCCATCATCATGAAGTGCTTTGATAGGCTCATCATGAGGCACATCAAGACCCAGCTGCCCCCTCACTGGATTCCAAGCATTTTGTGTATCATCCCAACCGCTCAACAGATGACGCCATCGCCACCATCTGGCCCTCACCCAATTGGACAAAAAGGAAACATATGTTCAAATGGTGTTCATAGACTTCAGTTCAGCATTCAACACAATCATTCCTCAGCACCTGATTGGAAAGCTGAACCTGCTGGGTCTGAACACACCCCTTTGCAACTGGATCCTGGACTTCCTGACTGGGAAACCTCAGTCAGTCTGGATCGGGAACAGAAATCTCCACCACCACCACACTGAGCACTGCCCCCCCCAACAGTCCACTGCTGTTCACTCTGCTGACACACGACTGTCTCTGAATGTAGGCAAAACAAAAGAGATGGTTGTTGACTTCAGGAGACTCTGCTAAACAACGATGGCTCCTCTGTGGAGATCATTAATTACACCAAATTCCTTGGTGTTCACCTGGCAGAGAACCTCACCTGGTCCCTCAACACCAGCTCTATTACCAAGAAAGCGCAGCAGCATCTCTACTTTCTGCAAAGTCTGAGAAAAGCTCATCTCCTACCCCCAATCCTCACTACATTCTATAGAGGGACTATCGAGAGCATCCTGAGCAGCTGCATCACTGCCTGGTTTGGAAATTGCTCTGTTTCAGATCACAAGACCCTGCATAGGATAGTGAGGACAGCTGAGAAGATCATCGGGTTCTCTCTTCCATCCATCATAGATATTTACACCACAAGCTGCATCTGCAAAGCCACCAGCATTGTGGATGACCCCACACACCCCTTACACAAAAGCTTCACCCTCCTACCGAAGCATTCGGGCCCTCACGGCCAGACTGTTTAACAGTTTCTTCCCTCAAGCAATCAGACTCCTGAATACTCAGAGACTGGACTGACACACACACACACACACACACACACACACACACACACATGCTCAACTGAACACCATCGGACTCCCTTTGCAATTTTGAACAAGTTTCTAAGGTTAATGCTTTATTGAGATTTAAATCAACAAAAACCTACTACCCTACCTTAAAGTTCAAACCTAAACATAACCTATAGTGTCAGTAAAAGCAAACGTGACATGAAAAACACAATGAAATTTCGTGTTGCTTCTATAAGTAACGGGAGCCATTTAGTCTGTGAAAACTGTGCAGTGCATGTAAACCTCATTACCTGACCTCAAGACTAAGAGGCGTACTAGCAACTGACACTTGAGGCTGTAGCTCCTCGTTAGTGCACCCGCCTCCCATGCCGGCTGACGCCGGTTCAGATCGCACTCGGAGTGGGTTGAGCAGAACAGGTTACATATGTTGACTTGTATTCTCTTCAGGTCCTTTGCAATTTGATCTCACTTGAACAAGTTTGTATATGTATTTAGTTATATAAATCAAACGTTAAAATCTGTTGCATTTCAAGTCATGCACTATAGCATTTAGATGTGTTTAGACGTCATGAGATAGCATTGTGTGAGAAATAGACTGAAAAGTAAGTTTATCAAATGATAATCTGCCTTATTACATGTGATTTGTGTTAAAGTGAATAAGAGTCAAAGTTGTTGTAGCGGCTCTAGTGAGGGAAACTGAGTGTGTGAAACTGGTTTAAAAAATAATCATTTTGCAAAAAATGTGTTATAGTAACGTTATTCAATCAGAACAGTTTGAACGAAAATTGCATTAAGAAAATACATATTGAATTAAGTTTTTCTCTTACCAAACTGGCAAATTGAAAAAAACTTTTTTTTTTTCTTGTTTAAAATACAAGTCACACAGCAGTTTGCTAGATTTTTGCTTAAAAATTTAATAAATACATACATTAATAAATAAATGACAATGGAGTTAGAAAAATCCAATTACTGTAATTCATGATATATCTTCATTGAAAATAAGACTAAATGCCTTCAAGTTTCTTAAGTATATATCTTGTTATAGATACATATGATGCTAAAGCTTTAACTATAAACATGTTCCAACAAATGACACCCAGAAAGTGTCCAAATACTTTTTGTCATATTTTTGAGCAATATTCCTATTGATTTACTATTTGAAAAATTTCAGATTTTTTATTTTTTTGCTAATTGTTTTGCTTGGAAAGCGTGCTTGAGGTCTTTCTGTAAAATAAATATTTTGTTATATAATACAAAGAAGTAAATATGTATATTTCGAGGTCAAAAAACTTTCTAGGAGCCAATGTTATATTCTTTTCTGGGGTATTGACTTAATCAAACTCCTTAACTGAACTGAACAAGCAAAACAGGTGCATGTCTGAGCCGTTCTGAACTTTAACATCTTTATTTAATCCTTTGATAAATTGAACTCAACAGTGTATGACAAACACTGAATGTACAACTTACATTCTGAAACCAAGGTCCCACGAGAAAAACAAAAACAGGCATTGTGTACATTTATGTTATGTTCAAAAGCACCCATATTAACTGTGACATGCTGAATAATTTTTGTTCATTTTATGAAAATGTATAAATTAATTTATTTACAAGCAATGTTTGCATAAAATAATCTAAATGAAGCAAATAGCAATTATGTCCCTCCTGGGGAAAAAAAATAAATAAAATTGAAATAATTTAAATACAATTTTAAACAATGCTTAAAACAGCCTAATTTCACAGTGCTAGAGTTTTGAAGGTTGTTTCAAGGTTGTTACTATGTGGTACTGTAGCTGTGGTGATATAAGTTGTATGTAGTGCATTGCTATGCTGTTTCAAGTGTGTTTTCAGTGGTGGCTATGACGTTGCTTGGTGGTTGCTAGGGTGCTTTGGTTGACCATGTCTGACCTTTATTTATTTATTTATTTTTAATTGTATGTGGAAAATAAATAAATAAATGAGATTATTATTCCCTTCTTCAATGCAAGTATATGGGAATACTTTCCTTTTATATTGTTCATCAAACAATATAATGACAGCAAATCAGTTTCCTGCACGCCACATGATTTGAAATATCTTTCATGTCCATAGCTCAAATGCTGTAGGAAAGGATACAGTTTAATTCTTATGATTATGGGTTTCTTCAAATCCCTAACACTGAGTTTGAGCTATGGTATTTTGTGATTTTGTTCATACCTCACTTACTATTCATTATAAAACATTTCCTCCTCTGCAGAATGCAGCAAATGGGTGTTGTTTTGGAACAGGAAATCTCATTCTGATTCTACTAATCCTTTCAGGCTTATTTTCTTTGAGCAACGTTTGCACTAAAGACTCAAATGAGGCCTATGGCAATTTTTCATTTTCTTATTAGTTTGTTGGGCTTGTAAATTTGCCAATAGACTAAGTGTGGTTTGCTTAGACTGATTAGTTTTCTATTGCCATGAGGTGGATCAGTGTTACACACGAGGAGATATTCTGGACTTGCCATTAGTGGATGCTGTCTCATTTAAATGTATACAATATTGCAAACTAATCATATAGACCATATTTTTGCATTTTACATATGTATGCTGCATTTTGTTACTTTGGAGACTGACAGCCTCAGACAGTCCTCATTCAAGGATTTTCTTTAAAAAAATCACTTTTGTGAGTTACAGGGATTTTCGAAGTGCAAAGTTAAATCAGGCGCAACAAGCTTCTCAAATAGATTTTCTTTGTCTGGGGTACATATTACACAGTTGATTTCAGATGAAGATGCAAAATGTGCAATTTATGTTCATCACTTGGAGTCTAAATTGTGTCTATGCTGTATATCACATGAATAACACACTGAGCTTAGATTGAATATAACACTTCCTGTTTAATTATTAACAACCTAAATCATAGTGCGAGCAATAGAGTTGAGTAAAGCACAGTGGAACAAGCTCCTTATGTGTCCATTTTTAAAACCTATTTGTCATTTTTATACTCAGTTAGTCCACTTGGTCCTGTGTTTTTGCACACAAATATTGTGTGCAAATTTTGTGTGGCTTTAATCTCTCCCATTGTCTAGACACACTTGTGTGCATTTACAAAGCATATACGAGGAAACTGCAGTTTGGACATTTAAAGGGTTCTGTTTCAGATTCAAGCAAAAATTATTGTAAATCGCCTTGAAACCAATCAAGAAAATGACAATAATGCACTATAGTTTAAATGGTTTTATTTCTTATATTTTGTCTGAACAAATGATGGACATCATTTGGAATAAGCCATCAATGTTAACGTGACTAGTAAACAAATATGGGTAGTAACACGTTACATTTACTCCGTTACATTTACTTGAGTAACGTTTTGAGGAAAATTGTACTTTTAGAGTAGGTTTAAAAGTGGGTACTTTTTACTAACACTCAAGTAAATTTCTAATGATTTTTTTTTTCCTTTAAATTCTTTACAAAGTGTGGCGTTACTGTCGTTACATTACTGGGTTTCATTTGAATTAATGTGTAATTTATTGAAATATTATTAAATGGGACTTCTATGAGAGCAGAAGTTCGTAGCTGCGTGTGATGAGACCGTCACTCAAGTCATCAGTGCAGCATCAAACTCTTCAAAGTGAAACACTTCGCTCCACTCAGTGAAAAAAATAATAGTTTTGTCATGCAATGCCTTCATTCAACACCAAGACAAGCTGATATTTCAAGATTAAAATCACAGCTCCAACTTCAGGCAGCATGTCGAGGTAAATTTTATCTATAATTCTAACGCGGGATTTTCTTTGTAATGAGATGGTCATTTTCAGGGTGATAATGTAACTGGCTCTTATGACATCTGTTTTTAAGTGTACATTTTTAAATCAGTACAGCAATATATCAGTGTGCTTTGTTTCGCATGTCATTAGCAGTGTTTACTCCGCGCCCTCAGGGGGGAACTGGAAACTATCGCAGCTACACCAGGTGGATTAACTGTATAAATCCATATAAACATCCAAGTTAATCGTTGCCATTCACGTGATTGACAACTGGAGCGGAACAGACAGCATTTCTGCGCGTGCACTGCGCGGTGCGCGGTGTGCTCGCGTGTGAGATATGTGGGCGCAGGTGATCGTCGCGATGAGAGTGGCTGTGTCCACTATCGTTCTCTCATTCATTATTTCCTATATAGTAAATGGCAGTTAGTGCACTATATCTCATCAGTAAGTGAACGAAATGAGTGAATTCGGACAAGAGTGTCGGAGCTCTGGGGCTGGTGCAGAAACGTCACATATGAAATTTTAAAATAGGCCTACTTGGGCCTTATTAGTTATTCATATCAAATTATATATTAATACAAATAAATCTTCATTTTGTTTGTCATTTTTAATATATACTGTGTGTTAATTATAAAGAGTAAACACGTGATAAAATATTACATTTAAAAATGTATCTGTATGTTTTGACTCTATATGTTATTATGTTAATTTAATCAAGTAATGATTTGTCAAAAAGTAATTGACTACATTCAGAATAAAATAAAACATTGCAGGAGTGAAGGTAGGAGTAAACTCCTAACATGTACATCTTCCCCTTGGTGGATTGTTGGAAATGAACTGTCATTGAGTGTACTTGAAATGTACACTTGAAATTAGAGTGCATTGTGGGTAAGAATGAGTGAGCAAATGTAGGGAATGAGTGGCTCACACAGAAATCAGACACTCCTACAAAATAGCGAAAACTCGAAATAGTGCACTACATCGTGCATAGGGGTGGTTTCAGACACAGCGAGTGTTCCATGGTCAGGGTTGGTGCCCTACATAGGTTGTGTACTCAGCATGTAGAGAGCGGCGGTACTGCTGTAAAGAACGATCTAAATACTTACAACACTGAAAACTGTAACTACACTGAAATAAGAATCAACACAGGACTTTAAAAGCTATGTTATAGCAAAAGAAGGCATTATATTTCAGCATTATATATAATTTCTTTGTGGGACATTTTCATGTTTTCACTGTAATAATTACTAGAAATGTTTCCAAACCTCTCTTGTTATTGACAAATTAATCCAGATCTGACAAGAGACCTTGAAAGGATAGTTCACCCAAAAATTACAATTCTCATTATTTACTCACCCTCATGCAACCCCAAATGTGTATGACTTTCTTTCATCTGCTGAACTCAAATGAAAATTATTTAGAATAATTTCTCAGCTCTCTAGGTCCATACAATGCAATTGAATGGGTGGCAACATTTTAAAGCTAAACAAACAAACACAAGTCAGCATAAAAGTAATCCATAAGACTCTAGTGTTTAAATCAGTATCTTCTGTGATTGGTGTGGATGAGAAAAAGATCACTTTCTTCTTGTGTTTTTGATGATTCACATTCTTCTCTGCATATCGCCCCCTGCTGTCTAGCATAAAATGACAAATATTCTCTCCCACACCTATCATATAACTTCTGAAGACATGGATTAAATCACTGGAGTCTTGTGGATACTGCCTTTATGTGCTTTTTGTGTGGCCTACAGAGCTAAAAAATTATTTTTAAAATCTGATTATGTGTTCTGCTGAAGAAAGAAAGTCATACTCATCTGGGATGGCATGAGGGTGAGTAAATGATAAGAGAATTTTCATTTTTGGATAAACTATCTCTTTAAAGTGATAGCTCAGTCAGAATTTTATATTCTATCATCATTTCTCTACCCTCATTTTGGTCCAAACCAGTGTGAGGCTTTGTATTATGTAGAAGTCAAAATATGTTAGACAGAATGTTAGGGACTGACAGTCTCGCTCACCATTCACTTTCAATATATATTGATCAGATCTATGTACATCTTACACAGTTAAAGTTTGGCCTTTATTGCTGTACTGTCATATACACAGTATAGCTGTCATTGACGTCATAGCTGTTACAATGGCATGTAAATTGCTGGAATTGTCCCATCAACATGTAGGACCAGATTTATCTATTTTCTCATTTGTTTTTCCTAATTTTCAGCAATGCATTTTTGGCTGTTGGCTTTCTCTCAAGTCATAATGAACATTCTTTGAAGCATCTTTCTGATATAACAGTCTCTTTATTGTAGTGCCGTGCAGTTGAACAGCTCTGGTCTCCTCAGGCTGTGTTTAGACTCCACAGTTGGTTAATGTGGCCGTAACCACAGTGTCTGAACTCACAGTCAGACAGACTTATCTCTCAAACACCAGAGGCGTATAACACATGCACACACAATTACTTACCCCTCTAGCACATCCGAACATCTCTCTAGCATATGACAAGCGCACACAGCGTCCTGCTTAAATTATAGAGCGCATCACGCTTAAACGTCAGGGGAAGAACTCAACCCAATTCATTACATGGTGGGAAACGATTTTTCTAGTTTCAAAGGAGGTGTGACCTCATACAAAATTGAACATTCACGAACAAATCTTAATTAAGACCAATACCAGTTAGCTTTTTTAAATTGCCATGCCCCCAAATCTAAAAATAGTAGCTTAAAGGGTAGTTCACCCATAAATTGAAATTCCATCATCATGTACTCATGGTCTTGATTAGACGAAGGATCGTTCTGAACTTTTTGTCCCCAGAACAAACAAACAGTTACTTTTAGCAGAATGTCCGAGCTGCTCTTTTCCATAAAATGTGAGAAAAAAAATTATCAGATAGGTTTGGAACAAAATGAAGGATAAGTATATGATTCCAGAATTCCATATTTGGGTAGACTAACTTTTTAAGGAAAATCCAGAGTTCCTGGTAAATCCAACATTGCGGTGACATTCAAATGCACTCATCTCGTAAATATGATCATTGTGACTTGAAGAAAGCATATAGCCTTTCTTGTGTTTGCTTTCATTAGTGAACTCCTGATATGATCAAACAGCAGTACACACTTCTATTAAACCCAGTTTAAGACAGTGACTGGCAGATTGCTGGGATTCTGCAGCAGGATGTCTGTGGAAAAGTGATTCCATGTGGATTTGTGTTGTTTTGGCACATCAATCTTTCTCATAACTAATTTAATTATCAGTGTTTATTTCCAGCACGAAGCCCTTTAATTCACCAAACAGAATGACAGTGGTCCCTCTTTGGCCATATTTCTGCCCAAAATAAATAAATAAAAAAAAATTGATAATAATCAACATAATTTATAAGAACATTATGAAAAGCACTGTTGGAAAGATTTACAATAATAATAAAAAAGTAGAATTTCACACAATGGGACTGATAAAGCAGAGACAATTTGCAGCTGTTTTCTGTTAGGTACATTCTGGCTGTGTGAATATATACAAATGTCTTTTTCTTCTGTTTCATACATCAGACTAAAAGAGCCAATTAATTCAAAAAAATTCTCAAAGACACATTGGGATTGGACCATAACAACACTCTTAACAATAAAAAACACATTAAACCTTGCACTCATCTCCACGTGTAATTAGATTCATTGAAAGAAAGAAAAAAAAGAAAAACAGAAATGTAAACCCACATTTATCTTTAATATTGAGTCAACAATAAATGCTGCTACTATTCCGAAATCCATGCAGAGCAAGGACAAATCATTAATGCCTCTCTTGTGCAGTGTACTGTGAGTTCTAATTTATTGTGATGCAATTAATCTGATATTTGCCCATGCAAAACATATGCTATAGGGTATTGTGGGTGGTTGTCAATTTGTAGCTGGAGTGGTTGCTTAATGGCCAAAGAGCCCACCTGCAAGTCTCTATGAAATTCATTTCCCTAGATATATCCCAGCTTTTTGTATGTATGTAATTATTTATTTCTTAAGTTTTATAGTCTGCCAGGCAAAAACTTTAAGTATAATTGCTTAGAAAAGTAATTGCACACCTCTCCTCAACAAGCCGCATGATTCATGGTATCATACTTGTCCATAGCACAGACAGCGCAGAATGAGTTGTGCACTGAAATTTAGTACTTAATGGTTAGGGATTTTTTGAAATCGCTAACCCTAAATATGAAGAAAGTAATAGCGATACCACTGAATTTAAACTGTGGTGACAGCATTTCAGTCAAGACAACTCTCGGAATAAACTTAAGGGGTCATGATGGATATGACAAGTTAGAAGGTTTGGTCTTGGCACACTAGATCTGCTTACGCAGCTGCTGTACAATTAGACATTCATACAATCCCCATGAACGAGATCTAGACCCCTGGTGCTGAGGAGGAGGAGGTTTTAAGAGATATCTTATGACCAACAACTGAGGCTAAATGTAGTTAGCCTGATTTAAATGTAAACTGGCAAAAATATTGTACTTAGATACATGTGCTTTGGTTTCATAGATGGCTACATGTCTACTACTAGTGCACCTAAATTGGAAATACAATAGGCTAATTGAATTGCTAATGATAGCATGAACTTCCAAGGACTTCTAGCATAAGCATTAGAAAAAAGAAAAAAAAAAGAAAATTGTCAAAGCTGTGTTCAGATGTTTGGATTTGTTCTGATTATATTTGTATACATGTCACAGCCACACCTCAGACTTCTCCATGCCATGTCACAACCGAACCTCAGACTGCTCCATGCCATGTCACAGCCAAGCCCCAGACTTCTCCATGCCATGTCACAACCGAACCTCAGACTGCTCCATGCCATATCACAGACAAGCCCCAGATTTCTCCATGCCATGTCATAGCCGAACCTCAGTCTGCCCAATGCCATGTCACAGCCAAGCCCCAGACTTCTCCATGCCATGTCACAGCCAAGCCCCATTCTGCTCCATGCCATGTCACAGCCAAGCCCCAGACTTCTCCATGCCATGTCACAGACGAACCTCAGTCTGCTCCATGCCATGTCACAGTCAAGCCCCAGACTTCTCCATGCCATGTCACAGACGAACCTCAGTCTGCTCCATGCCATGTCACAGACGAACCTCAGTCTGCTCCATGCCATGTCACAGCCAAGCCCCAGACCTCTCCATGCCATGTCACAGACGAACCTCAGTCTGCTCCATGCCATGCCACAGCCAAGCCTCTGCTCCACGGTCCAGGCCTGCCTCTGCTCCACAGAGGACCTCCATCCCTACAACTCCACCTTGGTCCTCAGCCCCATTGGCTCCGCCCCTCGATTCTCTCAAACATATAAAAATTTGAAAATGAACCTATGAATGCATATTATACATTTATTATACATAATTTATGTTTTAGAAAAGTGTAGCTGCAGTAATGTACTTATAAGTAACTACATTCATTAAAAGTAAGTAACTGTAATGTGATTACAAGAATTTAAATTTAACACTACTTATTTTACAATAGATTAAAATATCTAATTACTTTGTAATCAGTAGCTCAGTGGTAAAGACGCTGGCTACCAGGTTCGATCCCCACAGCCACCACCATTGTGTCCTTGAGTAAGGCACTTAACTCCAGGTTGCTCCGGGGGGATTGTCCCTGTTATAAGTGCACTGTAAGTCGCTTTGGATAAAAGCGTCTGCCAAAAGCATAAATGTAAATGTAAATGGAGTTCACTAGTTCAATTACCAGGGTGTGCTGAGTGACTCCTGCCAGGTCTCCTAAGCAACCAAATTGGTCCTGTTGCTAGGGAGAGTAGAGTCACATGGGGTAACCTCCTCGTGGTTGCTATAATGTGGTTTGTTCTCGTGGGGCATATGGTGAGTTGAGCGTGGATGCCACTGTGGATGGCGTGAAGCCTCCACACACGCTATGTCTCCGTGGCAACGAGGTCAACAAGCAACATGATAAGATGCCCAGGTTGACTGTCTCAGATGCAGAGGCAGCTGGGATTTGTCCTCTGCCACCCGGATTGAGACGAATTGCTATGCAACCAGGAGCACTTAAAAAGCACATTGTTATTTGGGCATTCAAAATTGGGTGAAAAATACGAGAAAAAAAGTAAAGTAAAGTAAAGTAAAGCAGTATATGACCACAAATGTGATTTGAAATCTACAACAGAGAAGAATAATTTACTTTCTGTGAATAATGACTTCTGTTCCTCTCACTAATTAATTGTATGGTTTCAAAAGACTGAAAATCATACAAGGCATATTTCCACTTTCACTGAATACAAAAAAGCAACTCGGATGCCTAGCATTTCATTTTGGTTTCCACAAAAGAAAAAAAGAAAAAATAATAATAATATGCTTTATTCCTTTAATAATAATTTTATTCAGTAAGTTACTGCAAAACATCTAGAAGAAATACAACTTATTTCTTCATTCCTAAAGGATTCCACCTACACACACACACACACACACACACACACACACACACACACAGAAGCATATCTGCTAGACAATCAATGAGAACTGCCGAGTGTGTGCTTCTATCCACCTGCACACCTGCCAGAAAACAAAAGTACACAGTTCTCCAGGAACAAACGTACAGTTCACCAGCCTCCTGGATAGCTCGCAGTGCCGCTGTGAAGCCAATATCAAAGGTGTGCACATCTTTTTATAGAGACATTTGTTTTGCGACCAACAGTGCTTCCTGGCAAAGGCAAGGAGTCAGCAGTCCTACAGCTCCTATAGTCTGCTCTCGGCCAGGAACTGAGGACAACACACAACAGATGCTTGCATCCCGACTTTATTGGTTAAACAGCATTGCGTTGTCTTGGAGTTTTTGTTTTTTTTTCCCCCTCGGAGTCCTGGTGCTAAAAATAGTTTTGCAATGCTGAACATTGCAGCAGCATTCTGTAAACTGCTGTAAGAGTAGTTATTTTTTGTCATTTAAGGTATTGAGGATAGGTTAGATGTTTTGCTAATAGCATCCTGTGACATTATATTTACTTGAATTTTATTTTTGCTATCCTGTTGTCCTTATTTGTTTCTCTCTTTTTATCTCATGCCTATTTACCTTTTAGGACATTGGCCTCCCAATTGGTAACTGTATCTGATACATCTAGGAGGCAGGTGGATAACTGCAGCCTGAAGGGGGAGTTGTGTATCTGGTTTCCGTTATTTGAAATTGCACTTTGGTGGCGTTAAGAAAGCATGACTTAATCTTGGAAAACTATTAAATGGTTATTGAATTTTTTTTAGTGTTTATCTATTATAAATTGTGTATATAGAGGCCGCACATTTAAGGAGGCTATAGGGGGTAGAGTGCCCTTTATGTTAGATAACTTGCTGTTTCTTTTTGTTTCCTGTTTTTGCATAGAAAGAGAGTTTATTTATTTTTTAATTTTTTTAGAACATATAGTTCTCTTTTTTGGAGTTAGCTTTGTTTTTGTTTATTGTGTTGGCCTTGCTCTCCCCTGAAGTCTTTTTCTTCCAAAATAATTAAATAAATAATAATAATTATATATATATACTGTATATATATATATATATATATATATATATATATATATATATATATATATATATATATATATATATATAATAAGATTGAAGTCATTATGACTCTATTTTTATTTTTCAAAACTATAGTTTTGACAAATCCTTTAGGACATCTACTTTGCGCATGACACAACTAATTTTTCCAACAATTGTTCACAGACAGATTGTTTCACTTATAATTCACTATATCACAAATTCAGTGGGTCAGCATCTTGGAAAATTCCAGAAAATTATGTCAAGCCTTTAGACAATTAGCCAATCAGATTCTGATAGGCCAATTGGCTAATTGAAGTAAATTGGAGGTGCACTTGTGGATGTATTTAAGGCCTACCTTCAAACTCAGTGCCTCTTTGCTTGACATCATGGGAAAATAAAAAAAAACTAGCCAAGACCTTGGAAAAATCAATTGAGGACCTCCACATGTCTGGTTCGTTCTTGGGAGCAATTTCCAAATGCCTGAAGGTACCACATTCATCTGTACAAACAATAGTACGCAAGTATAAACACCATGGGACCACGCAGCCATCATACCGCTCAGGAAGGAGATGCATTCTGTCTCCTAGAGATGGACATAGTTTGGTGCGAAAAGTGCAAATCACTCACAGAACAACAGCAAAGGACCTTGTGAAGATGTTGGAGGAAACAGGTAGACAAATATCTATATCCACAGTAAAATGAGTCATATATCGATATAACCTGATAGGCTGCTCAGCAAGGAAGAAGCCACTGCTCCAAAACCACCATAAAAAAAAACAGACTTCAATTTGCAAATCCACATGGGGACAAAGATCTTACTTTTTGGAGAAATTACCTCTGGTGTGATGAAACAAAATTGAACTGTTTGGCCATAATGACCATCATTTTATTTGGAGGAAAAAGGGTGAGGAATGCTTGCCAAAGAACACCATCCCAACCGTGAAGCATGGGGGTGGCAACATCATGTTGTGGGGGTGCTTGGAGGGACTGGTGCACTTCACAAAATAAATGGCATAATGAAGAAGGAAAATTATGTGGATATATTGAAGCAACATCTCAAGACATCAGCCAGGATGTTAAAGCTCGGTCATGGGTCTACCAAATGGACAATGACCCCAAGCATTCCTCCAAAGTTGTGGCAAAATGGATTAAGGACAGCAAAGTCAAGGTATTGGTGTCACCATCACAAAGCCCTGACCTCAATCTGATAGAAAATTTGTGGGCAGAACTGAATAAGTATGTGGCCTGAGCCCTACAAACCTGACTCATCAGTTACATCAGTTCTGTCTGGAGGAATGGGACATAATTCCAGCAACTTATCGTGAGAAGCTTGTGGAAGGCTACCCAAAACTTTTCACCCAATTTAAACAATTTAAAGGCAATGCGACCAAATACTAACAAAGTATATGTAAACTTCTGACCCACTGGGAATATGATGAAAGAAATAAAAGCTGAAATAAATATAAAAAATATATATATATATATATATATATATATATATACACACTCACCTAAAGGATTATTAGGAACACCATACTAATACTGTGTTTGACCCCCTTTCGCCTTCAGAACTGCCTTAATTCTACGTGGCATTGATTCAACAAGGTGCTGAAAGCATTCTTTAGAAATGTTGGCCCATATTGATAGGATAGCATCTTGCAGTTGATGGAGATTTTTGGGATGCACATCCAGGGCACGAAGCTCCCGTTCCACCACATCCCAAAGATGCTCTATTGGGTTGAGATCTGGTGACTGTGGGGGCCATTTTAGTACAGTGAACTCATTGTCATGTTCAAGAAACCAATTTGAAATGATTCGAGCTTTGTGACATGGTGCATTATCCTGCTGGAAGTAGCCATCAGAGGATGGGTACATGGTGGCCATAAAGGGATGGACATGGTCAGAAACAATGCTCAGGTAGGCCGTGGCATTTAAACGATGCCCAATTGGCACTAATGGGCCTAAAGTGTGCCAAGAAAACATCCCCCACACCATTACACCACCACCACCAGCCTGCACAGTGGTAACAAGGCATGATGGATCCATGTTCTCATTCTGTTTACGCCAAATTCTGACTCTACCATCTGAATGTCTCAACAGAAATCGAGACTCATCAGACCAGGCAACATTTTTCCAGTCTTCAACTGTCCAATTTTGGTGAGCTCTTACAAATTGTAGCCTCTTTTTCCTATTTGTAGTGGAGATGAGTGGTACCCGGTGGGGTCTTCTGCTGTTTTAGCCCATCCGCCTCAAGGTTGTGCGTGTTGTGGCTTCACAAATGCTTTGCTGCATACCTCGGTTGTAACGAGTGGTTATTTCAGTCAAAGTTGCTCTTCTATCAGCTTGAATCAGTCGGCCCATTCTCCCCTCTAGCATCAACAAGGCATTTTCGCCCACAGGACTGCCGCATACTGGATGTTTTTCCCTTTTCACACCATTCTTTGTAAACCCTAGAAATGGTTGTGCGTGAAAATCCCAGTAACTGAGCAGATTGTGAAATACTCAGACCGGCCCGTCTGGCACCAACAACCATGCCACGCTCAAAATTGCTTAAATCACCTTTCTTTCCCATTCTGACATTCAGTTTGGAGTTCAGGAGATTGTCTTGACCAGGACCACACCCCTAAATGCATTGAAGCAACTGCCATGTGATTGGTTGATTAGATAATTGCATTAATGAGAAATTGAACAGGTGTTCCTAATAATCCTTTAGGTGAGTGTATATATATAACGCACAACATGACCAGTATAGTGCATCTCCCGAACACATGACTCTTAGTCGGTTCTTTTGAATCTACAGCGTGCAACATACAGCGCAACACATGTAGTCCGATCCCTGATTCTTTTAAATCTACAGCACGACCAATGAAGTCCGATTCTGGAACGGGACTCTTCAGCTGGCGCCACACTAGCCGATTTTTTTTCCAGTGATTTTCAGCTGTGTGCTTCATTGACATAAACACCGGCCAGGCTGAGAATGACAAAGCGTAAATTAGCGTCTGTCAGTGGGAGTTTGTTAATCACTTGACAGTTAGGACCGCCACCGCCATGTCAACGTATGCCAATAAAGTACCGCAAGAGCTTTTCTAGAGCAGCTGACTGGTGCGGCCACTGCAGTTGCTCCAGAGGAGCTGCAAAAGTTCTGAATGATGACAATGCTCATTCACAATTGGCCAGGCTCACAACATGACAACGGTTACACGTTTCATGAACTGTGTTCACAATGGCATACAGTACATATTACTCTTTATTTCTTCTGCTATGTCAGTCTATTAATAAGAGTAGTGTGATAGTATTCCATTGCTATGGTGTTTATTCTGACACCTCAAGTTCTAAGTACAGTACATCATGTTTATATCATGCTATATTATGTTTGTAATAGTAATATCATGTTTATTCATAAAAAAAAATCAAAATTATTATATATACTGACATTTGGCTTGCTTGAAATAGCGATTCTGTTGCTTAGGTGGGGTCTTGTGTTCATGTCAAGAGACCAATGTGCTTCATCTTTTACTGAAGAACTGACAATATGGCAAACTGATCTGAACATTTTCATCACACTCAGCTGCATTTCTTCACAAACGCTGAATGTAATCCAAAGTGATTCTGTCACCAAGCATTTTCCTGCCTTTTTTTCCAACACTAAAATTTCCTTACTTCTGTTTTTTTATTGAACGTAATTTCTTTACACACTTAAATTGCAATACATTAAATAAATACAAAATCACACACTTTTACAAGACGTTACTGGATGAATGGCTTCCTAAAGGTTGTATTCACACCTGGCTCAATTGTACCATTTATTTCAGATCCTGGTGTGTTTTCTCCCTTAGTTCGGTTCATACAGGCATATAAATGACAATGAAAACAGGTGAACAACAAAAGGAATAAAATAACCACAATGGAAATTTTACAGCTTTTGCTCTGATTTAACCCTTGTGCAACCTTATGGACATTTTTGTCTTTTTTATTTACATTTTTTCGATAATTTTGGCTGTGTTTATGCAAAAATACATCTATAATACACTCACAACCTTCAGGAAAAAATGTCCCCCATTGAAATCCATTAAAACTGCAATATTTGACCCCAGTGCCATTAAAGCATAAAATCATGAATTCTATGATATAATGCTTTCATTCCAGAGCCCTGGATGCAAAATAGACATTTTTTATATTTTCTACAAGATGTTGCAATTTTTCTCATGTTTAACCTGTGGAGCAAATACATGCTTTTTACCTATTTTCTGTTTGCTGGATTATAGAGCACTGCAGGCCACCTGAATAAATGATGAAGATAAAATTGTGTGGGTGTGTTGGTATGGATGTTAGAGTGTGTTTTGTATGTGTGTTTTGAGAAATGTGTTTGTGTGTGTGTGTGTGTGTATGTGTTTAAAAAACAACAGTGGCAATGTAAAAAAACTGACATTTAAGGAATATTTGGTAGTTATGATCAGGACTGATGTTGGTAAAAAAAAACCTAATTGAAAGTGGAAAATAATATAAATATATTATGGCAGTTTTTTGATGCTGACATTTTTGTCCTCTATGTCCTCTATAATAATCTCCTAAGCATTTAGTCTATGGAAAAATATATATATATAAAAGTGCAATTATATAAACAAACTGGTATTTTAAGGGATAAAATCCTGAAAATGAATGAATATTTGGTAGTTATGATCAGGACTGATGTTGGTTAAAAAAATTCACTAATTGAAAGTGGAAAATAATATTAATATACAATATTATTATGGACACAATTTGTCCATAAAATCGAGTTCTTTGGAGTCTGCTAGTGTGAAACACATCCCATTTCTGAGGGTAGTAATAAAAATTGTTCCTTAAAAGTTAAAATTGTTCATAGAACCATTAAGGAATCAAAATGTTTAAGTGGAATTGGAACCAGAATCGTTAAATTCATTACAATACCCATTTCTGCTCAATTGTGCTCACATACAGTTCAGTACATTCAAAAATGCCTCATGAAGAAACATTGAACTAGTTTTGACTCCAATAGCACTAAATGTCATTGCTCTCTCAAATGTCATATGACAAATTGTGAAACAGCAAATTTGACTCTGTGGAAGTGCAAATGAGTGCTATGGCAGAGGGGATGATTTTCAGCAAAAATGATGGAAATGTCTCTTTAGAGAGAAGGTGCATATGTTCTCTATTAGCTTTGCACAATGTCTAATTGTTGTTAGGTGATCCATCAATCTGTCACCCCCATAACCTGTGTTTCACCTTGCTCCTTAAGGTTAACTTCCTTTCATCCCTCTTTAACTTATTTGATTATCTGCTTCTCCCACTCTGTGGCTCACTCTCTGTCTCCTTTCATACTCTAAATTCATCCACTGTTCATTTTCTACCTGGCCATCCAACTTCCCTGAATACGTCCAGCCCATTTCTCTGCATTCAGAGCACTTGATGTCAATGTTTATTTGCTTCAAGTAAATTCATCCTCAGCCCAATTCCAACTGGCCCATACATCACTCATTAGAGTACAAAAACGGGGTGCTTTGGCACTTTTCGTGCCTTTCAACTCATTACCTGTCCCTCAAAATTATCGCTTGGCTTGTGCTTTTAGCACTCCCTCAACTTTAAGCTGTTTGCATATACCCTGCAAATGAATAATGCTCCCAAGTGAGTGAAAGATTGTGATATATCGACTGTTAAACACTGCTCATCTGAAGCTAGCTCAAGTAAAATGCTAATGAATGCTCTGCGAGTACAGGAGCATTTCATACCGCTTTCAGAGGAAACTCCAAAATGAACACTCGACCAAAGTGTAGAGCAAAATCCTCCTTGGTAAAAAATCTCCTTGGAACGTAAACCAACTGAGATACTTGTCAGTTAGCCAGCAACTATTTTTCTTTTTTTCTTTTAAATAAATGACAACTAACCAGTGAAAATGTGTGAACATAGATTATCTTCTGAGGGGGCTAGGAATTGAAGGGTGCTGTAAATGTGGAATAGCACACCTAAAATGTCCCTACATGGTAGATATCACTGAAATAGGTGTGAGAAATCACACCTGTCTCTGTGACAGCCTTAAACCCAAAGTATACTTTGATTTTGATGCAAAGTCAACGTTAACTTACTAGCGCATCTTTGTGACAACAACAGCTCAAATATGAGTGTTGCCACCTTTTGGACCAACTAATTTGTGCAAATAATTCCAGGCACATGTGTATCTTGCACATTCAAAGACGGGCGGTTAGAAAATTGGGTTGCGTATATTCAGCGCTGGAGCACTCTGATGATTTCGAGATTTGCGGCAGCATTCACATCTGACCTAAGTATACTTTTGGCTTTAGACTCAGTAAACAATAAAAAAGTGTCAGGGAGCTAGCCTGAAAACATTGTGTGATTATGTTTGTTGACATTGCCCTTCCAAAAATCCAAACTTAAGTTAAACATATTTGCCAGTTATTATTTTCACATGCAAATGAGCTTTGCGGCAAACTCTTCATTGTGTTACCATTGGGCACATGAGGATGCTTCGGAGGCTGAACATGAGCTTCACACTCTTGTGGACAATACAACTGCCACAAAAGTAGTCATCCACAAACCAATTGCATTTAATTATAGTTTGTTTATGATATTGAACACCCACTTTTCACCACCGAACCAATTCCTGACTTAAAATCCCCATTCATCGTAATTGCATGGAAAAGAGTGACCAGAACATTCCACGAAGAAAAGAAGTCATACTGGATTAAAATGACAAGAGGATGAGTACATATCGACAGAATGTTCATATTTGGCTGGACTAATCCTTTAATGCATTGGAAGATAAACTTTGTGATTGTTCCCCCCACTGCTGTGAATTGCTCATTAGTGAATCTGAACTGCAGATGAGGTTGCCGTGCTATGCATTGTGGCTGTTTGATCACATGACATCTCCTCAACATTATCTTCATGGTCTCGGCAACAAAGCAGGTGGGGACACACAGTAGGGAGCTTTGCCATTCTCTTTTATCATGTCTCTTTCAGCCAGCAAATGTAAAGTTAAGAACAAGGAAATAATGAAGCCAGAATGCACACAGACACATTCAGCGAATCTGAAAGGTGCTGGAGTTTCCTTTCACTTCCTCTGCCTTTTCCCAGTTTGCTGCATCCCCTTCATCTCAAGCTTTGATCACTGCCCCTTTTCTCGAAGACATCCTCTTTTTCTTTCTTTCTTTCTTTCTTTCTTTCTTTCTTTCTTTCTTTCTTTCTCCTCCTTTCTAATCTTGACTTTGATCAGAATCTGGCAGTCTTGTTCATCCCTTCCCCTGTTCATTGGCTTCCATGTTAGATTATTTTACACAGAGGCGATTCTAGGGACTCTGGGGGCCCTGGGCTGGTTTAGCACCCCATTCACTAAAGGGAACTATGCAGATCAGCCAACAGCACAAATGGTCCCGCAGAGTGCAGTATGTGGATACACACATTAACCAGTTGCTCTACTTTTACGTGTGAAATTTCAGCGCAAAACCCAGCACCTTATTCACTAGCCACCCTTAATCTATTTTAGCAGGTGCAATCAGCACTGAAATTGCATTGCGTCTCGAGTATTTCAATTAAGTTATTGTTATTGCGTTCCATGCTAACATGTCTCCTTTCTATGTAAATTAGGCTCATTGATGCGCTTCATTCACAAAAATTGCCTGCCACAATTTAGATCATGCTATTACTGCCAAATAAATGTAGGCAGTAAAATTAATTTTATTCAGTTGATTGTGAACATTTTCAATTGATCATATCAAATGACGTAGAAGAGCGTAGTAACCTGACATATATCCAGATGTGCAGTGTAGTCAAGCACACGTTTTGCATGTTTAAGAGATGATTGAGGTGTCTGGATCACAGTGATGATGTACAGTCCCAGTGCATTTAGCACTCTGTGTACTCCTGATATAAATTAATTAATTACTCTTACTGTAACATTTCTATCATAAAACAGTGGTGAAATATCGAAGCTGGAGATTACACCTTTCTAACGATGTAGCTATATTTTTTCGCAATTAAATAAGAATTGTACAGAGAATATCATGCAGTGAATCTAAACAATACTCATCATGACTCGCACAGCCTTTGGCAATCTTTTCATGAGCAGTGATACTTCAGTAAATAGTCTATTACTGATTCTGTAACAGTCAGCACGGTCATGCCTCTTCTTCTCCTCCTCTTTCTTTTTTCCTCTTCTGACTCCCAGGAGTGAACCACCACTAGTGTAACTTTCGCCCACAGGGGGCCCTTACCTAGCTTGGGGCCCAAGGCAATTGCCTGCCTTACCTGTCCCGTATGCCCACCTCTTGCTTTTACAGGCAGAATTTTTGCTGTATATATGTACATTTGCATGTACTGTAAATTCTTAGCAGATCAATCATTCCTTTTCCTGAATTTGTCTGATAGATTAATTTTGTAAAATGCATAATTAAATGAACAAAATGGCTCCAATACACTCTGATAAATGACAATATTTGTAAAGAAAAAATAATGTACCAGCTAAGGGTGTTGGTGCTTAATAGAACTCTAAAGGGATAAAAGCCTAAAGGGATAGTTTTATGCATTCAACACATGCTTAAATCGCTCAAAGCATGTTATGCATTTAAATCCAGTCTTTAAGGACATGTATACAGTATAACAGTTTAAAACAATACAATTCTAATTAAATATATTTTCACATATAACACGTATCACACTTATTATTCACTAAACTGGAAAACACTCTGGGCTATAAATCATTAAAAAAGATGTGATTAATTCTAAATTTACATTCCCAGTCCTCGCATGTGCACCAAAACTTGGTCAAACTCCACACATGCAATCCATATGGATCCTTCAAAAATGATCCATATCAAACACTCAGTTTTAACATACAACGCTTCTGAACACACAATTAATCAATTTATAAGTATTTTGTGTAAAATTTTATATTTACCCAAATAATTCTTAACCAATTAACAAAATTAGGAACTCTCTTGCACAATGTATGTTCTCACGTCTCTAATCAGCACACATGCGCAACATAAGAGTGTTTCGCAAAAATCCGATTCTTAAAGGGCTCTCCAGTTTAATTTCATGAAATTTCTCCATTTAGCTATATAAGTGTTGTAACATGTACTTTGTCATGTTAACATTCTGAATTTATTGCACTAATTTATGTGGTAATAATATGCACTGATTACTGTCTGTTATTGTACTTGATGATGTTTTTATTATTATTATTATTTTAGATTATGAAAATATTTTTTATATTTGTTTTACAAAGAACAGCATCAATAATATAGAAATGATGGCTGTATAAAAGGGTGGCAATTCTGCACTCTACTGTGTCCATGTTGTCTGATATCGACTGAGTGATATAATTGACCAGAAAATATGTTGGTGTTAAAGTAGGTGGTGCACCGGGTCACACCTTCCAATCATGTGGCCCACTGGCAGTATGAAGGTGTTTAACAGTGGGCATGACGTTTTCATTCAAATTTGCGCAGCCAAGCTGTTTTGAACCACCACAACTAACTTGAAAACACCTTTTTTTTTGGCTAGATTTTGTTCAAAATGGAGTCACACCCATTCTTTCTTTGATTTTGCTAGAACAATATTGTCACCTTTATAATATACAATTTAATATACATACATTTTCTGATAAATGCTCATTATAGTGGTTGTGATAATGAAACTCCCACTTTTCTATTTGTTAAATGCGTTGCCTTGTCTTTATCTCGAGAAAGTACAGGAGGTTAGCTAGATCAATCCGAAAAATACCTTTTAATTATTATTTTTTTTCCCCCAACTCAATCTAGATATTTGCTGTGTCTGGAATAGTATATTACCATACTACTCTATTTTGTCTGTATATCAGCTGCAGAAGACAAAGATTAGCATGGCAGTATGCTATCTGAAAGCAATTATCATAGAAAATAACTGCACAGAGGCATTGCGAATATAGCCACTGAGTGAGCCCTACTTGCCTTAAATATATTTTAAGTCATACAATTTGAACATATTTGTAGATTATATTTAGCATTTATTTGTTTGACAATGTGCAGAATATTGTTGAACAGTGTGATCTGATTGAAAAAAATAAAATTATATATATATATATATATATATATATATATATATAAATCTATTATTAGTTATATAGTAATTGTAAAGAAATAGGAGGAATGTGTGAAAATAACTTGCAAAATGTCACTAATTTGAAGGCACCTTGGCTCTGAGAAGATGGTAGTCATAGAAACAGTGAGGGGAAAAAGAGACAAGGAAGGTAGACGCTGAATGACGGTGACAGGTCATTTCTTTGCAGTGCTAACCCTTAGTAAACGACAGCTCCATTCTGTTGACTAAAGACCTTGCTCCTGTAGACAGAGACACATTTTAAGACACTAACTTTCAGAGGGAGCCATTTCTTTGTAATGTGCAACATAGCAAGAACTTGTATTGGTTAAATTTGCTTGTAGCACATCTCTCCTGTTTCCATTTTCTTTTTTAAATCCGGCTGTTTCTGAATCTGTGTAGCATGTTAAACCTGCTTCAAATACAGAAGTAGTTGCTACCAGATGCTTATTAGCTAGCTACATTGAAGCTATGTAAATTAGTCTGCAATATTATCTTTTGTACTTCCCAAACCTACTTGACAGTTTAGGAGAGTGCATTGGATGAATGCCTTCATTTGGTCGGTTCTAAACAAATGTAGTGCTTTGTCATGTTACACCACTAATCATTGGAAAAAAAAAATGCCTGTAACTGATACTTACAGTAACTATTTATTTTTTATGTGATTATTGTCTGTTTTGTTGTCTCAAATACTTCTCCTAAAATTCTTTACTTAATAAATATAGAAAAAAATGACACAGTTTTATTAATTGATTGATTTATTGATTTGTGATTCTCATGAAACACTTTAAGAAAATGTCATATTTACCCCAAATCAATACATAATAATAATAATAATAATAATAATAATAATAATAATAATAATAAATATAGCTGCAAGCAGCAATACTGGGGTCAAGCCAATTATCAGCAACATGAGCAGTGAAAGAAGCATTGTGACACATTTTAAGATAGAATTCTGATGAATACTCTAGGGAAAATTTTTTTTAAAAATTTGGCCATGTTCTCCAGATACACTACTGTTCTCTTTGTGTGTACTAGTTGCACATTAAAATCTCTAATCAGCAGATTTAAATTTCATGTTGTTTAGACAAATGTTATAGAAGTATTAGCAACAACAAAACGTTTACATAAAATCAAATCATGGTAACATTGTTCTCTGCATGACCCACACAATCTAACAAGACCAGTTTCAGAAAATGCAAACATACAACCTCAAGTCCATTTTGGTGTGATCAATGTCAAATTTGTTGTTGATTGGCCAATAGCTACAATGTTCCCTATCTGTCACTCACTCGACATTGTGTCGATGAGTTGACACTAAGTGTCACCCTTGGGAGCACAGATATCTCTGATCTTTGAGAAAAGGCCAATGAGAATTGGTGTGCGGAATTTGCTTGCCACTCCCCCAGACATACGGGTATAAAAGGAGTGCCGCTTACAAACACACACTCAGATTTTCTTCTTCTGAGCTGAGCGGACGTATTCACAGAGCTGAAATCCTCCTGCTGTTCCATTCATCTCTCTCTCTGAAAGGCTGATGGATCTATGGCGCATTACAACAGTTCTCCCCCTCACACACAACGGTTGTGCTTAGTAAACATCCCTGGGCGCTTCGACAGCTGAGCAGAGCTTCTTATGAAACACTTTAAGAAAATGTCATATATATATATATATATTATATATTATATTAGTATATATATATATATATATATATATATATATATATATATATATATACACAAAAATAAAATAAAATAAAAAGAGTAGATTTTCCTCTAAAAGAGAGGCGCAAACGAAAGCGTCTTTTTCAAGATGCCTATCCATTTGTGTGTGTTTCCTGGTTGCGATCGTTACCTCTCCTCTTCCCACGACCAATATCCCTGCCTCTTGCGTTGGGAAACTGCCCACGAGGGGACAGCGCTTGTGGACAGGTCATGCTCTCACTGCAAGGGCATGATTTTGGCAATGTTGCGGTCATTGCTTTCTCTCGTAAGAGGGAAAGCCACTCCAGCAGCTCCCTGACTCGGTCCTTCTACTCGCGTATGAAGCAGGGTCGGTTAGCACTGGGGGCAATTTGGGACTTCAAAGGGAGCTTCTCTGCCGGGAAGCTTCTCTGCCGTTTGTTTGCCCCAGCGAGTTCCGCAATGTGACCGCCGGCTCGTCTCAGATCGTGTTTGCGGTCACGTTCTCGGCTCACAAAGTGGATGAGCTTTCGATTACAGTATCAGGCGGCTGCGAGCGTCGGGATAGAGTGGAATCCTCTGCTCCCCCCTGAACCCTCGTGGCCTGATGATTGGTCCTGGTGCTCTGAGCTTGCTTACGCCCCCCTCTCCCCCCCTTACTTTTCTTTCCAGAAGTGTATGATGAGCTCATGTGATCGCGGCTGGCACCTTTTACTGCCCAGACCTGGTTCGTGGGATCATCCTCTCTCACTACCCTCGACGGTGGGGCTTCCAGGGGGTGCTCGGCGACTCCCCAGGTTGGTAAGGCGATCACAGTGCACCTGTGCCCGCTGAGCGCCGCCACCTGTTGGAGCCGTCCGAGTCTCCCGTCCAGGGCCTGATGCGATGATGGTCATGGCGTGGTCTCTTGAGCAGGCGATGTCCACCTTAATGGTCCAGGAGCGCCACCTTTGGCCCAACTTGGTAGAACCAGGTAGGCCTATTCAGTGGCAACATAGAGGACTTCGCCAGCAATCCTCAGTGGTTAAAAGGCAGGCCATACAACACATCCTGCCCTGGCGTGATGCAATGTCTCGCACCCCTGTCTGTTTGTCTACAAGGGCATCCCCCTGTGGCAGCAACACTGGCTCCGCCACAGCCCACCCCAGTTGGCTGGCCCCGGCATCAAGCCACCCGCAAAAAGCAGACGCCACCCATCTCATGGCCGGTCACCATGAACCCAAGAAGGCTTCAAAGCATTCCCCGAGACAGGCAGTCCAAGAAGTAGGAGATCTGCTGCACAGGAGCTGGTAAGAGCACCACTCCTTCCCCTGGTGGAGGGTCAGGTGGAAGTTCGTTATTTTCTTTTTCTTATTTCACCACATGCCCCAAGGTCCAAGGTACCCATATTCTAAGAAAAGAGCGCTTTTCTCATTTCCTGGGCCTCACAGTCGATGTCCCCGGCAGTCGTTATTATGACCACTGGGCACTGTTTCTCTCTCTGGCAGGTATGGTGCCTCAGAGGCTGGCCTCCTGCCTCTGCATGCCCAGCTTCTGCAAAAATCCGCCCCTGACATGATGGTCTCCACGGCTACGAGGACGAAAATATTCATCCCCCATCACAGGATGTTCCAGGAGCGGTCACAAGGAGCCAGGTAAGTGTTTTGATGTCTCTAGACAGCCACAAGTGGCACCTCAGGCTCCACCCCGTCGTAAGTAATAATAATAATAATAATAATAATAATAATTATGAAATTATATTTTGCAGAAAGAAAATTAAGAATACATTTAGAACCATTAAGATATTTGCATTGTTTGCTCAGTACAGAACACATCAGGTTTAGCAGTGTGACAGATTTATATTGTTTTTAGTGGTGATTCTCATTATCATAACAGCAGTAATGATTACCACCGTCCCATGTCTGCCAGATATGTTGAGTGGCCCAAAAATCATCTGCTGCCTGAAACTGAACTTTTGGTCGGATTTTAGGAGGGAATGCGCATAGTAAAGCTAAAGGATTCTCCCTTGCTCCCTTTCTCCTTATTTAGTGAATTACTTATTTTAGTGTGCTGTCTCCTGCACTGGTTTCAGAACTGTTCGAAATGCACATTGTTTTCATCCTAACTTCATATAAAGCCTCCGAATGCTTTTTTTTTCTCTCAATGTGAAAATGGACAGTAAATATATGATTTCTAATGACAAACTAGTGCTATAGTCCAGTATAGTCATCACTGTGTGTAACAGCATGCCGTTTTGCGATAAATAAATAAAAATTAAAATGACATATTGGATGAAACTAGAGTCTAATCTTTTGACAAAAAGTTTTCAATGTTAAAACATTATTAGGTTTCTTACCAGATGTAGTTTTACTGTCGTTTCTCCCAGACATACTCTGCTGTAATCAGCAGAATGTTGTTTTGTCACATGACTCTGTACATCAAATTTAGAGTGCGAGAGGTCTCAGACATAAGCTTGTGATTTTTACTCAAGGACGTGAGAGCCCAGAGTGGCATGAACATCCAAACTATAGAATCTTATGAATGTATGCGGAGAGGACCAGCCTGTCGTATTACAAATATGTTGCAGAGGGACACCTCTGCCCAAAGCTTTAGAGGAGGCAACCCCTCTGGTAGAGTGAGCCCTGATACCTACTGGCGAAGCTTGACCACACGCCTCGTAGGCCAGGGCAATAGCATCTCTCACCCAATATGACATAGTTTGCTTGGTGGCGGCCGCCCCTTTGTTACGGCCCCATGGCAAATCGGATAGTTGCCCTGACTTATGCCATTAGCTAGTGCGGTGGACATAAGTCTGAATGGCACAGATTGGACAAAGTCTGTGAAGTCTTTCGTGCTCCGGCGTTGTAAACGGCGGGGAGCAGAAGGCTTTGAGAGTGACCAGATGTATGGTCGAGAAAGGAACCTTAGGCAGGTAGTCAGGATGAGGGTGCAAAATTGCTTTAGCCATTCCTGAGGCAAAATCTAAGCAGGCTGGCAAGACAGACAGGGCCTGTAGATCCCCAATTCTTTTTTAGAGAAGTAATTGCCATAAGAAAAACCATCTTGAGAGTCAGAAGTTTATCAGACGCTGACTCTAGAGGTTCAAAGGGGGTCTCAACCAGACCCTCAAGGACTATTGCTAAGTCCCATGAAGGGATCCTGGTCCTTGCAGGAGGTCTCAACCGCATGGCTCCACTAACAAAGCGAGCATGCAGAGGAAGTCTCCCCAACGGCATCCCATCAATCAGGGTGTGGCAAGCCTATAGAGCGGCCACGTAAACCCTGAGAGTGGCGGGGCATGTGTCTGCTGATAATTTTTCTTGCAGAAAGTCCAGAACTGAAGCAATCTGGCAGTTAACTGGATCTGCATTATGTGCACTGCACCATCTTTCAAAGACACCCCATTTATTGGCGTAACTTCTTTTAGTAGAGGAAGCTCTAGCACTTAGAATGGTCTCAATAACTTCAGGTGAAAACCCAGTGTCCCTCAGTTGGTACCCTTCAGGGGCCAAATATGAAGGTTTCACAGCTCGGGCCGGGGATGAAATATTGTCCCCTTTACCTGGGACAGAATGTCCCTCCTGTCCGGAATTGCCCTAGGTTAGCCGTCGAGGAGAGACATTATCTCCGAGAACCATACCCTGTCTGGCCAATGCGGCGCTATCAGTAAGAGGCAAGACCCTTGCTGGCAAACTCTGGCCAAGACACCTGGGAGCAGAGAAACCGGAAGAAATGCATACAGGTGCATTCTGGGCCACGTATGTGCCATCGTGTCCAGACCCAGGGGGGCTGGGTGACTTAGAGAGTAGTAGAGGGGACATTGCGCTGTCTTTTGGGAGGTGAAGAGGTCCAGGAATCTCACCCAGATTTGTTCCACTACCTCGGGGTGGAGTTTCAACTCCCCCGTCTGTATTTTCTGTCTGGACAGTAAATCTGCTCCCACCTTCAGGCATCCAGGTATAAACTGCTTTTTTATATGATGGCAGTCTCATTAGGACAGGTAGACAGATGGATGGACTTCTGGATGGATGGCAGTCCTCATCATGACAGACAGATGGATGGATGGATGCATAGATGGATGGATGGCAGTCTTTGGCATACTGTAGGAAGTATTTCAGAGTGAGAAACCACTCCCTTCTTGGGAACCAGGAAGTATCTGCTGTAGTAACCTAACTATTTTTCTGGAAGGGGAACTTGTTCTATGGCCCCTTTGACCAAGAGATTTTGCAGTTCTTTCCACAGTAGACATGCTTTTTCCGGTTTCATGGTAGTGGAGACCACACCGTTGAAACACGGAGGATGGCGATCGAATTGAATTCCGTAGCCTTTTTCTACTGTTCTTAGAACCCACATAGAAACACCTGGCAGTAGCTTCCACGCTGCCAGGTTCTCTGAGAAGGGTATCAATTTTGACACTTCCTGTTGTGGGGATGTCGAGTAGTCCTGGACTAAGGCAGGAAGCAACGGAACACCCAATATTTTGCTGGAAACCTCTAACTCCCGAAACACCAAAGGTGGCGGGAATGGAGAGGTTTCGTGGGGGTATCGGGCGCAAGACCGACAGGGTTTTTTCTTCTTAGAAATGACTGCCCAGAGGTCTTGCTTTGGGGGCTGCTGAGGGCGACGAGCCAGCCGAGACAGTCTCTACAAGGGGGAACACGACTTGCCACACTTTGTTTTTCAACCTCCCTTCTAGAAGGACCGGGGCGGGGCTGGATGGCTTACGGCCCCTCCCCCTGAGTGCGGCGAGGAAGGAATTGCCCAAAGGCTTTCTCGTGACTCTTTGCCTCCTGGAACCTAGTGATAACTACATTTATAGCTTCACCAAATAAGCCAGAAAACGAAACTGGGGCATCGAGAAGGAAAACTTTGTCCTTGTCTCTGATGCCCGACAGGTTGAACCATAAGTGTCTCTCCATGCTGACTAAAGCAGACATAGACCAGCTCAGAGAAAGCTGCCTGATAAGCCTTCCCCACAAGTGTGGAGGTGGTCCTGCACGACTTTGTGGGGAGAGTGGGTCTCTTTAGTGATGATGCCAAGCCAGGCGAGAGATAACCCGCAAGTGTCTCTTCTACCGGCGGCATCACTAAATACCCCCATGCCTCGGCACCCACTATAGTCGAATATGTCAATGTCAAGCGCACGAAGACACGGGAAGTATAAGGTTTCCTCCATGAACGAGAGAGCTCGTCGTGGAGGTCATCAAATAAAGGAAGGGACTGATATAGATTTTTTTTTAAATTTTTTTTTGGCCACCAGACAGAAATCTGTCTTCTAGTTTAGATCATTTGGGGGTCTCTTGTTCACGTGGCCAGTCTAACTGTAGTCTGTCCACCTTGAGTATTTCCTCAGCCGCTTTATTATTGTGCGTGGAATGTTCAGAGGTTCAGCTTCCCCCTCGTGAACCAAAGAGACGCCGAAGTGTACTTCAGGCTTACAAGAAGGATCAGTTGAATCTGGGGAGAGAGCGAGCGATAGGGACGGACACGTCTCTCGCTCCTCAGCCTGAGCTATTCGAGAGACCCACGATGAAAGAATGTGCACTGGCTCTTAGAATCGTAAACAGATCGCAATGCTCACACCCGCCCCAACGCAAGAGCAGCATGCTCTTCCCCCAAACACACAAAACAAAACCGCTTGCTTTGTTTATCAGTCATTCTTTTTCTTCTTTTTTTTTTTAAGAAAAGAGAAAGGTTTCTGCGGACTGCCTAACAATTCTAACTCCTAACAGAGGAAAGTAGAAAGTTCTGACAGTCAAGAAGCACAACACACACAGAATGATCTGAAGACAAAAGATCTGATGATGCACCTGTGGCGCAACTATTTATAGCCCTGCTACAGGTGCATCCAATGATATCACCAGCAGAGGCTATAAATTATAGTCATTTCCATTGATGTGTTGCACACATATTCACAGCCGGTCACTCCTAAAGTGCTAAATCAGTGCAGCACCAATGTGTAGCTTTTTGATTGGAACGCCATTCACAGCTCATTTTACATGAAAAACTTCAATGAGAAAACTGAAAAATCAAGGCGATATTATCCATCAGGAAATTAAACAATAGAAAGAGAAAGAGGAATCTGTTTGAGTGATTTTATTTTATTTTTACTCAATTATATTCAGTGACACTACTAACTAAAAAACAAACATACATATATATATATAATGTTTGTTTTTTAGTTTGTAGTGTATATATATATATATATTTCACATTTAAATTAAGCATATGGCACACCATAGTTACAGTGATAATAAAAAGAGAAAATAGCTCAGCTTTTCTGTTTACTTAAGATGAAAGAATCAGTCTTCAATTCAAAACAAAGAAATGGAAAAGTTGTACTTTACTGGAGAGAAAACTATCAAAACAGAGGAGCACATCACGACACAGATGAGCTCTGAGTGTTGCAGGGCAGCTAACTAGCTGTCAGCTGAAGAATGCTTTGTGGTTTGTTCTTCCAATCCAGGCAGAAGTTTGGAAGCTTAGCGCATGGCCTTCATTATTTTTGGTTTACCTGAGCAATAGGGATTTACAGAAAACAACAGAATACTCTTGCTGTTGACACCAATTAGTCTGAAGTCTTTCAAATGCCTGAAGTGAAAACTTTTCAGTAAAAAATGATTATCAACAGACTAGAATGGCATGCAGCATTGCAATCCTAAATGAGTAAATGTAAATACTCATTACATTATATTATTTAAAAAGAAGTGCGTGTGTGCGTGTTTCATACTTATTTGTACCTTTGGGGACAAAATAGCTGAAAATATCCCAGGAGTTAGCTAAATCTGGAAATAAATAAATAAATAAAAATCTTGATAGATGGATAGCAGTCTCATTATGACGGACGGATAGATGGATGGCAGTCTCATTATGAAGAACAAATGGATGGATGGCAGTCTCATGGATGGATGGATGGATGGCAGTCTCCTTAGGACAGGTGGACAGACGGACATACTTCTGGATGGAGGGCAGTCCTCAACATGACAGCCAGATGGATGGATGGATGGATGGGAATCTCATCATCAAGATGGGCAGCCAGATGGAGGCATGGATGGTTGGCAGTCTCATCATGACAAGCGGATGGTAGGATGGATGGATGAATGGTAGTCTCATCATAATTAAAGGACAGATGGATGTCAGATTCATCATGGCGGACGGATGTATGGAAGTCTCATCATGACGGATAGATGGATGAATGGATGGATGGATAGATGGATGGATGGCAGTCTCATCTTGATGGATGGATGGATGATTGGATGGATAGATGGATTATGGAAATCTTATCATGATGGATGGATAGGTAGATGAATGGATGGCAGTCTCATAATAATGGACAGATGGATGGATGGATGCAGTCTCAGCATGAAAGATGGGCAGATGTATGGTAGGCTCATCATGACAGACAGATAGATGGATGAATGTATGGCAGTCTCATCATAGACAGATGGTTGGATGAAAGGATGGTCTTATCAGGATAGATGGACGGAGGGATGGATGGATGGATGGTAGTCTCACCAGTATGGATGGACGGAGGGATGGATGGATGGATGGATGGATGGCTGTCTCATCATGAAGGACAGATAGATGGATGGCAGTCTCATAATGAAGGACAGATGGATGGATGGCAGTCTCATTAGATGGATGGATAGACTGATGGATGGCAGACTCATCATGATGGATGGATGGCTGAATGGATGATGGCAGACTCATCATGATGGACAGATATATGGATGGCAGTCTCATGATGATGGACAGATGGATTGATGGCAGTCATATTATGATGGCTGGATGGATGGATGGATGGATGGATGGATGGATGGATGGATGGCAGTCACATCATGGCGAATGGACAGATGGATGGATGCATGGATGACAGTCTCATCAGGACGGGTGGACGGATGGATGGATGGACTGATGGATGGATGGCAATCTCATCATGACAGACGGATGGATGGATGGATGGATGGATGGATGGATGGATGGAAGGATGGAGGGATGGAAGGATGGAAGGATGGCAGTCTCATCATGACAAGCGGACAGATGGCAGTCTCTTCATGACGGACAGACAAATAGATGGATGGATTGATGGATGGCAGTCTCATGACGGACAGACGGATGGACTGATGGATGAATGGAGGTCTCAACATGACGGATGGATGGATGGCAGTCACATGGATGGATGGCAGTCACATCATAACAGACATATGGATGGATGGATGGATGGATGGATGGATGGATAGATGTATGGATGGATGGATAGTTGGATGTCAGTCTCATCATGACAGATAGATCAAAATCAGCTTTATTGCCAAGTATGTTTAAGAGTACAATGTATTTGTCTCAGTGACAGGAGATTCTAGTGCACAGCAATACAAAAATAATACAAACACAACAACAAGACATGGATAATAATAAAAAATTAATATACACATACGTACATACACACAGACACACACATACATAGATACACACATACACAGGTGGCAGTAACTTTGAATACAGTAAAATTAGTGCAGGATTTGACTGTTACGGCCACTATGGTGGAAAGAAATGAAAATAATTGAAGACAAATTTAAATATGGTCTATTCTTCACAGAGCGCTATCATATGGCTTCTGAAGAATTGGATTTTAACATGCAAAGTTAATGTATATTATTTGATGTGTTAAAACATGTTCACACACTTTTTTGCTATTTTCATATTATTATCAACTAAAATGTTATTTTTGTAGGCTAAAATTATATGCCATTTTAGTTAGAGTAAAACTGACTAAAATGAATGAATTTAACTAAATTTAAAGGACATTTTCTTCAAAAGTCTAAATCATGACTTATGCAACACTGTAAAAGTCCAGCTTTAATTTTGTCAGATAAAGTCATTTTTAAAAGTTGATTGAACTATTGATGTTGAAAAAGTTGAGATGAATTAAAAAATCAATAGTCAACTTTTATTTTAAGTTAGCAACTTGAAATTTTAAGCAGTGTATGTATGTGTGTGTGTGTATATATATATATATATATATATATATATATATATATATATATATACACACACACCCTCACCCACCCCACCCCCCCCCCCCTTTCTCTGAGGACAAAATGTTGCACGTTGAAGAGCTTTTGTGTTATGAAAAATTGGCAACCTTCATCATGACACAGGCAAATGTATTATGCTGCAAAGAAAGCCATACAGACTTGAGGGTGAGTATGATGACATTTTTTAAGTCATTTGTAGGTGTAACAAGACAATAAATATTCAAAGGTGCATCAGGTTGATGTTTGCGTATGACTGGTCACTCCATCATCCACTGTCAACTCACATCCCAGAGGGCTTCACTGAAGTACCATGAAATAAAATGATATAGTTAGTGTGTCTGTGAAGTGATTCGTTCATCGAGAATTTAGTCACGAGCATCCGAAAGTAGTTTATTACAGTTTCAGTTTATGATCAAGTTAGAGATGAGTCACCACCGTGCTATCCTGTTGTTGACAAAAGAAGAGATGAATCATATACACAATATACAATGTGTAACTGAAATGTAAAACATGCGACTATTTAACTTTCCGGACAGGCCAGTACTTTAAGGATCGACAAATGTTGTGTATATGATACCACACACATGTATTACAAATCTGTGATTCACCCATTATTATTTTTACAAGTACAATGTAGTAAAATGCATAATGTAGCAAAATATATTTTGTGTATATATATATACATATATTATCATACAGTAAGTCTAGACCTCTCCGGTGTGTGATTACTTCTCGATTTGTCTCCCAAACGCTTCTTTTCCCGTCTTTTTTGTTGTCAGTCTAGCAGGAGAGACAGGCCTCTGGGGAGATGTATTGCTTTAGGCTGCACAACAGCAAATTCACTAATTCTTCCTCTCTCTCTCTCTCTCTCTCTCTCTCTCTCCCCCATTCTTTCTTTAACAATTCCTTTCATCTCATCACCCACCTGTCTGTTTGACTGACAAACTTTCAAGTTTATTTCTGGTGTGGAGTGTGCAGTCACACACATAAAGTCCTTGAGTTAATATTTGATCAAATCGTTCTCCTGCTTGCAATGCTTCACTTATTACTTTTATGCCTAACTCTGTTATTGTGTAAACAGCTTTTCTCATCATAACCGTAATTCTATCAGTCTGGCGGATATGACAGTAACATATTTAGCAAAGACACTAACATACTGAAAATAGAATCACCTTCCTGTTATAAGAGAATTCCAAAAAAGATTCATATTATGTCCCTATATAAAAATGATAAAATTAAATTAAAGACAGAAAGAACACATCAATAACATTTTCTAATAACATAACATAACACACATTATTACACTATATAAATGTGTTATAAAGTTGTAATATTGATACTCATTTTGAGACAACAGTATTAAACATTTAAAAGTAGAAACTTTCTTAAAAATGGACAAATCAGTTCAGATGAAAGACAAATTGTGAGTGAAACTTCAAAGTACAGTTAATAACATGGTTTAACATTGTTACAATTTAGTAATAAAGTAAAAATGACTAAAACTCAAATTTCTAAATACTTTAAAATTATTTTTAATTAAAACAAAAAATAAAATAAAAATAATTAGTACAGATTAAATTTAGAAAATATTAATACCATTTCATAGTAACATTATCAAACATTAGCAAACATTACTATGATTTATTAAAGTGTAATAAAGTTGTAATGACAATATTCACTTTGAGTGAATAATGTTAAACATTAAAATAAATTCATTCATCTTAAAAACTCATTTCAGACTGAAGAGAGTATTTGAGTAACACTTCAAAGTAACATTAATTACACAATGCAATAGTCTAATAATATTGAAGTAATATGTACTTTGACACAACATAATTAAACATTTCAAAAGAGATTCATATTCGTTCTCTCTTAAATATGGACAAATTCAGTTCAGGTTAAATATTTAAAAACAAATCAGTAACACTTGATAATAACATTAATGTTACATTTGTACAACATTAAAAATAATGTTACATAACATAATGCTTGATGGGATAGTTTACATAATTCACAATTGTATTTACACTATTTATGCTACTAAGTTTTTCAGAATGCGGATGGATTCTTTCGAGCACCAAAATAAAAATAATAATAAAAAAAGTATCATGAAAGCAGTCAATAAAATTATTTGACTTATACAGACGGGTGACTGTGGAAATGAGTCATCATACCTGCATACCAGAAGTCTCTTCTTCATGGGAAAACAACTCAAACATGTGACATTCACTGACCACAGAGAAAAGAAACGTAGTCTGATATGAATATGAAACTGACATATTATACAGGTATGCTTCATATCACCTTGAATCAAATAAACAAATCTGAGTTCAGGAGAAGAAGGAGTTATGATGAAAAGAACTACTGCCGCTGGTTTAATGTCCTGGAACAGCTATTCACCGGCATCATTTACAGTCATTCATAAGAAATCAAACCGTCGCACTGCAAGATAAGATCATAGTCGTGTGTGGTTAAAGCTGATGTGAGGCATTTGTTTGCCACTAGCATGAACAAACATATATGCAAAGAAAAATTGAAATAATAAATAAATGTTTTCAAACTGCTTTCCAAATATTGTTATTTGCACAAATAGATAATACAGCCCAAAAATAATGTGGTAACACTTTACATCACTGTTCTCTCTGTTAAGGGATTTTAAAAGGGTTCATCAGTGACTAATTATTTATGTCTGAGGGTGAAATTCAGGCAATATTGCTAAAGAGTAGCCATTTTACCTCACATGTTATAAATGCTCAAGAACGCTTGTTCAACATTAGTAACCTATGACAATTTATCATAATGTAAAATGGACACATATTAAGCATTTATTAAGGGTTAATCAACAATATAAACAAATGTACATAAAGTTAAATATGGTTTAATGGTCATCAGGCTTTATTATATGATATATGCTGTGAATGTGCATAAAGAAGACTTTAGGTAACTAGGACTAGTTAAGTTGGGACAGCACTTGGACATCAATGTGACAAGAAAAGTGACAACGAGTCATTACAGTAATTAATATAAACACAAAAGTGACTGTAGCAAAATGAAATAATCCATCTTTTAATCTCACTATAATAGTCTGTTTTTTGCTAGGGCAAAAGTTTGTGTATTTCATGGGTAACACTTTATAATTAGTATATGTTAATAAAGTATGTATAAATCATTAGTAAACAATTAGCTTATTGTTAATGCATCATTTATAAATGTTTGTCTCTACATTGTTAATACATTAATAGTCTACATACAAATAATATGTTCTTCATTTATTGTCACTGTAATTAACTATTGTTTAATTAGTTTATATGTAAGGGTTAGATAAGGGTTTTTATCCTTTGTGAACATCTTGTTAAACATTCCTAACAGATGAATTTCAAACCAGTACTAAAGGAGTTATTAATAGTTATTAAAGACACGTAATTAAATGTAAATGTATTTAGTGAATTAATATGCATTTATGCTTTAATTGCTTAATATATTTGTAAACATTTTAGGAACACTTATATTAATGCAATTAAAGTGGTCATGGAATGGAGAATAATATTTCCCTTGATATTTAGACATATAATAGGTAACTTTGCTATAAAAACAAACTGTTAGTTTCAGAACTCAAAACTTCCTCCCTGGTCTAAAAAGAACATTTATTGTTACCACCCTGCTGAAACGTTTAGTTTTTAAATCTGTGTGTTTGTGATGTCATGAGACATTTGCATTTACATGCATCATCGTCGTGGTGATCACTGTTATCGCCCACTGGTGCTCAGAGAGAGAGAGAGAGAGAGAGAGCAGGACATTCCAGTGGCGGAGCTAGGGGGTGGCCAGGGGTGGCCATGGCTACCATGGACTGAAGCCTGGCCACCCCATTCTCAATTGCTGTTTTAGTCATTTTTTGTTGGTCATTTTGTTTTGGCACAATTTAGTTCTTTAGAGGTGAAATCATCTCTGTACAAATGCAAATGCCCCCTTGTTTGTACAAATACAAACAAGTTTTTGAGCATCTTATGGATGTCGACTTTGACCGTTTTGATATGTTTTCGGTGATGTGCGGGATGCAGGATGATATATGTGTGTGTCTAGTTTCACCACTTTATGTGCGTGTTTTGTTTTGTTTTGTTTTTCTCGTCTCATATCATCGCAGATTGTTTGTGAAACAATCATAATACGATTCAAGCATTGCACAGGAACTGTTATTAAAGGGTGGGACAGTTAAAAACAATTGGACCAGACATAAGTAAAACGTTTCATTCATGAATATTTCAAATGTCATGACTGTTTGATTCTTTATGGTGCTGAGTGTTAACAGTTGTGCTAGACATGAACAGTTCGCCATCAGATAACCTTCTTTAGTAAGGCTCAAAACACACAACACAAGTGATACAGAAAACAAAGCATACAACAAAGCATACAACAAAAATAAATATATGCTTTTTTTCTGTATCACTTGTGTTGTGTGTTTTGAGCCTTACTAAAGAAGGTTATCTGATGGCCAACTTTCAAAGTAATGAATCATTGGGTAAATAGTTCTTTGTTTTCACTTTGGATTAGGTCACGCAAAATAGTAATTTGCATTAATAGTAAGTGTTCCTATTTTTTTATATTTTATTTTATTTATTTTTTTGTACTGAAATCAAATATGTTAACTAAGCATGCAGTAAATGTGTAACAATTCAGTGTTTTGAAAAAAGTATTTGCCCCATCCTGATTTTTTATATATTTTTTTTATTTTTCTCACTAAATTGTTCCAGATCTTCAAACAAGATATACAAAACAAAGGCAACCTGTGTAAACGCAAAATACAGTTTTCAAATATATATATATATATATATATATATATATATATATATATATATATATATATATATATATATATATATACTGTATATATATATATATATATATATATATATATATATATATATATAATTATTATTATTATTAAAGCAAAAAAGTTATCAAACATCTATATCACCCATGTGAAAAACTAACTGCCCCTTAAACTTAATAGCTGGTTGTGCCACCTTCAGCAGCAACAACTGCAACCACACACTTCCGACAACTGGAGATCAGTCTTTCACAACGCTGTGCTGGAATTTTGACCCACTCTTCTTTGCAGAACTGCTTTAGTTCAGCCACATTGGAGGGATTTCGAGCATAAACTGCCTGTTTAAGGTCCTGCCTCAGCAACTCAATCGGGTTCAAGTCAGGACTTTGACTAGGCCACTCCAAAACTTTTTAATTTAGCTTCTTTTGAGCCATTCAGAGGTGGACTTAATCCTATGCTTTGGATCATTGTCTTGCTGAATGATCCAGTTGTGCTTGAGCTTCAACTCACGGACTAATGACCGGATGTTCTCCTTTAGGATTTTCTGATAGAGAGTAGAATTCATGTTTCCCTCAACTATTGCAAGTCACCTGCCCCTGAAGCAGCAAAGCATCCCCACACCATCACACTACCACCAACATGCTTGACCGTAGGTATGATGTTCTTTTTGTGGAATTCTGTGTTTGATTTACACCAGATGTAATGGGACCCTTTTCTTCCAAACAGTTCCACTTTTGTCTCATCGGTCCTCAGAACATTCTACAAAAGCTTTGAGGATCATCAAGGTTTGTTTTGATAAAATTCAGACGAGCCTTAATGTTCTTCTGGATTAGCAGTGGTTTTCACCTCGCCACTCTTCCATGGATGACATTTTTGGCCAGTGTCTTTCTGATGTTCCTTGGATGTTGTCCTTGGCTTTTCCTGGATAAGTATTGGAGGAATTTTGGAAGGTCAGACACTATTGGGAAGGTTCACTACTGTGCTAAGACTTCTCCATTTGGAGATAATGGCTCTCACTCTGATTGTTTTTGGACATCCGGAGCCTTTGAAATTGCTTTGATACCCTTCCCAGACTGATGTATTTCAATCACCTTTTTACTCATATTTTCTGGAATTTCTTTCAACCTTGTCATATTGTGCTACTGGATGAGATCCTTCAGCCAACTTTTAGTGTTTAATCTTTTAGTGTTGATTTGATTGAACAGGGCTGGCAGTAATCAGGCATGGGTGTGTCTAGTCCAGCTGAACCCCATTATGAATGCAGTTTCATAGATTTGGGGATTAGTAACAAAGGGGCTTTATCTTCTTAATGTTCTCATGAACCATTAGTAACTCATTCAATAATAGTTTGAAATACATGTCAGTTAAAACACTTACTATTTGGCAAGTATTGGATGAAAGTTGATATTTGTATTGTTATAAAAGCATATCAATTATTTGTAATTCATTTGTAAATGACTTATTAGTCAATAATGAATGTCTTAATAAACCATTAACAAAGAGAACATTCATGTAAAGTGTTGCCAAGTATTTTAACAAAGAAAATATTTTGACCCACTTTGCTTAAGGTGCCTTTAACTTCTATTCACTTAAGCATTTGATACAAATCACTTATAATGTACACATGCATTGTTGCATTGAGGTTACATTTAAAGAACCTGCATTTAATTATATCTGTAGTTACATTTAAACTTACCCCTTACCCTAAACCTAACCCTACTACATTCCTTACCTTAAACCCTGACCCCTATCCCTACCCTTACTCCTACTACTAAATCTGCCTGTACCTCAGGAAAATTTGGCAGAGTTACACACAAATAATGGCGTAGTGGGCACATAACTGTTAATCAGAAGGTCACTGGTTGGATCCCCAGAGTCACCACCATTGTGTCCTTGAGCAAGGCACTTAACTCCAGGTTGCTCCGGGGGGATTGTCCCTGTAATAAGTGCACTGTAAGTCACTTTGGATAAAAGCGTCTGCCAAATGCATAAATGTAAATGTAAAGACACCTAATATAAAGTGGGACCAACTATTTTTGTCCAATCAAACGCCTTGTAAATTGTTGTTTAATTTGATATATGACAACACATGAAAGGAAACTGAACTCTTAAAGCGATTTCATGGGGGTTTTAATACATAGAATGTTTTCTGAAGATCTAGAGGAACTCTCTTCAATGACATCAGACTGTAAACTCCTTTGATTCTTATTTGAACCTTTCTTTATTTAGAGCGATGTTCAAACGTGTATGGAACCTGCCACATTATTATTGCTGCTGTGGATGGAAAATGTGTTTTGGTATTCTGATGATGTCAGGAGAGGTTTAACAGAGTAGCCTCTTCCAAATATAACACATGAATATTTCCTGCTGGAACTCTTAACACAACTCCTAAACAAGATAGCTATTTGTCAGCGCATGAAAGAAGCAGACTTTTACATGGCTTTAGCTCTTTGTAAGGTAACCTCTAACTCAGTAGGGAAATGAGCAGACATTATAGGCTTATTTTAGATTTAGCGGTAGAGATTGTGTTTTATCCTTGTTTAGGAGAAAACAGTTGCATAAAATGACATCTTGACATTGCTCAGTCCTCATCACATGCTTTACAAACATTCAGACTACTTCCCTCTGGAAAGGATGGATAGCTCATTGTAGCAACTGAGTGTTTGTGCTAAATGAACAACAAGGCATTTGGAATGGTGTCAAGGAAGGGACATGGTGTGATTAATACTTTATGTTGATCTGGCACCATTTCTTCCAAAGAAGGCAACTCCAGCTGGAAATGATTCGGATTCAAAGGGGAGCATTGCTTTATTTGCCAGCAGGGACACATAAATTAGTATCACAAAATATGTTTTGATTCACTTTCCACTGAGAAAAAGCAAACTCTGAACAACCTTTTTACAAATTTGACCCATATATTATAATACAGTGTGAATGTATACACATTAGACGTACATTGAGTCAGAATATATAATTTTTTTTTATTTATTTTTTTGCCTGCCGTTATTGATAATGTTTCTTTTTCTGTTCTTTATTTTCACATCAACATGAAATCAAAATTGACACTATTTCCTCTCTTAATACATATTCTTGGTTTTGTTGTAATTGTTATTGGCAGTGGATATTATTCCAAAAAACTAAAATCTTAGTAATCTTTCATCACGATGTAATAACTTGCTCCACCTCTTAATTTACTTTCCTGTTTGAATGACGTCACGAATCCCTGGTATTTTTCAGTCCCTCGCTACCAACCACCTGTCAAGTGTAGAATTTTTCTTCATATGAATATTGGGACACTTGAGCATTTTGAGCGCTTCAATGTGGGACGTATTGGTATCACACTAGGGAGGCGTGTTTCGCCTCTCAAATACAGTATGTCTACTTTCTACCAAATTTTGGGATGTCCCGGCTAATACGAGACAGGTTGGCAAACCTAGTCATATGCAGACCACTTTTTACCATCTGTTCAGATTTCAGAAACAAAATGGAATGTGGTTTTATGTTGATTTTACCAAATGGAATGGTGGAATGGATTTACATTTAAACAAACTCTTCAAGAAACATGGTGTTCTGCATGAGCACATTTTTTTCATTAAAACGTCTCGGTTACTTATGTAACCTCCGTTCCCTGATGGAGGGAACGAGACGTCGTGTCGAAGAAGCGACACTAGGTGTCTCTCTTGAGCGCCGAAAGATACCTCTGATCTATGAAAAAAGGCCAATGAGAGTTGGCGAACAGTATTTGCATACCCCGCCTCCGGATACGGATATAAAGGCGAGGGAAATACGCTCGTTCATTCAGGATTTTTCTGAGGAGCCGGGAGTGTCCGGGCATCTCAGCGGCTCGGCTTAGCGACGTGGCCGGGAAGACACGATGTCTCGTTCCCTCCATCAGGGAACGGAGGTTACATAAGTAACCGAGACGTTCCCCGTCTGTCGCTCACTTCGACGTCGTGTCGAAGAAGCGACACTAGGGGTCCACTTCAAAACTCGCCATGCGCTGAGCCGTGTACGTGTACTGCTGACACAGAAGCGGGCAGGTATTTGTATGTGCACAAGCGACCAACTGTTTTCAGGCTGCACGTACTCTTCTCCAATGCCCCGAAAAAGCGTCAGCATCCTTTTGGTTACCCAGGGGGGAAAAGGTGACGCTCCCAACTAGGGAACGGGCCAAGCCTGGCTGGGCCTCTTTTCTCTCTATGTTTTCTCGGCATAGAGCAAGAGCAGCCGGGGCCCTTACCGCATCGAGGGAAGGGGGTCTTATTCCTATTCTTTCAGGGGGAAAAGACCCTGCGGAGGCCACACCCGCCCAGCAGGGGAGTTAAAGGTGGCAAAATACATCACATGGCCACTTTGGGCATGTGGGGGGAAATGGCGCAGTGGTAGATCCAACCTTGAGGAGGGGGGAGTTGCTACAACACGGCGACCGGAGGGCAGCGAAGGACTGCCTAAGGGAGACGCGGGTCAGCTCGTAAGGTGACCGTACCGCGGAAATACACACAGGAGGAGTCCCGTAGGAGGCCTGATCTGTGGAGCACCTATTCCAGTAGGGGTAGCCGGAGGTACCCGTAGTGGACTGGACCAGCACGTTCCTCCGCTGAACTGCTGCGGGCCCGAAGGGCTAGGGAGGAATCAACCAGGGACATAGGTCCTCTGGGACAAAAGCGCACTGTTTTGCCTTGGCAGAGGGAAACGGTACTGGAACAAGCGGTTCACCCGGTCAGATCGTCGACGTGTACCGAGTTCTACGGGCTCGGACCTGAAAGAACACGGGACGAGACTATCTCAACCCTGAGATCGTAAGGGTGTTAGGTGCTGCCCAGCCCGCAGCTCTGCAAATGTCTGCTAGGGAGGTGCCCCTCGCCAGTGCCCATGAGGATGCCACGCTCCTAGTGGAGTGGGCTCGAACCCGTAAGGAGGGGGGCATGGCCTGGGTGTGATAGGCCAACTGAATGGCATCCACCACCCAGTGAGACACCTCTGTTTGGAGACAGCGTTCCCTTTCTGCTGTCCTCCAAAGCAGACAAAGAGCTGTTCAGAGCGCCTGAAGCTCTGGGTGCGTTCCAGGTAGGCACGCAAGGCACGTACCGGACACGACAGTGAGAGGGCTGGGTCTACCTCCTCCCGGGGCAGCGCTTGTAGGTTCACTACCTGATCTCCAGAGGGCGTGGTAGGAACCATGGGCACATAGCCCAGTCGAGGTCTTAGGATCACATGAGTATCTGCCGGACCGAGCTCCAGGCAAGTGTCGTTAGTAGGGAACGCTTGCAGGTCACCGACCCTCTTGATGGAAGTGAGCGCGATCAGCAGGGCCGTCTTTTCAGGAGAGGGCCCTGAGCCAACTGATTCTAGCGACTCGGGGGGGATCTCTGAAGACCGGCGAGGACCACCGAGAGATCCCAGGAGGGGAACAGGTTTGGCCGGGAGGGGTTTAACCTCCGGGCACCTCTTGGGAACCTGACGATTAAGTCGTGCTTACCCAGAGACTTGCTGTCTACTGGGTCGTGGTGAGCTGCGATAGTGGCAACATACACCTTCAAGGTGGATGGGGACAGCCTCCCCCCCAAACTCTCCTGTAGGAACAGGAGCACAGACCTAACTGCGCACCTCTGTGGGTCTTCTGCCCGGGAAGAACACCAATTCACGAACAGACGCCATTTCAGGGTGTAGAGTTGCCTGGTAGAAGGGGCTCTGGCTTGGTTGAACGTGGCTACGACCGTGGGTGGTAGACCAGCTAGATCTTCTGCATCCCATTCGGGGGCCAGACGTGGAGGTTCCAAAGGTCTGGGTGCGGATGCCAGAGCATGCCCCGTCCCTGAGAAAGAAGGTCCTTCCTCAGGGGAATTCGCCAGGGAGGGGCTGTCGCGAGGAGTACAAGGTCCAAGAACCAGGCCCGAGTGGGCCAGTAAGGAGCCATGAGAGTGACTTGCTCCTCGTCCTCCCTGACCTTGCACAGCACCTGTGCAAGAAGGCTCACTGGGGGAATGCGTACTTGCGCAGCCCAGCCGGCCAGCTGTGTGCCAGTGCATCTGCCCCGAGGGGAGCCTCTGAACGGGTGTACCAGAGCGGGCAGTGGGAGGTCTCTCGGGAGGCAGAGGGGTCTACCTGGGCCTTGCCGAACCGTTCCCAAATCAGCTGAACCGAGTGGGGGTGAAGCCTCCACTCTCCGCCAGGCAAGCGTTGTCGTGACAGCGCGTCCACTACCACATTGAGGTTGCCGGGGATGTGAGTGGCGCGCAGCGACTTGAGTCGGTGCTGGCTCCAAAGGAGGAGACGACGGGCGAGTTGTGATATGTGACGGGAGCGTACGCCGCCTTGGCGATTCATGTACGTGACCGCAGTGGTGCTGTCCGTCCTGACTAGGATATGTTCGTCCCGAATTAACGGGAGAAACTTCCGCAGGGCCAAAAGGACGGTCAACAACTCGAGGCAGTTGATGTGCCAATGCAGCTGGGCCCCTTTCCAACAGCCTGAGGCTGCGTGCCCGTTGCAAACGGCGCTCCAACCCAATCTGGAGGCGTTGGTCGTGACCAGGACGCGTCTGGACACCTGCTGTAGGGGCACTCCAGCCCGTAAGAAACAGGGTTCTGTCCAGGGGTTGAATGTCTGACGGCAGGCGGGGGTGATTGTTACCCGGTGCGTGCCGTGGCGCCATGCTCTTTTCGGGACTCGGGTCTGGAGCCAGTGTTGGAGCGGTCTCATATGCATCAACCCCAGCGGCGCGACCGCCGCGGAGGACGCCATATGCCCCAGGAGCCTCTGGAAAAGTTTTAAGGGGACCGCTGTGCCTGGCCTTAAGGCGGCGAGGCAGTTCAACACTGACTGGGCACGCTCGTTGGTGAGACGTGCCGACATTGAGACCGATTCTAACTCCATCCTGAGAAAAGAGATGCTCTGAACTGGAGTGAGCTGGCTCTTTTCCCAGTTGACCTGAAGCCCCAGACGGCTGAGGTGCCTGAGCACCTGGTCTCTGTGGGCGCATAGTAACTCTCGCGAGTGGGCCAGGATGAGCCAGTCGTCGAGGTAGTTGAGTATGCGGATGCCGGCTTCTCGGAGCGGGGCAAGAGCTGCCTCTGCGACTTTCGTGAAGACGCGAGGGGACAGAGACAGGCCGAAGGGGAGGACTTTGTACTGATACGCCTGGTCCCCTAACGCAAACCGCAGGTAGGGGTGGTGTCGGGGCAGGATGGAGACGTGGAAGTACGCGTCCTTCAGGTCTACCGCTGCGAACCAATCTAGATGCCGGACGCAGGTTAAGCATGAGCATTTTGAACGGGAGTTTGTGCAACGCTCGGTTGAGAACTCGCAGGTCCAAGATTGGTCGTAAGCCGCCGCTTTTCTTGGGTACGATGAAGGGCTGTAGAAACCCTTCTTCATCTCGGTTGGAGGGACAGGCTCTATCGCGTCTTTGGCCAGAAGAGTCACGATTTCCGCGTGCAGGGAGTGGGCGTGTTCGCCGTGTACTGCGGAAAAGCGGACGCCCATGAAGGGGGCGGGGGCCTGGCAAACTGAATTGCGTAACCGAGTCGGATGGTCCGGGCCAGCCAGCGAGACGGGTTGGGAAGTGAAAGCCACACGTCCAACCTCTGCGTTAGGGGCACCAAAGGGACGATTAATTTTGACATACCCGGCGGGGCTTCGCAGCGGGGTGGAGCAGGTAGGGCAGCGTTGGGCGGCGACAGGGCGACCCGCGGCTGAGGTGCTGAGAAGAGACTCAAGCACTTACCTTGCTCCGCACACCCGGCAGGGAGCAGGTTAGCGACTGAGGAGGAGGTCCTGGGTAGGCATCCTCTGGACTCGTCGGAACCGGCCGGCCGGGGAACAGTCGTGGGGCTGAAGACGGGTGGTCCATGTCCAGGGGGCCAGGACTGTTGATATCTGGGGGCAAAGTGCCGTGAGAACGGCATTTGTGGGCCAGGTGACCCAGAGACAAAAGGAAATAGCTCATTACAGAGAATATGAGAATGTGAAAATCAATTCGACAAGAAAAAATTCTCCTCCCGGCCCTCCACCGGGGACGGAGCGGTCTTACCAGCCTCCGGAGCTAACATCTTGGTCCCTGGGTCGAACGTCTACGGATCGTCGAGGGGGTCCGTGAGACGGGGGCGTCCGCTTCCTGCGGAGTGCTCGACGCTGGGGCTGAGAGCTGGGCCCGGGTTGAGGCGGAGCAGGGTGTTTCATAGCCACAGGAGGACGCCCGTCGGCGAGCAGACGGGGCATGGCCCATGGCAGCAGGCTTGCGGCGGGGCAGGATGTGCAGTGGCCTCCGTCTGCCTCACCGCTGAGGACTGCTGGGCAGAGTCGTCAACGGTGGCGCCGAATGGACGGAGCTGGGAGACGGGGGTGTGAGAGAAGGTGTGCCTTGTCTGCCTCCCGCATTTCGACCAGGTCCAGTCCACAGGTGCGTTTCTGGACCACAAGGGGTGGCCATCGCCTGTTCGAGTGCCGGCGCTTCTGACCTCCGTGGCCCGGGGGCGCGGTTGGTCATCCAGTGCAGTTCCTGCAGCACATCAAGAACAGGACTACCCAAGGTGCAAGTTTTGAAGTGCCTTGGCCTTGCGTTGGTTGCAGGAAGGGCCGTGGCGTGCAGAGTGGAAGCGGTCTGGGACCGTTCCACCGTGAGGGTAGTGAGAGCGGAGGAGCGAACTCGTCGTGCACGTCCGGGAAGAAAGGAACGGGGGGGGGGGGGGGGGGGCGTGGCTGTGAGCGGCGCACCTGCCCGCGGGACCGATCAAGTAGCCCGGGAAAGCATAGCGAATCTCCGTGCGTCAGGCTCAGGCTGGGCGGCAGACCCGAAGGTGGCGGCCCAGGCGAGTGATCAGCATCCGATGCCGCTGTAACGCTCTCCGATGCAGCGGTGATGTCATCCAATTCTGAGGCAAGCAAGCGTGCCGGGGAGGGGGGCGGTTCGAGGGGGTTTACCCGGCGAACAGAGCCCGTCATATTCCCCAAATCGCCTTCATCGCCCGTGGCGCCTGCACCGATCCCGTAGGAAGAAGGCGGAGCGCGGGGGGCTGCTGAAGTGGCTTTCTCTCATTACAAAAGAAAGCCGTGCGACCGGAATGCTATAACGGCCATGTTCTCACACTGAGAAGATGCACCATTGGAGAGAATGCTCATCCCGAGCTCAGACGGAAGCAAACAAGCATGCCGGGGAGGCGGGAGGTTCGAGGGGGTTTACCCGGCGAACAGAGCCCGTCATTGTCCCCAAATCGTGTTCATCGCCCGCGGCGCCTGCGTCAATCCCGTAGGAAGGAGGCGAGGCACGGGGGCGGCTGAAACGACTTTCTCTCATTACAAAAGAAAGCCACACGACCGCAATGTTGCCATGGCTATGTTCTCGCACTGAGAACATGAACCATTCATAAAAACGCTGCCTGCATGTGATCGCAGCCCAGGCATGCAAGACAGTGTTTTATGACCGAGAGAGGTGGGGAGAAATCACCGCATCCAGAAACTACACAGGGGCGGAAATGACATCTTTATAAAGACGCGTCCTGAAAAGGACGTTCAATGCCGCTGTGTAATGCTCTTTCAGAGAAATAAACTCTTTTAACTCTTTTAACTCTGCGCTGTCGAAGCGCCCAGGGGCAAACTGCACGCCGGCAGTGAGGAGAAAAGCCGCTGTAGTGTGCCGTAAATCCAACAGCAAAGCAGAGCGTCAGAGGATCAGAAGCAGGATCAGTTGTGTTACTCGCAGCTGACTGCATACACACGACCATCGGCTCCGAAGAAAATTACTGAATGAACAAGCGTATTTCCCTCGCCTTTATATCCGTATCCGGAGGCGGGGTATGCAAATACTGTTCGCCAACTCTCATTGGCCTTTTTTCATAGATCAGAGGTATCTTTCGGCGCTCAAGAGAGATCCCTAGTGTCGCTTCTTCGACACGACGTCGAAGTGAGCGACAGACGGGGAACTTTATTTTTATTTATGTATAATGCATTTTTTTATTTTTAAATGAAAAGCATAGGCTGTTAAAGTTATCTTATTATTACTTAATAAAACAAAAATTGAAACCATTTTAAGGGTGGTGTAATGTTTGTGAATAAAATCTAATTGAAACAGTATAAGGATGGGCAAGGAGGAGGCAGGAACCAGCTTAATAGTCAACATAAAGTTTAATGGTAAACAAACATAAAAGCAACATAAAACATAAGGAAACACACACAATGCGGTTTGTGTGCATCTCTCTCTCTCTCGAACTTGTGCCTCCGGCTCCCCTTTATCTTAATCTCTCGCTGATCTGCTGATTAAGTGCCAGCCGTGCACTATCACAGCCTGGCCATGCCCTCCCATTTGTCACACTCCGCCCCACCTGATTCAGGCCGGGCGCCACTGGTCTTACTAACTCCTGCCCAATCTCTGGAGAGGAGGTGCAGCACTTCCAGCTCTTGGTGGGCAGCAGTGACCCCTCCGTTCCCAAGCAGACAGCTGCGGCTGCTTCCCTGGTGGATGGCAGCTATGAGGAATCCCTCCCGGGTTTCAGCACCACTGTAACAGTATAAGGACGAGCAAGGAGGAGGCGGGAACCGTCTAAACAGTAATGTTAAATTTAATCAGAAACTCAGCATTAATCAAACATAAACACAAGGACACACATGCAACGCGGCCGCTTGCATCTCTCACTCTAGATCCGTTGCCACCTGCTCCCCTTTATCTCGCTCTCCTGTTGATCAGCTGACTCAGCGCCGGCCGTGCACCCACACAGCCCGGCCATGTCCTCTTCCTCGTCACAACAATATACATTTTCTTCACACCATAGTCATTATTTTTAACCACATAGTTACATTTGAGTACTTTGAGATGAATACCCATCCCTTGTTGTTATACGATAGCATCAGAATGTATGAACATTTTGTGCCTTCTGTAACACTGTAGTGAGTGACTTTAGTGCTACAGGCTGCATAACACTACATGACTTTAATGGCAATTTTAGCTCTGATTTTCAGTCGGGCCAAGATTCTGACCAAAGTCTGAGAATATTGTGTGGTGTATGTTGGTTGCCGATTTGCTTGGACTTTACCCAAGACCGCACCCAAGTACGTTTGGCCCATATCTTTTGTGACTCTGTATACAGAGTAGCATCTGCAACAACAGCGGCCAGCAGTTCCATGTTTGTTTACATTTGTCTCCTGTAATGGGAGGCCATGTATTTGTATATGTTTGTGATCGGATCGGATAGACTTGTGTAATGTGTGATCCCCTGCATTAGTTTCTTTGTGATCCCAGTCATTTGGCCGAGTGTTTGTCTGAATTAATTTTCAAAGTCGGTAAATGAGCCAAACCATGCCTTATATTTTTTAAGATGTAAATGTTGTGTAGTGTGATCCAGCATGACTATTTAACTAAATTAAAGTATTAGTTTAGTTATTTAATAGTTTGACAAGTCACAGTTTAGCACTTCCCCAACACTGGTCTGCAGAATTTTAAAGCATAAACACTAATATTAAATGTTTTAGCTCATGAAAAGCCTTTATTTTTATTTTTAAATTTTTTTCATTTTCAAGTTCATATTCGATTGGAAGAATTGAAGTCAACATTCTTTTAAAAATCTGCTGCATGTTATGATTTTGTAATAGCTTGTGCAATATGTTTTTGATAGATATGGGGAGGCAGTCCACAGACCTGCATGTTGGCTTGAATGACTGAACTTAAGCCAGAGCCAAGTCAAACAGCCTCTAATAGGAATGAACCTTGTCTTTGGCAATGCTAAAGAACTCCTCCCTTGAATGATAGGACTCTCAATATCTCTCCTTATTCGGCTCTGAGAAGATTGGAAGAGGTTATCAATTTTAAACAAGGAGATAAACTCAAAACATACCAGACATGTTCTGGTCAGGATCTGTCAAGTAGTTTTCCAACAAACTCCCATTAATGAACTAGTGTCTAGGTGATTCCTGGAGAACTTGTTGCAGGACACTTTGAGAAAGCAGGGGGGGGGGGGGGCTTTGGGATTAGGGTTACAGGATTTAAATGACTGATTTTAAGGTAAGGGTTATAGTTCTGGGATGTAGGTTGTATCTTATGGTTGGGGTTCTGAGATTTAGAAGCTGTATTTTAGGAATAGGGTTTTTGGATTTAAAAGTAAAATTTTGGGGTTAGGGTTGTTGGATTTTAAATTTAGATTTTAATGTTAAGGTTCTGGGATTTAAATGTCAGATTTTAGGATTATGGGCTGATCGGTGCTTTTGGTGTCTAAATCTTGATGCGCAGGGCTCTTGCACATGCAGCATCATTTTGCACCCTAGAGTTAGAATGGGTTGAACCATATCAGGAGACCAGAGTATCATAGAGATGTGGGGGTGGGCTCTTCTGGGGTTAGAAATCTGGGGTTACACTTGACTGAAGAATCATTGCACATAATGTTTTACTAAAAATATCAGTGACTTGCATGTAAGTGTCAAGGTGCTTTTCCAGAACCCGAAAACAAGGATCAAATGAGATTTATCTCTTACCACCTGCAAAACATCCATCAATCAGTCAGTCAAGAAGACAATCCAGTCTTACATGCCCTGCCAGCGTAAGCTTTAGCTTGAATATGAATATGCTTTTTTGACACGTTAAGAGTCATTACTGTGCAGCTATACGTTGAAGAAAACAGCTTTAAGATTGATACGCTGTTTAAGAATGATTAATTGGCCATGTCTGAGAAATGTACACAGAAAGAACAACAGCTGTTTTCATTTACATATGTAAGACAGGAATGTGTGCTCAATTTGTAAGTTAGAGTCTCTGAAGAACTGCAAAAAAGCAAACAAGAATGATAACCATATATTTTTTTAACCCCTTTTAATCATCACTGATTAGAACATGCCATTCATTTGGTCAGGGGGAAAATTTCAAATGAAATAGCATTATGATATCATACTAGTTGCAAATGTGTTCATATCTGGCATAATTTTTTTTTAATTACAAGCCTTTTGGTTATTGCGATCACAAAATCAACGACTCGACATCAAGTGAAGGTTATCTCTGTGATACACAAATAAGCAGGTATGGAGAGTTCCCATTAATCTTGTTAGTGAAATAATGGTACTTTCAATGCTCTTGGGGCTGAGATGTCTGGTTGTGTTTTTAATTCCCCTTATTATTTAATTAACCACACTTAAAACCTTAAAATAAAACCTTTTTCTCTCAAGGACTTCCAAAAACTGAAAACATGGACCCTATGACAAGTATATAGCTAGTGGTAGCTCTGGTATGAAGGGAATGTGCTGTTGGGTCAATGATGTGTCACTCATTTTATTTATGTGTTATTATTATTATTAGTAGTAGTAGTACTAGTTTGGGCGAATGGGCAGTAGATGACCACATTGGTTTCCACTTCTGTCAGACAAGAACAGAAAGCTGAGGCTTCAGTGGACAGCAAAAGACTGGTAAAACATTGCATGGTCTGACAAATCTGGATTTCTGCTGAGGTACACAAACGGTAGGTCCACTGCAGCCTCAGTTTTCTGTTCTTGGCTAACAGAATTGCTGTTGTTGCTGTAACAGAATTAAGATGGACAAGGAGGAGGTGGTAACCGGCTGAACAGTCAAAGTAATATTTAATGTAAACTTAAACAAAAATACACAAACCAGAAATGCACACACGACAGCTCTCTCTTGAACTGCTGCATCCATCTGGCCTTATCCCTCTCCTCTGCTGATTACCCCTCCTCCTCCTCACAGTTGCCCATTCACCTCAAGATTCGACATGTTGTGCATTCTGAGATGCTATTCTGCTCACTACAATTGTGCAGAGGGGTTATCTGAGTTACTGTAGCCTTTAGTTATCTTGACATTGTTTTTAAATAAAGGAAAAACATCATCGTCAAAAAAAAAATCCTTAAAAAATGTTTCAAAACTTGTCTCAAATCTCAATAACGTCATTGCATTTACTTGATACACCATTTTATATTTTAAATTGCATCAGAACCTCGTTTAAAAAAGGATGTCAAGGTTTTTCAAAAACTATTGAAACCACAATGATTACAAAGATCTTAAAGTGTTTGGAAGTGTTTCTAATGGCTTGACCCATGCTTTTTATACAGTACTTTTATTTGCAGCTATTGCCAAATTTATTATAAAACTTAATAAAGGGTAAAATAACTATTTAGTTCTATCTAAAGCCATAAAGTTCATATTCCATCTCAGTTTGCAAACTTATTTTCTCCACAAAAACAGACCATCAGTTTGTCACAGCAGACAGCATACACTTGCAAGACAATGTCATCCATTTCCGTGTCATCCTGAGAGAAAAAAAAATATCGACTTTCTGCCTGGATATAAGCCCAAGAGTGTTGTGAGAATTGATCTTGTGTCACTGTGTAAAGAACAAGGTTTACACTGTTACCATCTTTAGAGTTAACACTGAAGCAACCATTCGACTAAAATTTTGTTATAAGAATGGCTACAGAGATCTTAAATGAATGAGAGATTAAGAAGATATAACAATTTCTTTAATTTTGAAAAGTAGGCGAGTTATTCTTATTGCTTGATTTTCTCTGAAATATGTAAAACGTAATTTATCAGATTAAACTGAAATGCTTCAGTACACAGTTTTGGGCATGCATTAATTTTGAAAACACAATTGTTTTTTTATCTTTTAAAGCAGAAAAACCTGATAGTTGTTTTGCCTCTAGCAATAATGTCCCTTGAGATAAAAATAAAATAAAATAAACACAAATGATATATATATATATATATATATATATATATATATATATATATATATATATATATATATATATATATATATATATATATATTTATATATATATATATATATATATATATATAAAATGATTTAACTCCCTGCACCTGAGTCTTCTCTTTACTGTTGTACATGAAACTGGTGTTAAGCGGGTAGAATTCAATGAAGCTGTCAGCTGAGGACATGTGAGGTGTCTATTTCTCAAACTAGAGACTCTGATGTACTTATCCTCGTTTAGTTGCACATCTGGCCTTCCACATGTCTTTCTATCCTTTGTCTTTGAAGACTGTAGTTACACTTTTGTATGAAATCTTCATTGCTTCCAAACAATGATTGACTGATGAGTTTCTAGAGAAAGCTGTTTCTTTTTTGCTATTTTTGACCTAATATTGACCTTAAGACATGCCAGTCTATTGCATACTGTGGCAACTCAAAAACAAACACAAAGACAACGTTAAGATTCATTTAATGAACCAAATATCTTTCAGCTGTGTTTGAAAGAAAATAATTTTTTTTTTTTACCAAAGCAAAAAAAAAAAAAAAAAAAAAATATAAAATTTGACCGTTTTTCCTACTTTTGATTTCATACCTTCAGTTTGTCGTTTTTGAAAATTCTCTCACCTGTAATCCCTCTAAAGTCTACCACCTGGAAAAAAAGGACAAGCAATGCTTATACACAGCAGATGAGGTGAGAGGTGCAGTAAACTAGTTTATCCTGTGGCTGGTTGTTTTGTAATTTGTGTACTGATATATGACAGTGCAACTGAAGCAAAATAGTAATACATTCCGTGAGAGAGTTAAACCAATAGACAGATATGCAGATCAAAGCTGTGCCTTCACATGGTTTAATCTCTGAGTTGCAATATTGAATGAATACGTCTCGCAGTCTAGCGTGAGAACTGAACACTTCCATGTCTTAGCACGTTTGAATATGAGGGACCGTTTATGAAGTCTCTATAATTACAGGCATGTGGTTGTGTTGTCTGGTTATGCAAGGAACCTCCCAATTGATGCATGTCCAAGTTTTTTGTTTTGTTTTTTTTTTTTGGTGTGGGAAAAGAGTGCTTTCTCCTGTTCCAGCTTAATGTGCCGAGGCAAGTTGTCTAATTTAATCACTTTAAAATATCGACATTTTTGCTAAATGATTTTTACGTGGCTAGTTGTATGCATTGCTTCAGTTTCTGGTGAAATTGATAGAGACAACAACATTTAATTTTTCGCTTTCACATTACGACAAAAAAAGGCAGAATATCAGTTCATAAATGCTTACTTTTGCTACCATGCTATCTTATAAAATAGCCCTAGCACATGACTTGTAGGGTGATACATTTAAATGTTTGCATTACATTAGCTCAACCGATGCAAAGGACCGGGGTACGAGTCCTGAAGAGCATGCGATTTGACATGGGAGCTGAAAGTGAGATAGAGTCACCGCAAAATGGCGTAGTTGATTTAGCAATTGCAATTTTCTTCTCACATTTGTTATTTAACTCTCTTTTAGTGCCACACAGTGGACAGTTCCCCTCAGAACTGCTGCAATATGTGTACCATGTAAAATTATTTGACAAAAAACTGTCCACAGTCAACTTTTTATGACACTAGGCATACTGTGTAAGTTATTTGGCGGATGATTCCCTTGAAAAGAGTAAACACTGTGTTTCTGTGGTGCTTTCAAAACATTTTTGCTTGAGCATCCTGACCAGCCCAATATTGGCTCAACCAATGGCATGAGTTTAACCAATGGCAGGCTGTCAGGGTTGTATGTGTTTTGTTCCATGTCATGTGATCTTGTCATTTGGTCCTCTGGTCATGTGATTTCATGTTTACTTCCATGTTCATGTGTCTTGTTTTCATTGGTTTATTGTCTAGTTATCTTGTTATCAGTTCTGTCTTGTCATTGGTAATCATTGTCATGTTTCTCCCTTGTCCCTGTATTTAAGCCTCATGTTGGCCATTGTCAATTGTCAGGTATAGTTTGTGTAACATTGTGTTATTGTTTATGTCAAGTTCATAGTCAAGTCATGCTAAGTCAAGTTCATGTTTATGTTTTGTTCAAGTCAAGTTTAGTCAAGTTCATATTTTTGTTATGGTTTTTTGGATATCACGTTTGTATATAAAACTGCACTTGGGTTCATCACATATCATTGTAATCATCTTAATCCAGACAGTGGCAGGTTCATTAAACCTGTTTTGTTTCCTTCTTGCAATTCGGTTTTGTGCCATAACCTTACACATTTCACCTTTTAAGAGGTTGTAATCAATTTTATTTTTAACACCTCACATTAAAATTTCCCTATTATCTGACATATCACTGAAAAATATTATTTATACATGTCTTATGCTGCAACAGACTGATTGCACTTTGAATTTGGTATCAGTAGGTCGAATGTTCTGTGGCTGAAATTGATCTGTGTTCGCCAAAAATCAAATCACTGCCCCCAGTGGCCATAGGTAGGAGTGTTGTTGAATGTATGGGTAGATGTGAACTCAAGGTTCCAACTGAAATTTCTACAGAGTGGCGCCAAAATCAAGTTGTATTTTTAGTTGTAAATGCTGTAATGCTGTCAACAGAAAGCTTTAGCCCCTTTCCCAAACCCCAATCCTAAATCTAACCATCAGTCATGTAAAAATTTAATATTAAGGTTAGGAATAGCAACATGTCAATATCCGGTGTGATTATGTTGGCTGTATTCATGTCATGTTGTCTCACCCAAAAATATAATATTCTCTTATTTTCCATCATACCAAATGCAAATGAAAACCTTCAAACTGACATGGTTTGGGGGGTAGGGGCTCTTGTGTTTTGCTTTTACTAGAAGCTCTTTGTGCCTATGTCTCAAGAAATGTCATTATAACATGTTTGAAGCACTCGCAAACAACAGTAAATTGTGCTTCATCTGAGTCTTTATGAGATTGTTTACTCTGTCCTCTCACAACCAGTAATAAATTCAGAACTTGTCTTATTAAAAACATGTCTGTATACCTGCAAGCAGTTTATAAAGCACTTAGGGGTTACACCGCTCATGTCTGTTCATTTGAGGTTAGACTACCCTACTACTCTAGCCAACCACAAATGTAGATCTCTGCAACAAATCTCTAAACAGCTGAGACGCTGGAGTTTGTTAATGCCCCTGACTATTCTCCACCTTTATGGTATGCTGCAAGTTTTAAATTCCACACATTGCCCGTCCATTTGCATGTTTTGAGGTAAAGTTAATTATTCTGTGTGATAAATCACTAGATCTCTACTGAAGGACGAAGTGGGGGCTAGGTGAACAGTCCACGTAATTCTTTATTATGTACACTTTTCAGTCAACAACAATACTTTTCAGCCACACACTGAACACTCACACACAGCACTCTCTCCTTTTATCCCCCTCCAGCTTTCACTGTAACACAAAACAGCTGTTAGAGATCATTTCCCACAGGTGTCAATCCTTACCGTTCTTCCTCTCCCTGCCTCACTCTCCACAGATGTCGCTCAGCCACGCCCACATCACCAAAGTCTGTAATTACTCCAAACGAGTGCTGGGAAAGTTTCACCATGTAAAGATGAAGGTTTAGATTGGGAGGAGTGAACAAAATATTTCAATTAAAGGTTGATGTGATTGCTTGGATATTTAGAAGCCAAACTAAGCAGCAACTTTATTTTTTTACTTTATTAAAAGACCAAAATGAAATATGTATATACAATTTATATATATATATATATATATATATATATATATATATATACATTGGGTAGTACATGTATCAGGATTCAGTATTTAAAATACAAAATATAAGTAACTGTATTCCACTACAGTTACAATTTAAATAATTGGTAATTAGATTACAGTTACATTCAAAAAGTATTTTGATTACTGATGAGATTACTTTGCATTTTATTGTCATTTGTTTCATTTACTATTTAGTCCATTCAGATGGAAAACATTTATACATATAAATGATGTGATTCAAAGTGCATTTGAACAGCGGTGAAACACTTTCTTATGATGTGTTACATTCATACGAGCAGACAGAGAAGTACATTTGAAGTAAGTTTGGAGCAAAAGAAATAGAAATAAACCTTGTGTAAATTGTCAGCTTTATGCTAAGCTAAAATGCTATTTCAAGTCATTTTACATGCACGTTACCAGACACAGTCATATTTTTTTAGCAAGTAAATTCACATTAGATCATAATTAATTTTTTCTAGTAAGATCTTTGTTATTAGGGCAAAAATCATATTCTTGGTAATAATTTTTGTATTGTTTTCCTGTAAAAATATATAAAAAAATCCTTAAAACAAGATGAATTTGATTCATCTTGTTTTAGAAACAACACTGCATAAGATATTTTCGGTGTATTTTGTCTTACTGTACTGGCAGAGCTTTTAATAGTCAAAACACGTGAAGAAATCTACCAGTGCTGAAGAAGTAATACAAAATATTTAGAATACATTACTGACCTTGAGTAATCTAACGGAATGTTACAAATTACATTTTACAGCATGTATTCTGTAATCTGTAGTGGACTACATTTAAAAAGTAACTCTCCCTAGCCTGTTTATATATATATATATATATATATATATATATATGTTATTATGTTCTTTCCACTGGAGATAATCATTTGATTAAATTCCAGGAAAATAAAAGATGATTAAATTAATGTTAAGGTATGCTCACTCACAGTTGTCTCCTAAACTATTTTTGTACAGAAAAGAAAATAGACAAACTGTGCTGCAAATAACTAGTTTATGAGAAACATAACATGGGATAACATTAGGGCCTTCAAGAAAAAGGAGTCAATTTATAGATTTTAGAACACCAAATAAAAGTTAAAAGCACCTTTTAAAATAAACTGTGATGAATCATTGCTGATAAAATCATCTTGGATAAAATCTTTTGACCTAATGCTTGTTTTTGTGCTGTGTGTCTTCCAAATAGTGTTGGCTTTGAAACACGGTACATTGTGAAATGCCTTCAACTCTGGCAAATGTTGATTTATGAAAAAAGTGACTTTTCTAGTTTAATAACAAGATTTGTATAGTAGCTTTTGGGTAACACTTACATTAACGTTAATGTTGAGGGTTTATAAAGGGGTTTATTAATGACTTATATGTTACTAATGTATTCCAAATCATTTATATGGATTTTTTATTGGAATTTTCATCCAATACTTGGTATTTTAACTTACATGTTATATATGCTTAATGAATACACTTATTTCTACTGGCAATTAAAAAAAAAAAGATTGAAAAAAAGCAATGCTCTTATTTGTGATTTATGTCACAATGCAGGAAAATGTACTCTATTATAGTGAGATTAAAAGATGGATTATGTCATTTTGCTACAGTCAGCTTTATGCTTATATTCATTACTGTAATGTCTTGACTCACTTGTGTTGTCACTTTTCTTGTCATTTTGATGTCAAAAGAATGGTGCTACTCCAAGTGCTGTCCCAACTTACCTAGTCCTTGTCAGTGGCTGAGCTAGAGATGGCCAGGGTGTCATTGTATCCACTCAACTTTTGTGGACTCAACCCAACACCACCCCCCCCCCCCCACCCCCACCACACACAAACAACCCCCACAGTCTGACGATATATAAATGCTGCCTGAACATTTCTGTGCCATAACAGACTGATCGCTTGCCCCTGCCTGGCCACCCTTTGAAAAACTCCCAGTTCCACCCCTGGTCCTAGTTACCTAAAATCCTCTGCCAAAAGACTTTTCAACTCTTCATGCTCATTCACAGCATGTATCATATTATAAAGCCTGATGACCATTAAACCATCATTAACTTTATGTACATTGGTTTTTAATATTGGAAACTCCTTAATAAATGCTTCATACGGGTCCACTTTACATTAAGGTACATTTTATATATGTTTATAATGCTGAAAATGTTTTATAGAGCATTTATAACATGTGATGTAAAATAGCTTACTATTTGGAAGGTATTGCATGAAAGTTTCCCTTTAATGCATGTTGTTATAACCGCATATGAATTATATATAATGCATTCTTAATTGACTTATTAGTTATTAAAGTACATTTATTTATTTATTTAATCTGCCCTTAAAGTGTCTGGGCAAGACATTTTAGTCTGGAGGGCCTCTTGAGGATACGTCTAGTGGGAGTGTGAAAATTCGAAAGTTTTCGTGTGGATGGAATACCATACTAGAACTAGAATACTAAATTCATAATAAATTTACTTTGTCCCTGACTGATCTGTTTCTTTAAATTTGGCCATTTTTTTTTCATTTTCTCCACTTTTACAAAATGTTTGTATGTCGACAAAAAATAAATAATACAAATAAATAAATAATTAAAGTACAATTCAATTAAAGTTATTGGATTTTCTTTTTTAATGTGATGTGTGAGAAAAAAATTTCCTTTTTAATGCATAGTAAAAGTTAACATCGGCTATTATAAGTTATTTTGTACACACACAGGTATGTCCGAGACACAAATAGCTCATATCCACTCTTTCAATCTCGTTTTTTATACCACCCTATTCTATTATTGCATCCTCACTATTTTTACAAATGGAAATTTTCCAAATTAAACTCATAATTGGCTGGTCCAAAAATCTGACGAGTGTCTAAATTGTAGTGTTTTTCATTTTCATTAGCCCCCATAAAATAAAAATAAAAACAAGCAAATGAACCAGAAAAATAATAATAATAATAATACATTGATAAAAAAAAAAGGTAATTAGTAGAAAAATTAAGACAAAAATAAAGAAATAAATAACAATAAAATAAAATGGACTAAAAAATACTCAAGACACAAATTTTATGTTGAAAGTGTTATTTCTCCACCAAGCAGCACCAAATAGAATAGCAATCATTATGACTGGCTATGTGCAGAATGGAATACTATCATTATACAGTACACAGTATTTACTTTACTGTGTATAATGATAGTATTTGTAAGTTAATTTACAAACTTGAGCATTCCTTTTCCTGTTTTAAATAGTGGCGTTTGGACATTAATTCAGAGACTCCTTGGATTGTATATAACAGGTTGGACAGTGTATTTGCTTTCAAGAATTGTATCTGTCCAAAATGCACATTTCCAAGACACATGGAGTATCATGGAAAAATCCACATTCACTATGATAATGAAAGAAACAGAGAGAATCAAATAAAAAAAGACAAACACATGGACTTGTCAAGGAAAAAGTAATTAAATTGTGACACGTCAGTAAGGGTCAGTACAGAGTTTTTTCCAGAAACGTTTATCATAGGGGCAGTGAAATGAATTTTGACGTACACCACAAACTTTTTTCATTTTTTACATTTTCTGAAAGACCTAATATGATCAATTGGACTTATGCGAGTTAGGTAGGAGCTTAATTCCTTGTTAGTTTACTATGTGGACATCATTTGACTTCGCTGAGGCTTCTACGTGTATATCTTTCATTCGTATTTATCTTTCATTCTGTCAAGACTGAGAACAAGTTTACGTGCATTTAAGAAAACGGCAGTATTTTAGATGTTGCTAAAGTGTTCTAAGAGTGTTTATTGTGTTGATGGTGTTGTGGGTGATTGCTGTGCTGTTGCTAAGGCGGCTAAGGTTTTTACCACATTGCTATGCTGTTACTAGGGTGTTCTGGGTACTTGCTATGCAGTTGATAAAAAATTATGTTGTTTTGGTGCACTGCTATGTGGTTACCAAGGTGGATGCTTTGGATTTTCTAAGGTTTTTTAGTACATTGCTATGCGGTTACTAGGATGTTCTCAGTGGTTGCCTGAGTGGTTGCTGACAGGACCATGTCAAAATAGTCTTTAGATATTCTGGTGTCTAGATATGCGTCTGGTCCCTCTGAAAATGCTTTGGGATTTTATTATTTTGCTCGTTTAGCTGTTCAACAGGCAAAAATCTGATTGCTTAGTAAAATAATAGCACACTTCTCATAAGCAATCTGCATGATGTCCGTCACAAAAAATATCGAGTTCTGGCAAACTAGTCGGAAACTTGCCACAAATGTGCAACTCGTTATTTTCACGTGCAAATTAATGTGTGAGTTTCCGCAAATGTTTGCCAGAAGTTTGCAGCTCTTCATTAGTACTGGTGAACCTGTAGCAAACCTTAGGCAGCAACTGACAATTTGCTGAAGCTTAATACACAGTGTTATGATATTTCCAAATCTTTAAACATAAGAATGAGCCATAACGATAATTATACACACATGTAGAGCAAAACCAGGGTTGAAGAGGGTATGCAGTCATATACATATGCATGCCATCACAAAAAGTAATCAAATGTGCATTCTATTGATGGGAAATAAACAAAGAAAACACTCATTTGTGCATAGCCTTACAAAAATTATAAACTAGCCACAAACTAGCCACAAATTTATGGCAAATGTGCAGCTCGTTATTTTCACATGCAAATGAGCTTGTGATTCACCGCAAATGTTTGCCATAAGTTTGCAGCTCTTCACCGGTAGTGGTAAAACTGCGGCAAACCTTTGGCAACAATGGTCAATTTGTAAGGGTTTATACACACAACAATACATATGCTGACTGGGTCGGACTCACTGGCCGTCAGTGACAGAGCAGAGAGATGACCCAGGTGCTGTGAGACACAGAGTTCCAATTTTTCACACATTTTTTACATGCAGCATTACAAACCACCACTAAATACAGCCTCAAGCAAAACATTCATTAACCCCCCACAGTCAAGCATGGTTCTCAATCCAGAGTCAAAGTTTGTATAAATGTAGAGTTTCCTGTAGAAACATTAATATTGCTTGAAGGTTAGTGATTTGAACAAACCCCTAACTCTGGGAATTAAACTTTGGCTAGTATCTTGCATCGTTAATGCCATTTATGAACATGGATGATACTTTAAATCACACAGCTTGTTGAGGAATGGTGTACTATCACTTTTCGATTAAATTAAAATTTTTATGATTTTTTCCCTTTTTCACCCCAATTTGGCATGCCCAATGTGCTCTAAGTCCTCATAATGGCGTATTGACTTGTCTCAATCCGGGTGGCGGAGGATGAATCTCATTTGTCTCCGCGTCTGAGACATCAATCCATGCATCTTATCACATGACTTGTTGAGCGTGTTACCGCGGAGACCTAGTGCGTGTGGATGATTCACGCTATTCTCCGCGACATCCATGCACAGCTCACCAAGCGCCCCACCGAGAGCAAGAACCACATTATAGCGACCACGAGGAGGTTACCCCATGTGACTTTACCCTCCCTAGCAAGCCAATTGGTTGCTATGGAAGCCTAGAGTTGAACTTGCCAGGTGTGGTAGTCAGCATCTTTACTTGCTCAGCTACAAAGGCCCCACTTTTCGAATTGATTAAACAATTTAGTCTGACTTTTTATTTTATCAGACTCAGTTTTTACTTGGTGGGTGACAGAAATCAAAAGGAAGACAATAGCACATGGGGCTGCTTGTTGGCAATGACCCTGTGATACAATGTACAGTACATCGCAATACATCATGATTCAATACATTGTGATGTGTTATGATATAAAATTGTATTGCAAACTGAGCTGGGAATTGAACTTGCTTTCCGCTTATTTAGACAACCTGTTTATTTATTAATTGAAATGTAAGAAAGCTCACATGAATTCAAATATATTGATTCAAGGATTAATGCCTAATGTTGAAAAAAATATATAATAATAGGTCTTTTGGCAAACAGCCAGGAGACCTTTGCTACCTCCAAGCAACTTACTAGCAACAACATAGCAATAGCCTGGGAACCACCAAAAACACCCTAGCATCATGCCAGTCAGTTTTGCACACTCACATTTACTTTACTCTAGTTTTAACAATCTTAACAAATGTGTATAGCCTTGAAGTGCTGATATTTTGGGTGTAAATATAGGGTAACGTTACATTTGTGGAAAAAGGTCCAGCAGCACCTAATATTCATTCTAAAAGCATCTAAAAGCACAAAATGTATTTTTTTGTTTTGTTTTTTTAATTTTCTCTCCTTTTTCACCCCAATTTGGAATGCCCAATTCCCAATGCGCTCTAAATTTTTTGAGTAAGGTACAGATTTTGTTGTTTCGGAAGGAAATTAGTACTTTAATTCACCAAAGTTCAATTCAGCTGATCAAAAGTATAGTCAGGACATTACTGATGTAAAAAACAGCACCATCACTTTTTGAAAAAAAGTGCTAAATCATGCTAAATTACTAATTTGGTACTAGAAAATCACATTCCATTAAATCAAACACTGTTAAAAGCTGTTTGGTTCATTAAATGAAGCTTAACATTGTCTTTGTGTTTCTTTTTGAGTTGCCACAGTATGCAATAGACTGGCATGTCTTAAAGGCAATATTAGGTGGCAAAAAAACCCCCAGCTTTCTCAAGAAATTTGTCAGTCAATCATTGTTTTGAGGAATGAAGGCTATACAATGCTTGAAATTGACAAAAAACTGAAGATTTCATACAAAGGTGTACACTACAGTCTTCAAAGACAAAAGACAACTGGCTCTAACAAGGACAGAAAGAGATGTGCAAGGCCAGATCAGAATCAGCTTTATTGCCAAGTATGCTTACACATACAAGGAATTTGTCTTGGTGACAGGAGCTTCCAGTGTACAACAGTACAAACAATACCAAAAACAGCAGCAAGACATAGGTAATTAAAAACAACAAAAAAAGAATAAAAATAAATAATTTGACATATACGTACATACACTCACCTTCATACATACCCACATACACACATGTAGTGCAAATCTATTACAATTTGTTATATAAAGAACAAAAATACAGTATATTATGTACAGAGCAATGTAAGTAATGGCAGAAGTGGATATGTTGGATAAAATAAATAGACTTAAACTGTGTATTGCACATAATTATTGCTCAATGGGGCAATTTGAATTGTCCATGAGATGGATAGCCTGAGGGAAAAACTGTTCCTGTGTCTGACGGTTCTGGTTCTCAGAGCTCTGAAGCTCCGGCCAGAAGGCAACAGTTCAAAAAGGTAGTGGGCAGGGTGAGTGGGGTCCAGAGTGATTTTACCAGCCTATTTCTTCACTCTGGAAGTGTATGGTTCTTGAAGGGGGGGGGCAGGAGGCAACCAATAATCCGCTTTCGTAGCTGCACCAAACCACACAGTTATTGAAGTGTAGAGGACAGACTCAATGACTGCTGAGTAGAACTGTTTCAGCAGCACCTGTGGCAGGTTGAACTTCCTCAGCTGGCGTAGGCCTTTTTCACACTGGAGTCGATGTGTATCTCCCACTTCAGGTCCTGTGAGATGGTAGTGCCCAGAAACCTGAATGACTCCACTGCTGCCACAGTGCTATTTAGAATGGTGAGGGGGACAATGTCGAGGTGTTCCTCCTAAAGTCCACAATCATCTCCACTGTCCAGATGTACAACTAAACAAGAGGATAAGTACATCAGAGTCTCTAGTTTGAGAAATAGACGCCTCACATGTCCTCAGCTGACAGCTTCATTGAATTCTACCCGCTCAACACCAGTTTCATGTACAACAGTAAAGAGAAGACTCAGGGGTGCAGGTCTTATGGGAAGAATTGCAAAGAAAAAGCATCTTTTGAAACAGATGATCAAAAAGAAAAGGTTCGAGTGGGCAAAGAAACAGACATGGGACAACAGATAGTTGAAAAAGAGTGTTACGGATCTAAACCCCATTGAGCTTTTGTGGGATCAGCTAGACTGTAAGGTGCGTGAGAAGTGCCCGACAAGACAGTCACATCTACGGCAAGTGCTACAGGAAGTGTGGGGTGAAATGTCACCTGAGTATCTGGACAATCTGACAGCTAGAATGTCAAGAATCTGCAAAGCTGTCAATGCTGCACATTGAGGATTTTTTTGATGAGAACTCTTTGAAGTAGTTTAAGAAGTTCTGAATTATTATTATTTATTTATTTTTCAAATTGTAATAGTCATTTTTCACGTTATTAATGCCCTAAATATACATTGTCATCAGTTGAATGCCACATTGTTTTGTTTGCTTTGTTTCTCTCCTTTTCTCCCCAATTTGAATGCCCAATTCCCAATGCGCTCTAAATCCTTGTGGTGGCATAGTGACTGTGTATTAAGTGACTTGCCTCAGTCCGGGTGTCGGAGGACTCAGTTGCCTCCATGTCTGACACCTTCAATCCACGTATTTTATCACATGGCTTGTTGAGTGCGTTACCATGGAGAAGTAACGTGTGTGGAGGCTTCAAGCTATTCTTTGCGGCATCCACACATAACTCACCATGCGCCCCACTGAGATTGTGAACTACATTATAGCGCCCACGAGAACGTTAATCCAAAGTGACCCTACCCACCCTAGCAACCGGGCCAATTGGTTGCTTAGGAAGCCTGACTGGAGTCAATCATTACTCCCTGGATTCAAACTTGCGACTCCAGGTGTGATAGTCAGCATCTTTACTCGCTGAGCTAACCAGGCCCCCAGAATGCCACTTTGGTGAATTAAAGTAACAATTTCTTTCCATATGTAACGGGCTCTTAGGTTCCACCTAGTAGGGGAATATTACAACGTTACCCAGGAAGACCTAGAAGTGACAGGATCTTAGTCCCCACCCCCGGTGCTTTGAGTATCAGTATTCACAGTAAGTGTGTATATGTTTTAGTTTTCCTATTGTATAATATACTGCAGGAATAAGAAGTGTGGGCTTCAGGCAATAAAGTGTAATTTCTTCAAAATGAATTCCAATATATAGATTATGTAAATTAACTCACCAATAACACTAGATGTTATTTAACAAAACTCTGAATAAAGTCAAAGACTCTTGTTGTACAATTCAAATGATTCACTTCATATTTATCTCCGATGACTCTTTCAACTTCGTTCAAATGACTAATTCAACTTCGTTGAAATGATATTGGACTCAGCTTCACATCAAATAGTTAAAATTCACAGTTCAAGAGCACAGTTCAAATAATCACTCAGTTCAGTTCCATCTAACTCAATAAAATGTTCTTATAGCAATCAAAATTCACTTGTTTAAATGACTGGCATCCTGTTGCTCTGACCCCCATCATTAGCAAATACTTTGAGAGGCTAATCAGAGATCAAATCTTCTCTGTGCTGCCCACCTCACTAGACCCACTGCAGTTTGTGTACCGCAACAACCGTTCATTTGATGATGCCATTGCATCTACAATACACACTGCTCTCTCCCACCTGGAAAAAAGGAACACATATGTGAGAATGCTGTTTGTAGACTACAGCTCAGCATTTAACACCATAATGCCCTCCAAACTTGATGAGAAACTCCGGGCTCTGGGCTTAAACAGCTCGCTGTGCAGCTGGATCCTGGATTTCCTGTCAGGCAGACGTCAGGTGGTTAGAATGGGCAGCAACATCTCCTCATCACTGACACTCAACACTGGAGCCCCGCAGGGCTGTGTTCTCAGCCCACTCCTGTATTCCCTTTACACACATGACTGTGTGGCAACACATAGCTCCAATGCAATCAAGTTTGCTGACGATACGACGGTGGTGGGTCTGATCACTGACAATGATGAAACAGCCTACAGAGAGCAAGTGCACACTCTGACACGCTGGTGTCAGGAGCACAACCTCTCTCTCAACGTCAGTAAAACCAAGGAGCTTGTGGTGGACTTCAGGAAGAAAGACAGAGAACACAGCCCCATCACCATTAATGGAGCACCGGTGGAGAGAGTCAGCAGCTTCAAGTTCCTCGGTGTCCATATCACTGAGGAACTCGCATGGTCCGTCCACACTGAGGCCGTTGTGAAGAAGGCTCACCAGCGCCTCTTCTTCCTGAGACGGCTGAGGTAGTTTGGAATGAACTACCACATCCTCACATGGTTCTACACCAGCACTGTAGAGAGCATCCTGACTGGCTGCATCACCGCCTGGTACGGCAATAGCACCGCCCACAACCGCAAAGACCTGCAAAGGGTGGTGCGAACTGCCAGACACATCATCGAAGGTGAGCTTCCCTCCCTCCAGGATATATATACCAGGCGGTGTATGAACAACGTATCACTATGACACGGTTCATAGATGACGCCAAAAACGCAGTATGATTCTACAAAACTTAAATTCAGTAGTATACCAGAAACAATAATGTTCTGAATGAAACTAACGGCTTTAGCCACTCTCTTTCGTGCTCTCGGCCAGTCTCTAACACGTCCTCCGTTAAAAGGCGTAATCAACCGAACTTCCGCTTCAACTACGTCTTCAGCTTCACACGATCACATCAATGTACACTTAACTCACAAAACTTAAACTGACTCTGTGCCTCCGTCGTCCTTTACTTTTTCAGCGGAGAAAACGTCGATCTCTCGCACATCAATCACGGCCTGACTCCAATGCACACGATCGCAGAGTTACCACGAGAACAGCACGACTGTCTTCTTCAAAGTCCAAGGCGCGCGACTCTCTTCTTCCTCTTCTCTTTCGCACACAACGTAGACAGCGCCACCCACCAAAATATATCACCATTACACGTAAGAGCAAAATCTGTGCATTATTCCAAACTTTTGGCCACCATTGTATATAGTTACCTCTTAAAATAAAGTAGAATTTGTGGGAAAATAAATAAATAAATAAATATTAAATTTCAATTAATAAAAATGACCTTAATCAGGTAAAAGCGAAACCCTTTGAATTAACTTGATTCACTTGTTATAAATTCCTTCTTGTGATTGCAATCTCACAAATGATTTTTAAAAACCGTAATCTAGAAATCAGGAATGACTGAAAAATGCATCTGTCAAAAGGTGTGGGGAAACCTGAGGCCTGTGAGTTGTACATACGTATGTCGTCCATACAAGCCATAACTTTGACTTTATGCATTCAACTTAATAAAACAAAATAGAAAAGTACACACAACAACTCTTTATTCTAAACCCCAGAATGTATCACAGTGTAAACTGGACAGTCATCAGCGTTTGCGTCACATGATCAGATTAATCAGCAGATCAGGCCTCCATGATGTCAGACTGTCCGCAATAAGCGCTGTATGACAGTCTCGCTGTCATGTCGTGCCTCCAGGTGTAAGCTAGCATGAAGACAGCGGGCGATACTTTGCATTCCTCCAGCATTGATCTTATCCTGTCTCACCCTATCTTTCTGTCTCAAACCCCTGCCTCCGGATTACACAAACAGAGATCACCATTTCTGACATGCCTGTACCTGTTGCGTGATCATCAACTGACAGACTGAGCCACAACCAACAGCCGGGTGTTATTTCTATGCACTGTCTTTCTATGCATTTTATTGTTCCTTGGGGCAATAATAACAACGTTTCATTTTTGTTTGCTTTTTTTAAGTTCAACTCATTTTTAAATAATTTTTACTGAAACTGAATATGACAAGTGTAAATTTTCTTCAAGATGCATTCGAGATGGAGCAATTTCAATCCCTCTGAGGTAATTTGACATGCATACAAGATTCAACTGTGCAGTGTAATTTTAGAAGTTGTTGTTGTACATGCCACATACGTAATCTTCTCCCCTCCGAAACGGAACTACATCAGTATACGGATGTTTTGGGACCTGTATAATGTTGAAAAGGCAATAAATGTTTTATTTCAGAGTAAATGATTGGGTAACACTTTCCATTTATGTTCGCTTTGTTAAAGTAGACCTATTATGCCCCTTTTTACAAGATGTAATATAAGTCTCAGGTGTCCCCAGTATGTGTCTGTGAAGTTTTAGCTCAAAGTACCCCACGTATCATTTATTATACTATGTTATAAATGCCTCTTTTTGAGTGGAATCAAAAACACGCTGTTTTTGTGTCTCTTTAAATGCAAATGAGCTGCTGCTCCCCCCCCCTGTGAATATAATCAGAGACAATGGAATCAGCTAACAAACACATTCGGAAAGGAGATTTGCAAACATCCTGTTTTATACTGACACTAATTCACAAAGCAGTCCGGTGTAAAATGATTTGTACAAACATACACGAATTTGTGTAAGTTTTGGGGAAATTTCCTTCAAAAACAAAACTTGTCCACTGCGTCTTCAGTGGCTCTGATGCCGGGAGTACACGAAGACTCTTTATGTTCACTTTTACAGCCAACAACAGAACACTTATGATTCTTACGAAACTGAGACATTATTCTTCTCACTGTATCTGCTCCAGCACTGAAAAAAATGGCGGACTGTGTGTAGATCACTCAGGGGAGGATCTATGATAATTGGGTGGAGTCCAAAAAAAACCCCATTCATTTTGACACACTGTTTTTGATAAATAGTAATATAAGAAAGTCAATATAAGAAAAATTGTAGGGTGGTTGTGTACACACACTGCCAACTCCCATTTATGTACAAACACCATGTAAAAGTGAATTTTTCAGAATAGGTGCCCTTTAAGGTTCTGTTAACATGATTAAAAAGCATGACTGTCATGCAGTACTTGCCAAATAGTGAGCCGTTTTACTTCATATGTAATAAATAACATTAGAAACGTATATAAAATGTACCCTTAATGTGAAGTGGACATATATGAAGCATTTATTAGAGTGAAGTTCAGTATGATTTACTGATCATCAGGCTGTATTATATATGCTGTGAATGAACATAAAGAGCTGAAAAGTGTTTTTGCTGAGGTCTTTAGGTATGTCGTGACAGCACTCAGAGTAGCCCCATTTTTTTTTACATCAACATAACAAGGAAAGTGACGACACAAGTGAGTTAAAACATTACAGTAATGAACATAAACACAAAGAGGCTCTTGTAAAATGACATAATCCCTCCTTTCAATCTCACTATAATAGTCTATTTCATCTACTTTGTGACTTAAAGGAATATTCCGGGTTCAGTGCAAGTTCAGCTCAATCGACAGCATTTGTAGCATAATGCTGATTACTACCAAAAATGTATTTCGACTCATCCCTCCTTTTCTTTTAAAAAAATAAATCTGGATTACAGTGAGGCACTTACAATGCAAGTGAATGGGGGCCAATTTTTATATTTAAATGCTCACTGTTTCAAACTCATAACCAGAAGATATAAAAGATATGGGTACAAACATGATTTTAGTGTGATAAAAACACTTACAAACCACATATGTGTAAAGTTATAGCTTATTTTACAGTGTAGTTACCATGACGATGTAATGTCAACAAACCATAAAATGACTGTAAAAATTATGATTTAAACAACTTTACAGCTCAAATAATACACAAGTTTTAACAGGAGAATTAATGCAAGTGATTTTATAACTTCACATTTCTATGTATAAATCCTCCAAATATTGGCCCAATTCACTTTTATTGTCCCCACTGACTTCCACTGTACGCTTGATTTTTGCTTCTTCTTTTTTATAAGAAAATATTTTTTTGTACTAATAAACATTATGCCACAATGCTGCCAATTGAGCTTAACTTAAAGTATTGTACCCAGAAAATTCCTTTAATTCATGAATTGGGTCATTCTGATTAATATAAGCGTGAATAAGTGGATTTATTACACATTAATAACATGTAAGATACAATTCTCACTATTTGGCAAGTATTGCATGAAAGATGCCTTATTCACATTGTTATAACCACATATTAATGATATTTACTGCACTTCTAAATGATTTATTAGTCATAAATTAACCCATTTATAAACCCTTAACAAAGGGGGCATTAAGTGTTACCAATAATTGATTGTTATGCAAAAACAATAGTTCACTTTTACTATTATTGGACTTTTTTTTTCTTTTTTTGTTTGTTTGTTTAAATGTTTTAGTATGTAGATTATTTGTCAAAATAAGTTGTGTCTGAAATTGGACTGAAATAATAGAAACTGAAGTAACTCCAAAGTCCACTCAATAAAACTTTGAAGCCATACTGTATTAGTATTTGTGTAGGTGCTGCATTGTGCCTTTCTACCGCATGATATTAATGATGAGGGTGAAAATGGCACCCAAATGTCATTATCAATAGGATATCTTAACTCAAAATGTGCTTTGGAGACCCAGTTTTGCACACAAACAGAGGACATCTTTTGTGATAAACAGGCATGAGTGATGAAAACATTCACTCAAAAAAAGCAAAATCACCTCTGCGTATCAATCTATGACTCACATTACCAGAATCATTTGACCTGCTTTGCCTCAGGATACTCAATTAAAGCTGTCAGATACAGACAAACAGGACACAGCTCAGACAGACTGATCTAACATGACCTCTCTGCACTGTTAAAAAACAATTCATAGATCAAGTCATTAATACAGGAAATTAAAAGAGATGTACTTTTATTGTTGTAGTTATTAGAGCAGTTATAATCCAAACAGGGTTTTAAGGCATTTCATGAATGTTATTTGTCTCGTGAGAGTTTATGGTGTCATCGGTTTAAGGCAGGCAGTACTTTACTCTTCGTGATATGTGCAGTTCTCGATATATATATATATTTATTTATTTATTTATTTATTTATTTATTTTTTTCAGCATAAAATTTTATTTATGCAGACCACGAGCTGAAACACATGAAGAAATGACGACTTTGCTGCCGTTGATCAGGATCAACCACTTGTATGTCTTATCAAGCTGATCTTATCCGTCACATGGTAATGTAAGGGATGGACAAAATGCTCTCAACAAAACACTTCTTGGGCCATTCCTGTTCCGCAGTCTCTTTTGACCTCTGTAACTTAAAAACATGTAATTAAAGGAAGTATTCACTAGGCTATGGTTTACTAGGCCTTCAGAAATATGCTCTGGTTAAGCTTGAGCACTTTATTAATTATAGATGTTATGCCTTTGGTTGGGAAAATGTTTAGACCATTGCTGGCGAAAGATACATGTATGCATTTGTAGGTTTTGTTTAAGTGGATTGCACTCAAATATTACACTTCATCAGGTGATCTATTTTGTGTGTTTCTTTCTCACTCTCCGTGTGTGTGTGTGTGTGTGTGTGTGTGTGTGTGTGTTCACTTAAATTGTCATAATATGATAAAATAAAAAGTACCATGATTTACACGTTTATTTGCAAGTTTAGTACTTAACCTTATACAGTATATTAAGACATATACACTTTGTTGGGAACATGAAAGTGTCCTGCAAAGCAGGACTGACCCTCCTGGTTTGGGTTGATGCTCTCCACAGGTCTGGGGTCAGTGATCCATCATGGTTTGTGAGAAGAGGTCATTACTCAGGATATGTTGACCCAGGGCAGTGCTGATGGTGGGGGTTAAACTCAACTCAACACTTCTTATCAATCACCTCTCGCCCTCTGGAAGACCCTCAGGCCAAACCGGCTGCTCACTTTCCTGCCAGCCCAGCCCACACTTCTGCCCGACTGGAGGGACTACACATTATTCTTCTTATCAAAACACTTTTAGGAAACTTAGCACTGTATAAAGAATAGAGGGGAAGCAGAGACAATGGGAGAGGATAGAGACACTCGCAAAAAAAGTGCAGTGGTGGTACAGTGGTGCTGGAGTGGTATCGCGGTAATACTAATACCACATTGAACGTTTACCACATTTAGGAAATAGATTTATAATGATTTTTTTTTTTAAACTATAATTGGAAAAGAAAAGGTGGCTATAATCAGAAATGGGAGCAGAATGCATTGAAATTCCACTTTAACATCTGGCCTGCAGTCTGAGTTGGTAATGAGTGATAAAGACGACACTATCTGTCTCCCAGGGTTGTGATATATGTGGAGATGCACTGAAAGTCCATTGCATGACTAACGTGAGTGAAGAAACGAAGGTTTGCAAGCTCTTTGTCTTTATAATGGTGGTTTTCTTTTTTTTCTTTCTTTTTTTTTCTTTTTTTAAATTGCCTTCAAATTTATGGCCAACATTGAGAACATATTAACTTGTATCAAATGGACTCAGGTAGGCATGTAACCGGGGATAGATTCATTCTGCTCACTGGGCGTAGCAGCTTCATCATTCACGGCCTTTTGTTTTTTCTTTTTCAGTTGGGTATAATGCTTTAAATGTTTGTTAGTTCCCTATCTCTTTACACAAAATTTATTTTCTTTCTTTATTTTTTATTTGGGATTTGGAAGTAGCAGAATGAGAGGTTTCTATCAAGCTTCTATTAACACAACTACCGGTCCAGATAATTCAGTGACTTCTGCGTTGATCTGAAAGCATTTTGTTCATATATATTACAGTGAGGCAGATGTAAAAAAAATAAAAAAATAAAAAAACACTCATAAGAGTCATTTGTTCTGTAATCGGACTTCATTGGTCACGATACCCGAACTGACTTATGTTGAAGTTGTTTCACAGTATATATTCAAAAGAACTGACTCATTAGAGTTATCTGTTCAGGAATCAGACTACGCTGGTCATGATGTGTGTTTTGAGCTGCAGATTCGAAAGAACCGGCTTAAAAGAGTAATTTGTTCAGAAATCAGACTTAACTTGTCACACTGCATGTTTCACAGTGTAGATTGAAAAGAAGCAGCTTATAAAAGTTATTTGTTCAGGAATCAGACTACACAGTTCCTGTTGTCTGTTTTACGCTGTAGATTCAAAAGAACCGATATGAGTCATTTGTTCGAGAATCAGGCTACACTGGTTATGCTATGTATTTCACACTTTAGACACAAAAGAACTGGCCCATACGAGTGATTCGTTTGGGAATTGGATTTCACTGGTCATTCTGTGTGTTTCAAATTAACAAATTAGAGTAACTTGTTTGGGAATCAGACTACACTTCATGCTCAGTGTTTTGCGTAATAGATTCAAAAGAACCATCTCATAAGAGCCATTTGTTCTGGAATTAGACTACACTAGTCACAATATATGTTTCACACTGTAGATTCAAAAGTGAATATGACAAGTGAGCCATATTGACAACTGATATGTTTATTTTGTTTGTTTATTTGTTTGTTTGTTTGTGGGGTCACTGTCATCTAGCAGCATTAAAAAGATGGACAGCAATAAGCTTTATTTGTGCTCTGTATAAGAAAGTAATACTGGTTTGAAATGACATGATGGTGAATACATTTTTACAGAATTAATTTTTTTAGGTGAACTACGCCTTAATGTGCAGTGACAAACTTTGTACAGTAGGTCCATACATGTAAGTTAAAAAAGTAAATAGGGTTAATTAGATTTTTAGGATAAATAATACTGTGTCCTTCCCAATGTTTGATCAAAGAAATGCCCCCCCCACAACAAAAACAATTACACATAATTCAACTGGGCTGTGTGAAATGAAAGCCTCTGTCCCAATAGTACATAACAATTACCACACCTTTAAAGAGTTAAAATGGAACCAGCTCCTATCACTGTCTCCTGTCATGTCCTGCCCCGAGGGTTGGTGGATATGAGAATAGAGATCATGAGATCAAGCTCGTGGTGTTGTGGGGCTTGGAACGTGACCACTTGTGTGCCTGTGGGTCTTTAACTCTAATACGGTAGCTCCCATTCAAACCATGCTTTTCTAATAGGACCCAGTTAGGATTTTTGTGCAGATGTGGAAGAAAATTGCTGTTGGCAATGTTTTTGGAAAATTAGGCATCTTTTGGGCTGTTCAAATATGTCACATGTTGATTGCAGTTGTATATGCTTCTACGCTTCACATGTTGATAGCATTACAGAGATAATATGATACCACGGTCGCCCTTTGTGACGCATTTTATACACCAAAGCATTGTTGCACCACTGATAGAAAAAAAGCAGCAAAGTCAAAACAGCATGCCATTACTGACCTGAGTGAACATATAAGGCTTTTCATTACATTTCGTTAAAACAAGAAAAAACAAGACTTAATATCTTGTTATGTTGTGTCGTGTTGACATTTTTGCCCTCATGTGTTTCAGGTGCAGCTAGCACGCCGAATCAGCGTTTCCATGGAAACCTGATTGTTTCCATGGGACCGCTGATCGTGCCAACTTTCAGCTGCGAGCGGCACCTAACCATTGTATGTTCTTGCCTATATTAATCCCTTGTGTGTCATGTCCTTTGCTGGATTGTTAAATGTAGTTTAATGTAGATTGCCGTTTGTAATGTGTTTACGTTATAGCTAACTGTTTTATGTTGAGTACTAACCTCACTCTCTCTCTGCCTAATTGGTCCTGTCTCTTGTATATGTTGGTTGCCCGCATGTCAGGAGTGTGGACGCTTTCCACTTTGCTGCATGTCAACGGATCTTCCACGGAGGATAGTTCGTGTCGGGAGAGTGGATGCTTTCCAGTGTGCTGCGTGTCAGCTGGTCTTACATGGAAGATTCCACAACTCTAAATTGCTGTTAGTAAATCCTTTGAGCTGTTCCTCTGCTCTTGGGTCTGTTGTTCTCACTAACGATTGTTAAACTTTAAGGAGGGAATATATATTTATATTACGACATGAATCATTATTTAGTGCATCATTAATAGAAGCAGGGGAAGTAAATTTACTAGCATGTTATTACTGGTATTATTGCATGTGATTATTATAACATGTAAGCAAAAATGGCTCACACTTTGGCAAATGTTGAATGAAGGTCGCCCTTTTAATTTAATGTAAGGTGCAAAATGCATCCTTTAAAGGTTCTCATTACACTATGTGAATGTGAAACAAGTATACAATAAATAAACAAGGCAGATACTTTTGCTGCATAGTGTATTATAAGGCTATATTGTGTTTGGATATTCATACTGAAAAAGAAGACAAAATGCAGATGAATGAATGAATGAATTTGTTTATTATTGTCTCTTGCATTGCATGAGATCAGCAACCTGCATTAAGGAAGCTAAGAGGGTTTATTTGATTTTGCATTACATTAAAATGTATCTCTTTTCCCTGACCAGTCCATCTGATATTGTTAATATATCTGCAGCACTTGACTTCTAGCTCTAGCACAGCATTGGCACCATGTTTGCAACTGCTATATTTTCAAGGCTTTCTGCTGTAGTATTCTTCTTGACACTTGAGATCTGGCCTTTATAATTGTCTTGCATCCCTCGCTAACCTGAGTTGATTACCATTTACACAATATATGTACTTCAGTAGAAGCCACTCTAAGGAAGTGTTTTCGAAGAACATAAGTTTAAAGTGTGAATAAGTGATGTCCCGGTTCAGAGCAGTCTCCACACATACTAATTTACCTACTGAATGTATCTTGATCTTATCTTGCTGATGCATTTATAGTGAATTGAGTGCGCAAAATGCAAAACGCAAAGCTACATGCATCAACCATGCACTTTGTCACATCCCATTTTCGTGAGAGTGAATCTCTGTTAATTCTAGCCATGATTTGTGTGTCAGTAGATGAAAATTAGTCTATTAATAACACTTCCTATATTATATTGTATGTGATTTAATTAAATGTATCCAAATGCTGACATCAGTAACATGTTCCTTGCTTATGAAAGGAGCGTGTTACTGTTATAGAAACATTTTTATTTTTCTAATTCATTGCATACAGTCCATTTATACTACCGACTTTTATGAATGTGCTGTCTTTGTTTACAACACTGATGCTTGACAAGGAATAGATTATATTATATGATGACGATGGTGCAATAACCGGAGAAGAAACTCAGAATCAAATTACACTTGAGTCAGCCCATTAGAACTTTTTGTGTGAAATTTCACTAAACTCACTTGCTCCCAGACTTTGCACATGCTTGCATGAAAAAACAATTTCGATTTGTCCTTCCTTAAAAAAAAAACCTAAATAACAGCTAGACACATACAATGAAAGTGAACAGGGCCAATCCATAAAGGTTAAACTACTCAAGATGTAAACAATATATGCATTAACATGATTTTACATTAATAAAGTTAGTTACTAATCTTTTACTTGAAAAGTTCTTTCCAATTTGTAAACAATAATTTAAATGACTAAGCTTAACGATTTTAGCAAAAGCATTAATGTAAGTTTTTATTTATTTATTTTTAAATTTTTTATTAAAAGCTTCACATTTCTGCCTATAAACCCTCCAAAAAAATCACTTCTATTGTAAGTGCCTCACTATAACCTAGATTTTTTCTTAAAATAATTACAATTAACTTGAATTTAACCCAGAATTTTCCTTACACCTCATGAGACCCCTGTGTGACTGCTGTGTGCAGATTCCATTCCCATTTTCTAGAAAAATTATAGAGCAAATAGTTTTTCTAAAAATGTATGTCCACATTTGTGAACAGCAGAACAAAGTTGGGAAATTTTAAGTTATACCAACTTTTTTTCATCAAACATTATGTGTCCAGGAGTGTTGGTTATTCGTGTTTTTGAGATTCTGTTATTCTACTCATAGAATGGGCTTGAATACCCAGTGGCGAAGACAAACTATGCACCTCATAAACACTCGAGATTGCATCCAAAATCCAATGAGACTCTGAAACACCCCTATTGCAGCCACTAAAGCAGACATACAACTGCTCTGACTTACACCATTGGTTAATACGGTCAACATAAACCTGCAGAGCCCATACTGGGCATAGCTTATGTAGCCTCTTATGCTCCTTCGACTCAAATGGTGAAGGAGAAAAGGACTGCAAATTAATCATTTGCGAGCAAAAGGACATAGAGAAGACTTTAGGCAAATTGCCCAAACAAGGTCTCAGCACGACCTTAGATAACCCTGGCACAAAATCCATGCACAAATAATTGATTGACAGGGCATGCAAATCACCAACCCTCTTAAACGATGCCAATGCTAAAAACAGGGCCAATTTAAGAGTCAGAAATTGATCAGATACTGATTTTTCAAAAGAGGGCCCTGTTGAGAGGTCAAACCCACAATTTCCATAACTCGGGTCGGGGGTGCCCAATGCTGCCCCGCACATGAGACAACATGTCCATTCTGACTGGAATCTTCCAAGGTATTCTCTCCAGGAAAGAGACCAGAGTCGAAAACCAATAACAGAAGCCAGACACGATCCTCCCGAACACTCTGCAGAACAGAATGCAGCAGGTTGATTGGTGAAAACAGGTAAAGATTCGTTGTCGGCCACTGATGTGCCAGCATATCGATGCCCAGCGATGCCGGGGGCGAGAGAGAAAACCAGAGGGGACAGTGTGAAGTCTCACTTGACGCAAACAGGTCCACTTCCGCTCTACCGAACCTCATCCAGATTTGTTCTTCAGTCTGCAGGAGTAATGTCTATTCTCCAGGCATCAGAACCTGTCTGGACAGGAGATCTATAGATACATTTTTATACCAATTTTTGTCCATGTACATATTACGACCTAGTGGTTTTTTATGACATAATCGATCATCCATATACGTTTAATCTGGAGTGTATGATGCGTATCAATCGGCAGACTCGCGAGGGGAAGCAAGAGCGTGACTGACAGAGAAATCAAAACACAACTCCTTAACAACGGCTCCCAATTTGGTCTCGCTTAAGCGGCATCAGCCAATCAATTGGCGGTGTTATGCAACGTCGAAATTTCCTTGAAATGGAAGACTGCAAAACCAGTGAGTGCAGAACTAACATATCGTCAAAGGAGTATATGCCACCATTGAACAGGGACAGAGATAGCATTTGTGTCTCTTCACCCATCAAAGAAAAGATGGCCGCAGAACCATTTGAGTTTCACAGCCATCTCCAGATACCCAAGGAGAATTGTAATGCTGATTATGCATCCTGTGCATCGGTTCACAATATTGTATTGGAGGAAATATGTCCCCATGCCTGAGCACTGATTACGTGGGAGCTTGCCCGCAACAAAACAGCGCTCCAAAAATGTTAGAGAAAGAAAGACAGGCCAGGGTTGTGCCCTGTGCCTCATTACATTCCTTTGTGAATTCTCTAGTGTGACAAAATAGAAGAAATTATGTATTTTTAAACAAGTGCCTACCTTCTCCATTGTTCCCGCGATGAAACTCCTACAAATCAGTGTTTCCTGATGGAAAACAGCCTAAGTGACACCGGTACGGTGGCAAACTTGGCTGCACGCCAGCAAGAACAGTGCATCCATCCGGAGGGAGAGAACCACAAGCTTGTCCTCAGTCCTTCTTATGACAAGAGCCGGATCCTCAAGGCTAATATGGCTCCATTCAGAGACTCCAAGGTTTGATAAAGCCTTGATGAAGCGCCATAGGGCCTGTTTAACTATGAGGTTGAATCTGCACACAAAAGGCTCATTTCCAATTACCTGCTCATATATTGTCACTAAAAAGGGAGAACATAGTCCTTGCTTTGACAAATTTGTGCACTGATGTAAGAAATTCTGTAGAGGTGCTGCCAAATGCTTGCCTGTATTGAGCCTGTAATTTGGCTCCCAATGGGTCTCGCTTAAGTGGCATCAGCCAATAAATTGGCGGCATTATGCAACGTCAAAATTTCATTGAAATGGAACTTGCTGTCAGTTGAGATAAAGGAGCATTGACATCTGAGATGTGGATACACCCCACATCTGGGATGTTGGTGGACCTAAATTGATATCCAATTCAGCATCTAGATCTACAAACCATCGTATGACTGAATTAGACACCAGTTGACTTCGTTGTTGTAAAGCCCAAAAACTGAGAATAATTTTCTCTTTTGAACAGACATAGAATGTTTTCCCTTGTAGCCAGTGCCAGACAAAGCAATCTTTCTTTTGTGCTTGTTTTCAAACAGATGCCAGAAACCACCATAGATTCAAGTCAGATCAAACATCTCAATAAGAGTCATCCTGGATACGAATTCCTCACATTGTGTGGCATCTACCTTGAAAAAGGGGAATAGTTGAAGGAATGGATAATAACTGAAAAAATAGAAACTCAATACTAAATATTCACAGATTTCTATTATTTTCTGTTTTAGAGTGAACTGTCTTTACTCTTTACTCCATACAGTAGCCACACAAAGATTTGTCATGAGTATGTTACATTTTGTAGAGTGAAGTCAGCTAGATGTCTTTGCTGCAGTTTATTTGGAGATCATTGCCCTTAATTTAAGACTAACTTGAGTATTATATGCTAATGAAATACTGTATGTCAAAGAGTCATGTTGTTTAAGATCTTACATAAGGGCAAATTTGAACTATGAAAATGAAAGTCATAAGAACCTCTTCCGAAATTGAATTATGTGATGCTTGTTGATTACAGTCTCTTTAATTTGATTTCTCCCTACCATCTCTCTCTCTCCCTCATTATTTCTTTCCATAATTTGCTAGTATAAAGCAGTAGATTGGAGAATGAAAAGAAATCATCATATTCATTCATGAATCTAGGAGATTTTGAAAGCATTGGATGCCATCAGCAAAAAGGAAAAAAGGAAGGTACATTGACAGTTCAATACAAGGTTAGCATGAATTTAGTCCATACCTTTGGGAAGATCCAAATCATTGCCATCTCATGCTTTTGCATGTGCTAGTCAATCTACATTTTTACATAATATTTCTGTCAAAATCTCTAAAATACCAATGGTTTCTACCTAAAACTTTTGGACAGTTTTGGAAGTTTTTCTTTGCCAGGAGAGAGCAATTAAGTTGTCGCTCATTGCCAACAGTTGTTTTTTAGAGAAGTTTGTCTTTCTTTTATTTTTTGAGCCAGGGAATGATTGGAATAACCAGATCATGGGAAAAAAGCATAAAATCAGTGCTTGGCCAAGAAAAGGGATTTTCTTTATTCTTCAGTGAAACTCTGTTTTGCTCAGAGTTTAGATATGACACACTACAAAAGTGATGATGGGATACTGTAGATAGTGGATGGAGAGACACATACCAAAACTGCAATAAGCATCTGTTGTCTGTGCCTACAGCATCCATATGTTAACTCTTATGGATCCTCTTATGGTCAACTCTTAAAGTCAAATCCATGACAAGAAGACACAGATTTGACTGAATCTAAAATAATAATAATAAGAATAAGAATAAGAATAAAAATAATTTCTCTGGAACATCTTTGAGATGTTTCTACACTGAGTCTACCGGTGGCAAATTCAATTGATTGGACATGATTTGAAAAGGCACACAGCTGTCTCCAAGCCATGAGGCCAAAGGAACTGCCTGCAGAGTTCAGAGACAGGATTATGTCGAGGCACAGAACTGGAGAAGGTTAAAATTTTTTTGGATGCATTGAAGGTCCCCAAGAGCACAATGGACTCCATAGTTCTTAAATGGAAGACGTTTGGAACAACCAGTTCTCTTCCTAGATCTGGCCGCTTGTCAAACTGGGCAATCGGGGGAGATGGGCCTTCATAAGAAAGGTGACCAAGAACTTGATGGTCACTCTGGTTGAGCTCCAGACATCATGTGTGGAGAAGGGAGAAACTTGCAGAAGGACGACCATCACTGCAACACTCCACCGATCTGGGCTTTATGGCAGAGTGGCCAGACGGAAGCCTCTCCTCAGTGCAAAACACAAAAAAATCACCTAAAGAATCACCTCTGGCCTGATGAAATGAAGATTGGACTGTTTGGCCTCAATTCCAAGCATCATGTCTGGAGGAAACCAAGCACCGCTCATCACCTGTGCAATACCATCCCAACAGTGAAGCATGGTGGTGGTTGCATCATACTGTGGGGGTATTTTTCAGTGGCAGGGACTGAGCGACTGGTCAGGTTTGAAGGAAATCTGAATGCAGCAAAACACAGAGATATCCTTAATGAAAACCAGGTCCAGATTGCTCAGGACCTCTGACTGGGCCAGAGGTTCACCTTCCAATAGTACAATGACCTAAACACACAGCCAAGAAAAGAGTGGCTTAGGGACAACTCTGTGAATGTCCTTGCCCAGCGAACATCTCTGGAGAGACCTAAAAATGTCTGTCCACTAATGGTCCCCATCCAACCTGACAGAGCTTGAGAGGATCTGAGACTTGTCTTGAGACTTGACTTGGGACTCATAATCATAGTCTTGTGAAAAACACAAGACATTTTGCAATGCCGGTGTGACTACAGAGTTGGCCAACTCTCCCTCTCTCTCTCCATTTATGCGCTGCCGTTTCTGTTAAGCGATATCAAATGGCATTCAAATCAAAAGTGGAATGAAACAGCGCTATTCGCTGTTCGGAATAATGGACGAAGCAGCCCTAGCGCAGAGCAGCTGTGCCTACGCATCTCAACCTCACAGCTTACATTATAGCGATACAAGGACCAGTGATATGCATGACGTGAGATACGGAAACATTTGAATTCGGTGTTGCAAACCTCTCGGTGAGCAAACATTAAACAGCCTGACAAAACAGCACTGACGCTGAGAAAACATAGCGACATGCACAGACCGAAATCAGCATCCTTTTCACATCACCACCTTTATCTATAAGTTTATAAGGCAATTTACAAGTGTTTTTATTTGAATTTTGTATTTATAATTTTAAATGTATATTACATTTGACCATGATGACGATCCATGCTTGATTTTACCTGAGGTAACCATGGTCTTGTTACAAATAAATACCACAGTTTAAACTATAAAAACTATGCTACATTTTCATAAGGGCAAATGTAAAATAAAATAAAGGGCATTAAAGCCCTAAAAATGTATGGACAATAATTCTGTTCTCTTTTTATGAAGAAAAAAAATGGATAGTTAATTGATTGATTTCTGAATATAAATAAAATCCATGAATAAATTAAAACATTACATACTTTATTAGACATGCATAAATAAACAAGGCAATCCCTTAAAGTAGTCAGTTTTAATATTTGAAAATGTAATTAGCCAAATACAGTGTTTATTAAACAAACCAGCTGCAGATAAAGAACTAGTCTATTGACAAAAATAAATAAATAAATGCATTAATAAATAAAAACTAAGACTTGACTTGGACTTGACAAAAGACATGATACTTGACTTAGACCTCAGGGATTGGGAACATGTCTGCTCTAAATCTACACTTTCACATCTGAAAGTCACATTTGATGCCTGTTTAGTTTCACTTTCACGTCTGAATGTGTAAGTGGAGATTTAGAGTAAAAAGGGACTTAAACATTGATCTGTTTCTCACCCACATCTATTATGTCACTTATGAAGATGTAGATTTAAACACTGGAGTCTTATGGATTACTTTTATACTGCCTTTATGTGCTTTTTGGAATTTCAAAGTTCTGGCCAACTTTACCTTGCATTTTATGGACCTGAAATATTCATCTAACAATATTCATGGAATGGCATGAGGGTTAGTAAATAATGAGAGAATTTTCATTTTAGGGTAAACTATCCATTTAAATAAAAATAACTAGACAATGAATATAGAAATAAAGTAACTATATTTTTATACATACATATATATATACATATATATATTGTATATATATATATATATACAAAATAAATTTAAACTCAGTTTTTCATCATTTCTGACATTTAATCGTAGAAAACATTCCCTGTCTTAGGTCAGTCAGTATCACTACTTTATTTTAAGAATGTGAAATGTCAGAATAATTGTAGAGTGAATGATTTATTTCAGCTTTTATTTATTTCATCATATTCCCAGTGGATCAGAAGTTTTCATACACTTTGTTAGTATTTGGTAGCATTACCTTTAACTTTTATTTTTGTTTAAATTGGGTCAGATGTTTTGGGTAGCCTTCCACAAGCCTCTCACGAAAAGTTGCTGGAAATTTGTCCCATTCCTCCAGACAGAACTGATGTAACTGAGTCAGGTTTGTAGGCATCATTGCTCGCACATGCTTTTCAGTTTTTCCCACACATTTTCTATCAGATTGAGGTCAGGGCTTTTTGATGGCCACTTACAATACCTTGACTTTGTTGTCTTTTAGCCATTTTGCCACAAATTTGGAAGTATGCTTGGGGTCATTGTCCATTTGGAAGACCCATTTGCTCCAACAGAGCTTTAACATTCCTGGGTGATGTCTTGAGATGTTGCTTTAATATATCCACATAATTTTCCTTCCTCATGATGTCATCTATTTTGTGAAGTGCTCCAGTCCCTACAGCAGCAAAGCACCCCCACAACATGATGCTGCTACCCCCATGCTTCACAGTTGGGATGGTGTTCTTTGGCTTGCAAGCCTCACCCTTTTTCCTCCTAACATAAAGAAGGTCATTATGGACAAAAATAACATTTTAGTTTCATTAGACTAGAGGACATTTCTCCAAAAAGTAAGATCTTTGTCCCCATGTGCACTTGCAAACTGTAGTTTAGATTTTTTATGGCAGTTTTGGAGCAGTGGCTTCTTCCTTGCAGAGCAGCCTTTCAGGTTATTTTGATACTCGTTATACTGTGGATATAGATACTTGTCTACCTGTATCCTCAAGCATCTTCACAAGGTCCTTTGCTGTTGTTCTGGGATTGATTTGCACTTTTTTACACCAAAATACATTGCGTCTCCTTTCTGAGCAGTATGATGGCTGCGTGTTTATACTTGCATATTATTGTTTGACAGATAAAAGTGGAACCTTCAGGCATTTTGAAATTTGAGGTCTTGGCTGATTTCTTTTGTCAAGTTTTAGGCACTTGTGAAAACTGTGGCATAGTGAGGATGTCTTCAAAAATAATGACATATATAGTTTTCATATATCAATTATCCTCATAAAAGGTGCAGTAAACATAAAAAGCTAAATCAATATTCGGTGTGACCACCTTTGCCTTCAAAACAGCACCGATTATTATAGATACACGGGGTCACATGAGGATATAAATACTGTATATATATATATATATATATATATATATATATATATATATATATATACTGTATATCCCGTATATACTATATGTATGTATTATTTATTTTAATTTATTCATTCATTTGATCTTGGGAATAAATATGTCCTGGAAATTTCTTTGTAAGATTAACTTTTTTTAAATGTTTACATGTTGCACAGAAGAAATGTATTGACTGTAAATATATGAACTAACGGTACGTTTTTACAATATAAGGTTACGTGTGCACATCATTACATTCTAAGCTCTTCTCGCCATTGAATAGGATGAGCAAATCTCTGATAACAGTAGGGAAACACAAAGAACTGTTTGCTCTGTGAAATCAGAGCTTGGAGACAGCATCTGGTAGCCTGAAGACCGGGGCATAATCGGAGCGGACGGGAGGGTTGTACGAGCTTCAGTAGTGTTTTTGTACTCAAACATCTCAAAGATGAAAAATGCCAATTATGTGACCTCTCCGCAGGGTTTTGGCAGGGGCAGGCAAACTCAATACACTCCTTCCCTTTCTCTCTCTATCAGAGAATGTGAAAAGAGATATGCTAGGTGTCCGACTGTCGAGTCATCCGGAGGGGTCGCTTTACTGTCAAGGTGTCAAACAAAGGGCTGTTTTGTAGAGGAACTGCAGGATAACCTGTAATTCTTATCCTCGTCTTGCACTCTTCCATGGCACACAAGCGCTGAGTGAAATTGGAAACAAAGCAATAACTCGACACCACCGGCATTAACAAATTGGTTTCTTGTTTTCAGTCATGTCCCGGGGGAGAGATGACAGGGGAATGGAGGGTGTAGAGAGCAAAATAATATCTTCTTCTAGACAGCTTTTCAACATCTTTTGTGCTTCTATCTGGCCAGTTGTTTGGGTTCTAGGATCTTGTGAAGTCCGTCCATCATTCCAGAGTTCCTCTTCCTGTAAACAAGGAACGGCACACCGGTACATTACAGATTTAGTCCTGTAAAGGCAAAATAGAGACACAGACTGTTATTAGTGTCTGGCATTCCCTTTAGATTACGATTATCATTTTGTTATGGTTTCAAGTTTTTTATAGAACTACACCTGGAAAAGTTCAACCAAAGTGTCGATCTATCACCGGTGACTCAAGACACAATATGTGCAGGTGATTGCAATTGGTGACAACCCAAAAGCACATTTCAGTCACACCTTCATATCTGGTCTCAAACTACTATTTGAAATGCCTCATTGGTCGGTTATTCAGATGCACAGAAAATGATTCATCAACAGTGCAATGTTTTTGAATGTATTTAACTATGCTGAAGACAATTAAATCTATTTACTTTCCTTATAAACGTTGCTGGTGTTATTCTGCTTGATTGATTAGTGCATCTAAAAACAAGAAAAAACAAGTTTGTTTTCATATAATTTTTCTGCCCTTAACATGTCTGGGCAGCAAAAACATGTAAGTCCGGGAGACTCCAAATTTGGCAGGATGGTCCCAAATCTCCCTCACTGCTCAGTTACACAAACACTCCCACACCTGTATGACCCTAGGCAGTGCTATAATACACACTTTTACATTGTTGCTTATAACTACACACTAGTTTTGGCTACAGTGAAAATATTCAGCCATTTGGAGTTTTCTGAAAAACATACTTTTTCAAACTCCTCCTAGACCATTGATCTGTTTCGCCCAAATTTTTGCACGTATTGTCTATAGACACTCATGACTAAAACGTATCAAAACAATTATGATCTGCCAAATAGTTCTGAAGATATTGTTAAAAAGTGAATTGAATTGAAATTTGTGCACGGATGCCACGGAGAATAGCGTGGGCCTCCACACGTGCTATGTCTCCGAGCTAAGGCGCTCAACAAATGGTAAATGGTCTGCAATTATATAACACTTTTTTAACCTTAGCAGTTTTCAAAGTGCTTTACACTGTGACTCATTCACACATTCACACACTCACACATCAATGGCGGCAGAGCTACCATGCAAGGTGCTAGCCTGCCATTGGGAGTAACTTGGGGTTCAGTGTCTTGCCCAAGGACACTTCGGCATGTGGAGTCATGTGGGCCGGGAATCAAACTGCCAACCCTGCGATTAGAGGCCAACCCGCTCTACCATCTGAGCCACAACCGCCCAATTTGCTCAACAAGCCACGTGATAGGATGCATGGCTTGATGGTCTCAGGCGTGGAGGCAGCTGAGATTCGTCCACCACCACCCAGGTTGAGGCGAGTCACTACACCACCATGAGGACTTAGAGCAAATTGGGCATTCCAAACTGGGGAGAAAAGGGCAGAAAAAGTAGTGTGGTAATGTTCTTGGCTCAAATTTCAAAATTATTGGCAACAACTACAGTACCCATGATCATGATGCAGAAAATCCACCAATTAGTGTATTCTGTCGAACAAAGCACAACAAAAAAGCTCAGCAGCGATAACCTATAACTACTTATATATCTGAATATTTTGCAATATAATTTCAATAACTTGTTTCTATATTTATAATCAACAACTTTAAATCAGTAGTTTTATATGTTTCCATTGTTTTTAATTCACATATGTAATTCGCAATGCTCGTGGAATTGTAGTTAATGCCCTCATGAAGTACACAGTCTTGTATATTTGTAATTTTGTCAGATTTTCACATTTTTTTTTGCTTCAAAACAAAATGTGTTATGTTGTAATTTACTTCAGAGCTGGTTGACCTGCATTACACAATCTAATCAAGTCCTAATGAATGGAGTCAAGTTCCACCCTACATTACTTCCTGCTAAATATTCATAACATTTACATGTATTTATTTGGCAGACATTGTGAAGTATCTTACACTGCCTTCAAGCTATACATTTGTCACTATACATATTCCTTAGGAATCAAACCCATGGCTTAGCATTGCTAGCATAATATGCTAACAGTTGAGTCACAACAACTCACAGAACATAGACTACCATTTAAATGCTTGAAATGAGTTTTATAGACAATTGCAAATGAGTTGTTGTTAAATGAATTGTGTATACTTTTTCATGTTCATGATAGGAGCTGAGCACTTATGTATGTTTTTTATCATGCTGTTTTTTTTAGTTTTTGTTTTTTTTTAGATAAACATCTTAGTGAACTTCTTTGGGTTATAAAGTATTCAACAACAAGATTAGGGCCATGCCCTGTCCAAAAACACAAGTCATCCCTTGCAGGAAGTACATTCATGCTGTTCAAAGAGGCCATGCACCATCAACACAACAGATGGGTGTGATGAATTAGTAAAGGTTGAGCTCAGTGGGGGTAAGATCTTCTCTTCTCTGAATCACTGTGACTCTCGCTGTACACTGACAGACGGCACCTCTCCCATCTGAAGCCCACTGCCTTTCACATAAAAGACTCATATCCACAGGTCAAACTGTTACTAAATGTCTCTTCTTCTATTTTACTTGAGAGTTTTTTTTAGTTATAGTGCTTTGATGCTGTTTATGGTCAAAAGAAAAGCTTTTCAGAGGTGTTCTTTACAGTCACTGTCAATCTATTCAAGAGACCACTAACTGAACACAAGCTTATATTAAAAATAACCACAATCCATAAGAGTGAATCTCACAAACCTGCCAAGAACATTTTTGGAACATACTTCACTTAATAAAAAAATCTAAATCTAAATAAAAAAAAATCTAAATAAATTAGTAAAGAAAATAAAGAATAGAAGATTAAGCCTATGTTTAGAATAATTAAATGTTTTAGCATTGCAAATGTATTTATTGACATTTAGCACATTTCCCAAAAATGATCAATACTGTAATAAAAATGCAATATTTTCCAATTGTATAAGGTTATTTCCATATAATGTGTATCCATGTAAATATATGAATATATGCATTTACATATAAATAATAATAATAATGATTATTATTATGCTAATTCATATTTAAACTTAAGATTAACTAAGATTAATTAAGAAAATAATGCTATTTTTTCAGTTGTTTAAAGTATTATATGTTTTGATTTCTAACATGCTTGACCGATTAACTGATTTACTAAAATAAACTAAGTGTATTGTTTAATTATATTAAGTGTAATGTTTAATGTGTTGGTTCATGTCTTTTATTTTGAAAAGTTTAGTTTCTGTATCCCTAGTCATGTGATTCCTGTTTCCCTCCATGTTCATGTGTCATGTGTTCATTGGTTTATTGTCTTGTTACTCATTATCAGTTCAAGTTTGTCATTGGTTTAATTTATTAATTTTGTTATCTTGTTTATAGTTCTGTCTGTTCATTGGTTGTCTTGTTACCCATGTCTGTGTATTTAAGCCCTCATGTTTTCCATTGTCCCTTGTCAAGTATTGAATGTGATTTTAGATGTTTAAAGCAAGCCATGTTTATGTCTAGTTTAGTTCACTTCACGTTTACAAGTTACGATTTTGTTTTTCACATTTGGCACTTTCTCACTATGCCATTGCCACCAGCAGCTGTTACATTTAAGCATATAAATAAAATATTGTTTTATCTAAATTTATAGAATGAATACATTTACAATGAAACCATATCAAAGCATTTAATACATATATGTGTGTGTGTGTGTGTGTGTGTGTGTGTGTGTGTGTGTGTGTGTGTGTGTGTGTGTGTGTGTGTGTGTTAGAGAGAGGAAGAGATGGAGCATGTGTGATCACCTGTTGCCACTCCCAAGTAGATATGCTGTCAGCTTTCTCAGTGATAAAATAGGGTCCAAGCAGGGGTATTTCTCCATATTTCGTGGTAGCCGCGCAAGATTCGATCACTATAGAAACAGCGATGTCCTCTGCCATTTTTAAACAGAGTGTATCCAATGTGGAAACTCGGTAAGCACCTCGAGTTCTGTAATCAAACAGTCCTTTATGTCTCTCAGCTGCAATGAGCCTTAATCCTGAAATTGTCCTAGCTTAAGTAATGTAGTGGTGATACTGTTCTATGTAAACAATGACTAACAGATTCACTTTACGTCACCAACTATTACACACAAAAATTATCTTTTGCCACCACCTGCTGGCTAACGTATGCAATTTCAAAAATAAAGACAGTAACTCCTAACAGATCTGCACTGCTCTTACACCTTAGTTTAGAATGGCACGAACACAAGCGGAGGGATACACACAGTGAAGTGTCTGAGTGCTGATCCTGTCAGACCATCAGTGCTCATGGAACGTCTCTCGTCCAATCAGATTTGAGAACCTTAAATAACTGTTTTGTGTGTGTGTATATATATATATATATATATATATATATATATATATATATATATATATATATATATACACACATTTTCATGAAGAAATGTCAAATATTTTATGTTATAAGGTGTTATATTATTATTATCAGTAATGTTTTGTCTGTTGCAATAATGATAATCTAATGATTAATCACAATTTAGAATAATGAGGATAAAAATAATTAAACATTAATCACAGTAATGAGAATTTGGGAATACAATGTGATTAACTGACATGACAATAATTTCAAAATGGAAAAAAATATTTATGGTCCAGAAACAGGCTTCATTTTCTCGATTAAATATATTGAAGAAGAAATATGTGTGTGTGTATATATATATATATATATATATATTAGCATTGTTTCTTTTGATCACACATATTTCTTCTTCAAATGTGAATTCACAAAAAAGTTGGCAAAAACATTTCTGTCCAGTACTGTTTTAATACAGACTGAAAAATTTGAATTAGGTGGCCAGATTTCTTGGACGAAGTCGTGGATTACTGGAGTGTGTGAGGAGAGAGTGAAGAGATTAACATTCCTCTGGGATTTTTTAACACTCTGGGTGACAAATTTGCAACACTGGCCCTCTGTATTCCCCGAGGGAGCCAACAACTAATCTGCCTAATCTGGGAGAGGTCACCTGGAAAAGAAGTGAAAAGTCGAAGGATCAAGGAATGACTGTGCAGAGAGGGGCGGCACTAGAAACGAGAGCTTTTTCTTTATCACTACATGAACTTTTTAGATTTAAACACATTTAGAATGTGAATGGAGTCTGATAGCTTCTACTAATGTTAATGTTCTTTTGAACATCATTAGATTGAGATAAAACTCTTCATCATTTGCTCTTGAGATACCTTCAGTTTACGTGACCCTTATTAGACAAAAACAGCCCAGCTTGACACCTCATTTTCTATGCTAAGCACCACAGCCATGTAGGGGTGCCAAAGTTAATTAACGTGCTGATTAATTTTATTAATTAAATATAGTAAAGGTCAACATGAAGCAGCAATCATTACCCATTTTACCTCCGTAATGAAATGTGCTTCTGAGTAAAAAAAAAATTAAACACAGTGAAAAAGAATGTACAGGGTGGGATTTGATTCAACCAATAAGAATTCACCTTGCTTTGAAGTAAAAATGCACCAAGTCCATATCTTCCATGGGTTATTACTTGCCTCCCAACACCCAGCGTTAACGGTACATATGCCGAGCTGTTGTTAACATGACGCAGAGCTTGAATGGTACCTCTTGAGGGGTCTGTGTGATATGTTGTATGCTCAAGGGTGTTAACAACAGGAGGTTGTGTGTAGCAACAGCATCTGCTTTCTATTTGAAGTCTGCCCTCCTTGTGTGCTCCAATGAATTAGATTGCAAACTAAAGCCTTTCTGACTTCATATTAAAGGATTAGTTCAACCAAAAATAATTGACTCACCCTCATGTCTTTTTCTCCATCTTCCATATTATTCTAAAGAAGAAATTCTGAAGACTGTGCTAGTTCTTTTTTCATGCAGTTGCAATTAATGAGGACTGAAGCTTCCAAACAAAAGCACCATAAAAGTATCATCTAAATTGTTCATACACTGCAGCAATTTTCTTAATCAGTATTTTTATTATATATATATATATATATATATATATATATATATATATATATATATATATATATATATAATTCTCCCCTTTTCTCCCCAATTTGGAATGCCCAATTCCCAATGCGCTCTAAGTCTTTGTGGTGGCATAGTAACCCTAAATCTGAGACTCATAGTAAAATCTGAGACTGTTAATCTGTGCATTTTATCACGGGGCATATAGAGGGTGTTACCGCGGAGACTTAGCACGCGTGGAGGCTTTGCGCTATTCACACACCCCACTGAGAGCGAGAACCACATTATAGCGACCACGAGGAGGTTAACCCAACGTGACTCTACCCACCCTAGATACTGGGCCGAATGGTTGCTTAGGAAGCCTGACTGAGTCCCTCAGCACACCGTGGATTCAAACTTGCAACTCCAGATGTGGTAGTCAGCATCTTTACTTGCTGAGCTACCCAGGCACCCTTCCAGTAAGATAATATATATATATATATATATATATATATATATATATATATATATATATATATATATATATATATATATATATATATATACAGTGCATTCAGAAAGTATTCTTTAATTTTTTTCACAATTTTTTATGTTGCAGCTAAAGCTAAAATACTTTAAAGATTTTTTTTATTCACATCAATTTACACTCTATACCCCATAATGACAAAGCAAAAATCTGATTTTTGATATCTTTGAAAATGTATTAAAAAGACAAAATGGAAATATTACATTGAAACAAATGTTCAGACCCTTAACTCAGTACTTAGTTGAAGCACCTTTGGCAGCGATTATAGCCTATTTAAGTCTATTTGGGTCTGATTTGACAAGCTTTACACACTTTGATTTGGGGATTTTCTGCAATTCTTCTCTGCAGATCCTCTCAAGCTCTGTCAGGTTGGATGGGGACCATCGGTGGACAGCCATTTTCAGGTCTCTTCAGAGATGTTCAATTGTGTTTAAGTCAGGGTCAAGGGCATATACAGAGTTGTCCCTAAGCCACTCTTGCATTGTCTGGGCTGCATGCTCAGGGTCATTGTCCTATTGGAAGGTGAACCTTCGGCCCAGTCTGAGTGCTCCGGACAAGGTTATCATTAAGGATATCTCTGTGTTTTGCTGCGTTCAGCTTTCCTTCAACCCTGACCAGTCCCTGCCACTGAAAAACCTGTAAGAACCTTTAATGTAGCCTAAAGTTTTTCCAGATCTGTGCCTCAACACAATCCTGTCTCTGAGCTGTGCAAGCAGTTCCTTTGGCCTCATGGCTTGGTTTTTGTTCTGATGTGCAGTTTCAGATGTGAGACCCTTTATATACAGGTGTGTGCCTTTCCAAATCATGTTCGGCCAATGGAATTTCCCACAGGTGGACTCCAATGAAAGTGTAGAATCATTTCAAAGATGATCCAGAGAAATGGGATGTGCGCACACACACACACACACACACATATATATATATATATATATATATATATATATATATATATATATATATATATATATATATACACATACATACATACATACATACATACATACATACATACATACATACACAACAGTTAGTTCCGGTCCTCAAATCTGATTGGACGAGAGACGTTCCATGAGCACTGATGGTCTCACACCATCAGCACTCGGAAGCTTCACTGTGTGTATCACTCAGCTTGTGTTCGTGTTGTTCTAAACTAAAGTGTAAGAGTAGGTCATATGTGTTAATAGCTACTGTATGTGTGTCTCTTACATGTATTTATATATTTTTTGGACATTCCACAAGTTAGCCAGCAGGTGGCAAAACCTCATGGTTACTGTTGTAACCTCCGTTACCTGATGGAGGGAACGAGATTTTGTATCAAATGTAGTGACACAAGGGGTCTTTCTTGAGAGCCTTGCGTACCTCTGAACTTGAGAAAAGGCCAATGAGAAATTGGCAAACAGAATTTGCATGTCCTGCCCCCGGATATATGGGTATAATGGGAAGCTGGCTTGCGTCTTTCAGTCAGGTTTTTACACTGAGGAGCCGAGAATAAGATACAGCCATTTACAGTGATAGGTCTAGTGTTGTGGCAAAGGGGACACAATGTATCATTCCCTCCTTCAGGGAACAGAGGTTACAACAGTAACCATGACATTCCCCTTCTGTCACTCACTCGACATTGTGTCGAATGTAGTGACACAAGGGGTCCCATTTAAAAGTGCCATGCACGAGACCATGTTATGTGAACTGCTGACACAGGTGCAAGCAGGCTGCTGCGTGCTAGAAGCAACTGTATCGGCCACACGTAACCCTCCCCAATGCCCCCAGAAAAAGGTGTCATATTTAGACCTTAGGTTCCCAGCACCCCTAAGGGGGGAACAGACCCTACATGACCATCATTGGAGCAAGCCAGCCAGCCGCAGCCTTTTCTCTCTCTATGTTTCTTGCATATAGCGTAAAGTGGCTGGGGCTATCTTAACGCTATGAAATGCGTCGAGAAAGGCGATCTTTCCCGATCATATTCTTTCAGGGGGAAAAGACCCTGTGGAGGCCACATCCTGCCCAGATTAGGGGGAGGTGATATGTGGCCAATACACCACATGGGTTGTCAAGCCACACGTGGGGGTGGCGCTGTGGCAGGTCCTACCTGATGAGGGAGGAGCTCTACAAACACAGCGATTGGGGGCAGGGGAACTGCCCAAGGGAGTCGCGGGTCCAGCAACAAGGGGACCGTACCGTGGAAAATACATCACAGGGAGTTTTCTGAAGAGGGAATTAAGCCTGAGGAGCCCTACCCCAGTACAGAGCACTTGCGGCACTCACATGTCAAAAGGCTAGGGAGGAAGAACACTGAGGAAGTGAAAGCTTAGTGGCTAACCTGGGAGAGAAAGCGAACTGGATCAACTAGGGTGCTAGGTGCAAGCAGAACACCCGGTCGGCCGTTCCGTATTACCAAGTTCTAGTGGCTCGGACCTGACAAAACATGGGACAAGACCGACTCAACCCTGAGATTGTAGAACTTGCCCAGCCCGCAGATGTCTGCTTAGGGAGGTGCCGTTGGCCAGTGCCCACGAGGATGCCACACTTTTCGTCGAGTGTGCTCGAACCCGCAAGGGGGCGGGCACGGCCTGAGTCTGGAAGCCCAAGGAAATGGCGTCGACGACCCAGCAGGCAGCCTCAGTTTGGAGACAGCGTTATCTTTCTGCCGTCCACCGAAGCAGACAAAGAGCTGCTCAGAACATCTAAAGCTCTGCGTGCGGTCCCAATAGATACGCAAAGCACATACTGGACACAGCAACGAAGGTTGGGTCTGCCTCCTCCCGGAGCAGCTTGCTTGTAGGTTCACGACCTGGTCCCTAAAGGGGGTCATAGCAACCTTGGGCACATAGCCTGGTCATGGTCTTAGGATGACATGAGTATTTGCTAGACCGAACTCCAGACAAGTGTTTCTGACAGAGAACGCTTGCAGGTCCCCAACCCTCATGATGGAAGCTAGCACAATCAGGAGGGCCATCTTCAAGGAAAGGGCCTTGAGCTCAACTGAGTCAAGCGGCTTGAAGTGGGGTCTCTGAAGGCCCGAGAGGACCACTGAGAGATCCCAGGAAAGGAACAGGCTTGGCCGGGGAGGATTCAGCCTCCAGGCGCCTCTAAGGAACCTGATAATCAAGTCGTGCTTACCCAGGGACTTGCCGTCTACTGAATGGATCAAGATGTGCTTGCCCCGAATCCAAGGGAGAAACCTCTGTAGGGCAAGGAGTACAGCCATCAACTCTAGGCAGTTGATGTGTTGCACACGGTGCCCCAACCCCATTGAGAGGTGTCTGTGGTGACCAAGATACATCTGGAAACCTGCTGTAAGGGGACTCCAGTCTGCAGAAAATAGAGGTCTGTCCAAGGGTTGAAAGTCTGATGGCAGGAAGGGGTGATTAACAAACGGTATATGCCATGGTGCCATGCCCATCTTGGGACTCGAGTCTGAAGCCAGTGGTGAAGCGGTCTCATATGCATCAACCCGAGAGGTGCGACCATGGCCGAGGATGCCATATGCCCCAGGAGCCTCTGAAATTGTTTTAGAGGAACTGCTGTGCCGGGCTCAAAGAGAGTGAGGCACCTGAGCACCGACTGCGCGTGCTCATTCGTGAGGTGTGCTGTCATTGAGACTGAGTCTAACTTCATGCCGAGAAATGAGATGCTCTGAACCGGGACGAGCTTGCTCTTTTCCCAGTTGACCTGAAGCCCTAGGCAGCTGAGGTGCCTGAGCACTGGTCCCTGTGAGCGCATAATAACTCTCAAGAGTGAGCTAGGATGAGCCAGTCATCGAGGTAGTTGAGTATACAAATCCTCGCTTCCCGTAACCGGGCAAGGGCTGCCTCTGCAACATATGTGAAGACATGAGGGGACAGGGACAGGCCGAAGGGGAGGACCATGTACTGAAACGCCTGGCCATTGAACGCAAACCGTAGGAAGGGTCGATGTCGAGGCAGAATGGAGACGTGGATTACACATCCTTCAGATCTACCGCTGCGAACCAATCTGATGCCGAACGCAGGTTGAAATCTGTTTCTGCATGAGAATTTTGAAATGGAGTATGTAAAAGGACGGTTGAGAAATCGCAAGTCCAAGATTGGTCGCAACCCACCGCCTTTTTTGGGTACGATGAAGTAAGGGCTGTAGAGACCCTTCTTCATCTCGGCTGGAGAGACAGGCTCTATCACGTCCTTGAGTATCAGAGTTGTAATCTCTGCCCGTAAGGTGCTGCCGTTTTCGCCGTTCATCGAAGTGGAGCGAATATCCACCTGGGCCGACTCCGTGTACATGTGGGGAGTCAGGAGTGAAGAGAAAACTTCAGTTCTGGACTCCCATCAGGAGCCGCATCCAGGAACTACACAGAGGTGGAAAGACATCTTTAAAAAGACGCGTCCTGAAAAGGACGTTCAACACCTGTTGTGTATTGCTCTTTTGTGATTATAAAACAAAATCTTTTAGGAGAAAAACACTCTTTTAGAAAGAAGTGCTGTCGATGCGCCCAGGGATGTGGACTGCACAGCGTGCAGAGAAGGAGAAAACCACTTGTGATGCGCCATAGGTCCAACAGCAGTGCTTCGCCAACACAGGTGAGTGGAGCAGTAGTGAGACTCAGCTTGCTGCTGCACAACCGCTCGGCCCCGAAGAATAAATCTGACAGACAGATGCACGCCCGCCCGCTTCCCTTTATACCCGTATGTCTGGGGGAGGGACATGCAAATTTTGTTCGCCAATATCTCATTGACCTTTTATCAAGTTCAGAGGTACGCGAGGCTCTCAAGAAAGACCCCTTGTGTCACTACATTCGACACAACGTCGAGTGAGTGACAGAAGGATAAAATCATTTTTGTGTGTAATATGAACCAGTTAGGTGACGTGAAGTCAATCTGCTTTAGCCAGTGTTTACATACAACAGCAGTCCATGTTCGCTTGTATTACTACTACACTTATAAAGCTAGAAAATAGCTTTAAACGAACAACTTCAGCATTGTTTCTCCAATAACTTGGTAGAAACAGCACAATCCATGATACTACTAACGAAGGCTTAGATGCATAATGTGGTTTGAACCAGCAATGGCAGATTAAGTAGTTCCATGCACAAATATGTTTTCATGACCGTACTCAGTTTTCCAAATTAGTTACAATTTACTTGTTCATTGAACTGTTGTATATAAGCAATATCACACTCACAATTGTGCTATATCGCCCTAAATCAGCCATTATATTGTGATTACTTATGGCACTGATGTAGGGCCATATCGCACTCTTGCTCGATATATACTTATATATATATATATATATATATATATATACAGACATGTTTAATATGGTTTAGTCCTCAAAATAATTATTTATATAAAAATCCAACATCAGATTTTGAGAATTTAAAAAAACTCTGTGCTGCATTAGAATACGGGTTCACACGTGTTGGAATAAACTGTAGTGCTCAAGTTAGATGGATCACTTTTATGGTACTTTTGTGTCCTTTTTGAAACCGGAAAGCTAAATGAAATTGCATGGACGAGAGCGACCAGCACAGTCTTCAGACTTTTCATTTTAAGGGTGAGTAAATAATGACAGAAGTTTAATTTAAAATATCCCTTAAGGCCTTAGACAGAGAGTATTGCTGCACTTGTGAGTGGAGTGGGATGTCCTTGTGAGTGTGATTACTACCTATTACCTACCTTTATGGTCAATCACATTGAATGAATGGACAAAACACTGACAATGGCTTTTAAAGAGGCTCTTGGCAATTATAAAAAGAGAACTACAGCTGACTATTGCATTAAGTGACTCACTATACACCATTCCCTTAACTTCCCCTTTAAAAGGTCAAAGGGACGAGACCAACACAAACACACCTGTCCAAACAGGGACGCCACATCCGTGGGAGAAAGAGCACACAGTTCAGTGAGTGATGGGCTATTCATTCTCAGCCATACACAGGGAAGTTCATGCAGAAAACAGCGTGTTCCATTGAGATTCATTATGTTTGCCCACCCCATCAGGGAGTGCTGAGAGAACCGGTGTCATATAATTCATTTCCATTTCCTCCTCTCTCCACACACTTCATTGAAAACAGGCACAACCATTTGGATGATAAATCAAGGGTGGAGACAGGCATCAGCATTTCGTCATCAGCAGAGTGCTCCAGCACTGAACGCATGCGGCCTGATTTTTCTAACCGCATGTACTCTGAATGCGCAGTATGTGGATTTCGCCTGAAATTGTTTGCACTAATTAGTGGGTCCACAAGGTGGCAACACTCACAGTTGAGCCTTTGCTGTCACGAAGAAGCGCTAAAGAATATGTAATCCCCACCAAACAACAGGAGACAAAGGTGGAAACAAAAATAGTGGACGTGCACATCAAGAGTGCGTGTGTGAGGAGTCAGGAAAATCCAAATATTGTAGTACATTCCCAGTGGGTACACATATTTACTACACCTGAGATTTTTACAGCATGTCCAATTATACGGATACAGTTTTGAATTTTGAATTCCCAGTGGATACACTGACTTACTACATGTGAGATTATTACAGTAAATCAGATTATATTAATACAGTGTTCAATTATTTTAGAAAAATAATACAAATAAATCTAAACAAATCACCAAAATGTTACTTTCACATTCCAGTTGTTGCAGTAGGCTCCAAGTATACACATTTTACTACAGGTCATATTTTGCCTGTATGTCAGATTATATGTATGCAGTATTACTTTATTTTAGAACATTTCTTCAAAATGTTACTTTCACATTCTGAAGGTTTTTGAAGGCTGCCAGTGGACAGACTATCATACTACAAGTGATGTAATTCCAGTATATACATTAACACAGGATTTAATTGTTTTAGAAAAATTTAAAATTAAGCAAAATGTTACTTGACGTTGATAAATTGTAGTGATTTTTTATTTTTTTTCCTATTCTAATTTATTACTTAAACTTTAAATAGAGAGCTATTGTCAAAACTCTCACCGATAGTGAGTCAGTCATCCCACTATGAGACTACTACAACCTTTTGAATGAGAGAGAAACATTTTGGTGAAATTTTGTGTTTTTTTTTATTTTATTTTATTTTTTATTTTTTTTGTGTAATTGAATACTGTATTCATAATTGGTCATACTATTGAAACATCACATCTACTAAGTCAGTCTATCCACTGAGATCTAACCACAGGTTTAAGTGGTTTACGGGGACTTTTTTTTAGGTTAAAAACTGGTAATTACAAGGGTATTATGCTATAAATGTGGCTTATGAGGACATTTTCATCACTTATAAAACATACAAAACAATGTTTTTTTTGAAAATGTAAAAATGCAGAATGTTTTTTGTGAGGGTTAGGGGATAGAATCTATAGTTCGTACAGTATAATTAAAATAATTGTGTCTATGGAGAGTCCTCATAAGGATAGCTGCACCAACAGCATTTCATTTGCATTTGTCTGAGCATTCCATAGTATACTTGTACGTGTGAGTAAATGTGGAAGTGAAGTTTGATTTACACCCTATACGGTATCTCATAAACCGAGAAGAGTCTGCAAGCAATAAGGGAAAGCAACAGAGCCCATAATAATAAAACATGAAACAACATCGGCTTGGCTTTTTCATAGGTTGCGACAACTCCAAGAAAGGATTTAAGGATTTTTGTGCATTTTTCTCACTCGACTGGTATGATATTTTACTGGACTGATAGTTAGCCAGGAAGCTCTCTTAGCATGGTAGTTCATTAGATAGTGTTAGCCCAAAATGGGGCATTTTATTATGGATTGTGGTACTGCAGTGCTTTCAATTTTACTTTTGAGGAAGGACAATAGGGGAAAAATAACAACAACAACAACTTTATGCTGGTAAAAACACAATCTCTAAACCATTTACTGCCTTAGTCTATTTGCCTGCTAGCTAAGTTATAATAGTTTCCACCGTTTGACTTTATCTGATATGACTAGCAATCATTATGTCCCCAAACTATTGTAACACTATTTATTTTTAAACAATTGTTTTCAATAAGCCAAAACAACATAAGAAGATATGCTACTTAACTACTAACTAATTTTTCTGACATCCGACTTTTTCTTCCTTTCTTTAATGTCTTTTTTATATATTTCTTTATTTACTTATTTATTGAGTGGAAGGGAAGAGTTTTCTTGTTGTTAGTAACATTCGACTGATAAGTTTATCACCTGTAACCATGGTTACACTGGTACACCTCAAATCAGATTCATCCGCGCAGAAGAGCAGCTCAGCCCAGCTCACTTCATTATCAAACAGTGTTCCTCCGAAAGCAATTTGCAGTTCTATGCTTCAACCACCAGAGGACCAAAAGTTATAGTGTTGCTTTTAAGTAGACTTGCGATTATTAAACTGTTAGCAGGCTTCGTACTAACGCTTCATTAACGTTTATGTGTTGTTCATTGGAGGACAAGACATTTAAATGGGCAACTAATATACTGGAAAAATGCTTTTCGTCAAGCGCCACCTATTGTTTTGAAGTGAATTTTCTTTTCAAATAGCCTGAAAAAAAATAAAAATCTCAGTCTCGGTGTGAATAGACCTTTCTTTAGCAGTGCGTCTCTCAAATTCATCTTGGATTTGTTGTGAATAGGCCTTTAGACTGGTCCTTTCAGTAGGGCTTTGATTTGTTTATGGATTCAAGGCATGTTCTGGGTTCAGTTCTGGGTTGCCATGATGTTGATTACTACAGAAACCCGTTCCTCAGTTGTTGTTGTTGTTGTTTTTTACAAGTATTAACCTTTGATACAAGTATATGTATACATGCCATTAAATCACTGGTCATTCTGTAATTAAAATTTGGGCAAAATCTTTTCCAGTGTATTTCTTTTAATAATAGGATCAAATGGGCAGATTCAGTTCATATCAAGCTTTTCTTTCTTTTTTTTTGTCAAGAGAAACTTGTACATTGCTAAATCATTATTAGACACTATGCATACAGATATACAACACATTGAATGCTGAAGTTTAAAATCTCAAAACTATTATTTTCTCTGGCTGCGTTCAGAGAATATATGCTGAAATATTCATGTCACATTAATTTTTGATAGTGAGTGAGCATTTTCAGGTGATGCAAAGAGAGCTTGCCCGTTTCTCTCCCACGCCTGGTTCACCTATTGCGGGTGAACTCTGTTTATTTTGCCCGGGATATACAGTATGTCTCATGTAATAAGCTTGTACTGCTCCACACAGTCAGTTTCTATGCAGTTGAGTCAAGCATTTACCTTCTGGAAATGTATATGTGTATATTTTAACCACAGAAAGAGGGGATAACATTGGTGAAGTTTCAGGAATTCATAAAAGAAACCAACACTGATATAATTGTGCTATTTTTTTATTTTTATTTTTACACATTAAACAGTCAACCATTCATCTAATTTTAAGAAATCCAACCAACAAATGGCTTACAATTGTATCCGCATATTAAGCTGGAATACTGTAAGATTGCACATTTCAGCTTTTACGTTTTTGGCTATACATTCAAAATTGTGTGGTTATATTTACTGCCTAGCCCTGTGCATTTCCATTGTAAGTGCCTTACTCTTTTTAGCAGTAATTTTTGCTTTTTGAGCCTAAACATTATGCAGGCCTGATTCATGCATATCTCACAAAAAAAAAAAAAAAATGGCTCGAACGAGAAAAAGACTTTATTAAGTGCTTACCTGAATGGAAAAAAGGCAAAAGCCTGCTGCGTAGCAAGCATAACTGCCTAGCTTTCAGTGTCAGCAAAATACATGACTGCAGTATGCATATACAAACAGTGAATTTTAAACACTGCCCATCAGAGCAGAGACGTGGTGGAGGCATATGAATTTCCCATGATCATAGAAGTAATTAGATTGGTGTGAGATCAAATTTCAGATGTACTTATTGAGTCATCAATAATGTTTTGAAGGGGCATCATTATCCAAGCACTAATGCAGTAATTAATTAATCCTTCCTGTTTCTTTCAATTTATCATTGGCTTTTCTTGGTCTGACAAATTACAGCACTCATATGCAGGAGGAGGAAATGCAAATTGTGATGGATTCGCACTGCCAATTCATGCTTTTCATCACAGATGCCAAAACCGATTGTCTACTGGTAAAAATGCAAAAACTAATTACAGTATTATGGCAATATAACCAAAAGGTGTTCAGTCAAAAGTCCAACTGCACAATTTTTTTTTGTTTTCTAGCAGTGGTTTTGTACTTTGAATTTCAACATTTAAACTAAAATTCTAATATCTATATTTTAATATGATGATATTGCAACTATAGCTCTTGTTGGGTAAACAAATGAAAACAATAAAACCACTCTGGCATACATTTAGGCAAGAGTAATTTACTGTATAATAAAGGTCGTCCTCCAGACAAGGGTATTTTCTATTAATGTCAGGTTGGGGAAAGTTGTTACATGTGTTTTACTGCTTGTGTTTAATCAAAATTTCTGTTTGCCTAAACAATGGTTTGATATAGAGCTCAACAGTCGGGTTCTGGAAGAAAAAATACCATTCATTCTTTCCATTGGCGAACTGATTCTTAATAATAACTTTTAGGCTAAACCTGGAAAGACAGACGCACCGTGAATCCAGAGGTTGTTAATCAGTGTAAACCCATCTGTTGTTTTGATTTCAACTTAAAAAAAATAATTATAATATTAATGTGTTTAATAGTGGAATTCCTGGTAATGAACTACATTTCCCATGATCCTGAAAATAAAAATCCACCAATCAGAGAATCACGGCAAACAAAGCATGCAAAAAGTGCTCTGCAGCGAACGGCCACTACTATGATGTAGTGTGAATGATGCAATCAGGTCAGTCTCCCTACAAACTAATCATACTATATATTTGAATATATCTGAATGTTTTGCAAATTTTAATTGCACTTTAAATATACTGTTTCTTTACTTATAATTAACAACTTTATACCAATAGGTTTATTTATTTATTTTTTATTATGGCAGTCACAATGCTTCATGTGATTGTAGTTCATGCCCTCATGAAAGACATAAAGTACTCTATATACACAGTCATGTTCTTCAAATTAAATTTTGCAATGTTGTCTTTGGTTTGGTTAATGGCTTAGAACTCTTTAATGAAGGATTTTATGAAATCCCTTAAGAGAGAGAGAGAGAGAGAGAGAGAGAGAGAGAGAGATAATGAATGAATGAATGAATGGGAAAAATATTTCTGGAATCAATACAGCTGAAAAGTGGCGTGGAACTGTTTTGTACTTTTTTTTTGTACTGTTTTGCTACTTTTGTACAGTATGTTGCATTTTACATTTTTGTGTTTCATATTTGTTTTAGCATTAATTATTACTATTAAACAGCATAAGAATCTTTCAAATCTGTGGCTATTTCAGCAGGTTCCCATTGTGATAATTTACCTGCTGTACTGTGACAACATGCTCTGCGGCAGGATCAACGTCTTTTGCTTTCTGAACAATGCTGGTGGAAATGTTTTTTTTTTTTCCCCGTATTGAATAATGTATTTATTGACATTCAAAAATACTGACACGGGTAAAATGTGTGACAACTAACCCCAGTCTCCCTACATAGTTTATTGTTCTGTTCATACAGTATGTGTTAATCTGAAAATAACTGCATGTTCAACACAACAGTGAATATTTAATTTTTACAAGATTTGAACTAATGGTATATTTCCCTCTTCCCAAAATCCACTGATATTGAGTATGCAGTCATAGTATATTAAATATACACTACCAGACAAAAGTTTAACACACCTATTTATCCTTTATTAATACAATTTCCCACAATTTAGAATAATAGTAAATCCATCAAAACTATGAAATAATAAAAATGTGAGTATTAGAATTACGTTATGACATCAGGAGTTTTGCTGGACACTTTCCATGCTTTTCCATCACTATCCACTGTAATTGTCCATTTATTTATTTAAACTTACTTTTGTAGTGCAATTTATATGTAGACACAATTCATACATACAGTATTTGTCTACAAAACTAATTAAAGACATTTAAGCATTAGACATAAATTCAGTTAACTGTGTCCAAACTTTTGTCTGTTAGTGTATAAATTGTATAAAATGTCATTTGAATACTCACACAGGAACAACAGACCCCACCCCCCAAAAAATAAATTAAAATGATAATAATAACTCTCTAAAGTCTCTAAATGAGCCAAGACCAATTGGTTCATCAAATCCAGCAGGCTTGACTATTGTGGACCTCCTGTGATGCAGTCATAACATGTTGAGCAACATTATAAAGCTGCACTGGGTTGTGGCTGAACAGATTTAATCAAGTTGATCATATCTATAGGCACGTAGCTTTGCTTTGCTCTTGTTTTATATGTGTTGGCATGCACTGAGGGACACGACAGCTATTATTTTGATCTTTCAGATACTATAATCTGTCTTTTTCAGCCAAAGTACTTTACAAAGCCATTTTGTCCTGAAATACATAACTGCAAATCAACTTTTTACCAGCTAAAGTTATTACCTCATCCCTGCTGTGGGACTTGAAGCTGTTTCAAAAGCCCATAGAGCAGCACTGAAATGTGACCCATCTTTGCCACCAAGTGGCAAAACATCAGTGGGACTAGCAAAGTCTTGCTGAAAGCTAAATCTGTCACTAGCATTACTGAACAATAATGTTCTGTGTAAAATGGCAAACAAACAAACATATATATATATATATATATATATATATATATATATATATATATATATATATATATATATAATTACATACCTTGTTTTTTAATATTCTGTCTTCCATTGAATTTTATCCAGATGATGTAGGCTGTAGTTCACTCTTATGGAAATACTATAAACATTCAATGACCAAATAAACGAATGTACAGCTGACATGGCAAAGGTATTGTCAAACTTTAAACTGCAAAGATTTCTCAAAGGTTTTTTAGGTATCCAGGTTCAGATGCAGTACAGCGGGAAAATAAAATGCCTTACTCACTCACTATAACACATGGTACAGCACTGTGTTTTGTCAGGTGCAGCCACAGAGTTGATATTAGCAGATTGCTGTGAAATACAGTGCATGAACTGAGCAGAACAGAGCTTATTAGTGGTGTTTGCTAAGGCAATCATGAGTATTATGTTGATTATATTTAAAGTTAGGATATCCCTAAGTATATAACTCTACTGCGTAACTCGCCCAGTAGTGTTTGTGACACAAACATTAATGATTCCTCAAATCATGCAGCGTTTTGAGTTGAGTTGTGCTATAACTTTGTTACAAATATGTACAAATATGCACCCAAAAAACCCTAGCAACACAATGAAACACTCTCAGGACACCTTTGTAACTATACAGTTCATCAATGACATGGCAACCATCCACAATTTCATTGCATTGTGGGAGTAGGTTTTGCACGGGCAAATACCACTTACATTTTATTCAGAAATGGTAAAAATCTAATCTGCAGTTTTACTGTCATGGTGGGCGATTCACTGGTCTGGGTTAGTCCATCACTTTCCACTCTCAAGCACTTAGTTTCATGGTGTTTTTAGAAGCTCAAATGAAACCTCTAAAATAAAGTGCTGACATCGTAGAAAGTATGTGCTTAAACTTTCTTGAGTTTTACTGTGCCTTTAAACATGTTTACATATCCTTTGATGCCTGGGCCCCCAAGGCCAGCTAGGGGAAAAGGTTATCACAAACATCCCATAATTGCAACTTTCAAAGGGCCATCTCTCGTGAATCTGCAAAGTTAGACAACTTTTATAGTTTCATGGGTTATTCTAAACTACGTAGATGTTAAAAAAAGAATGTAAACAGGTCTCAAGAGGTGAACTCATTTGATAAAAATGATCTATTGATTTTAAAATTAGATTTTTTGTTTGCTTGTTTCTGAGTAAAGTTAATAATACCTCAGCATACTTAAGCAGAATGTCAATTAGTTAAATTCCAAATGTCATGTCTTTGTAAACATATGGATGCATTTTACGAAGAATATGTGGGGGTCACAGTTCACCCCAAAATCAAAAGAATAAAGATCTATCTATCTATCTATCTATCTATCTATCTATCTATCTATCTATCTATCTATCTATCTATCTATCTAAAGCCTACCGTATACAGTAATTACTCAGTGCCACAATTTCTTTCTTTGCTTATTCTGCATGTATTTCTCTGAGTATCCATCTCCTCGCTGTCAGTGGCGTTCAGTGGAGTATGTGCAGTCAGTCAATGCAGTCATGTTGTCTTTAGCAGGGTTCATGGTCAAATGTTTGTCTGAGGGAGCAAAAGGGTCCTTCTGTTTCACTGACCCCATCTGTGGTGGAGCATAATGATTTTTTCACGCTGCATTAAGTTAACACCACACTGCCAGCAAGGCAGGCCAAGACCTGGCCTTTAATTGGGGAGTTGTGTGTGTGAGAGAGTTGTGTTTGATGGGGTGCACTACAAAACTGTATTTAAATCTTTCATTTTCCATTATTTTCTGAGTCACTCGGCTTTAATCCACCTTTTGTTTGCTCTCTGGATCATGTCATTTGCCACACATACAGTAATCCAGAAAGAAAGAAAAGAAGACTGTTCCCTCTTTGTTTGTTTACATAGCAGATGATGATGATACCATATTTGTGGCTTAGAATTAGGTCATGTGAAAGTCAACTTGCAGATCAGTGATGTCATTACTGAAAAATATATGCTTATATAATACTGTGATTCTACTTTTTATTCAACTTATGCAGATATATGTTTCTTACTGTAATCAGTGTTTTGTAATATATAATATTGACTGGCCAACCCGCCATCAGCAAATAATATCTTTGAGCATTTTGGCAATTTTTTTTGAAAATCATCCACAAGTTGGCACTATAATAGGTTTAGAAATCATTGCAATCTGATGGAAAACAAGTTTCTCCACTTTTGGCAATTTTGAATTTAACCTATGACGGAATTTGCCAAATGACCTCTTCCTACTGTTTGAACTGTACATTGAAATGACAAATCAGGCTATCTGTTAAACAAGTATCTCCATAGGCCTTGAGAAGTGTCCATCAAAAATGGTTATATCCTGCCCTTATGTTTTGAAGAGTGTCATTTAATTTACCTCAGCGGTCCGGCTGGAGGGTACAATATATGTATGAAATGTGTCTGTCACTCTTCATCCTCAACCAAATTGTTTGAAAAAGAGTTCAAATACCTTTGCAATCCAGCTAGGTGGCTGGATTACACTACTTGACTTTTAAATCTGTGTATATATATATATATTTTTAAATATTTGGCATTATACTTTTACCCACTTTGAAATTAGCTATAGATAAAAAAAAATGGGATCACAGACAAAATTACAGGGGATCACACATTACCCAATTGTCGAGTCAATACAATTTCGTCACCAGTTTACGCTAAAACACATGCCCTCCCATTCGAGGAGACAAATGACAGATAAATCATTTGAATAATCATTTTAAATAATAAATAAAAAATTGGGTGGGAAGACAGTCAGAATGGCTCTTGGGACTGCAATACAAGGTGAGTAGCCTTAAAAGTTGAACAGCACTTAAGTGCTTGTTCGCCGTCTCCATTTCTTAAGCTTCGTGGACCTGTGAGCTCAATTTCCAATAGCTGTTCACCATATGACTTCAGATTTGGGTCGTGGAGTGTCACACAAGGAGATTTCTTCTGCAGTCATGGATAGTCAGCTCAATATCAGGCATGTATATATTTTAAAATCATAGCCACAGGATAAGAAATTTTAGTCAGAACCTATCATCCATCCATCTTATAGCCGCTTGTCCTATGCAGTGCCTCGGGTAGTGCTGAAGCCTATCTCTGCTGTCTTGGGCTGAAGGCAGGGAAACACCCTGGACAGGTGGCCAGTACATCACAGGGCAACACACACATATATGCACATTCACTCACACCTACAGACAATATAGGGTCTCCAATTAACTTAACATGCATGTCTTTTTTAATGTGGGGGATACCAGAGCACCCGGAGAAGATCCACACAAACACAGGGAGAACATACAAACTCTACACAGAAAGCCTCTGTTGAGTTAGGACTCGAACCTTCTTTCCGTGATGCGATAGTGCTACCCACTGAAACATTGTGCTGCCATAATACCTACCATACACTTTGCACATTTCTCTGACTTTCCCAAAATCCGCAGACTGGAGCCAACTAGCAGCAAATCTGCCCATTAAAGTCGTATAGTGTAATCTAGCCATTATAAGCCAAAATTTTACTACATTTTTTTTAGATTTCTCTAAAAACAAAACAAAAAACATTGTTTGTTTTTTAACAGAAAATGTATGTTGTTTTAAGGATGTTTAGATATTTTTAATGATAAACAAGACATAAATACAAATGATAATTTTCCAGTGTCCATTTATGTACTTTGAGTTATTTCTACTTGACTTCCCAATATGTTCTCAATTTCAATGTGTGAAACACCCATTTAGAACTAAACATCACTTAGGCAGGTTCCTCCAAGTGACAAGTCTGGCTTCAGACACATTCCCAGACACAATGCATTTCACATTGGTGTTCTGAGCAGACTCTGAGCAAAGACTCAAACCTATAACTGAACAGAGAGGAATCTAATCCAAATAGGATTTAACATCATCTGCTTCCAAAGAAATGGATCTTAAGCGTAGGAATGGTGCAAGTCATTGATAATTTGAAGGCTTAAACCTTGGACTTGGAATTTGGCATACAAATTTTCAATGTGCAGTGGTAGGGCGGTAGGGATACAATATATATATATATTTTTTTTTTTTTTTTTTTTTTTTTGCCACATGCTTAAAGCTATTTTGATAGTGTAAAAATGTTTGCTGTAGAAGAATTGCATGGCCAGTGTTTATTTTAGCAATGACATCTCAAGGTGATAAGCTCAGCTTCCCTCTCAAAAGCTCTTTTGGGATAAAGGATACTCTGCTAAATAAATGTCTTCTCATCAGCTCTCAGAAAACGTAGATTTAGCTAGATAGAGATCTCATTCGCACCTCAGCCATCTTAAAAACGCAAAACACACACACATGTACACAGCACCATGACAATTTCCCATTTCTCCACCTGAGATGCTTATACTTTTTTCCCCACCAGTGTCTTGTCTTGGTGATAAATATGTTTTTGTCTCTGGTAAGTCTTGCTGTGAATGACTACCCCTTCTAACATCCATCGACAACACCGTCCACCGACCTTTTACTCTGTCTTTAAACTGGTTATAGATAATTATTCTACAGACCCCTGTAACCCCTTTGCACCTCTGAAAGCCTTGGAGCTCTTCTTTGAAAAATGCCATCCCTGTGTCAGAATGAGGTCAGTAGTCAATCTGAGGGGCATATTGTGGAGTGGTGCTCTGCATTCGGAAAACGTGACATCAATAAAACATCCCAAGTGTGGGGGGCTTAACTACTTGTTAGGAATACCGTAGATAAAGGCATTGATGGTTGAAACAAGGTGCGAGGAAGCGGAAGACGGTGAATCCAACTCAAAGATAAATTTATTAAACACAAACACATTCACTTTCTTGAGTAATGGTGAAGATGCAGACATACATTCAAACTCAGAATGATGGCAGCACTGACACCCACACGTGCAGGCTCGTCTCTCTCTCTCTCTCTCTCTCTCTCTCTCTGATGTCTGGCCCCTTTTTATTTCACCCCATCTCTCACTGCGAACATAGAAACATAAATTATCAACAATTCATCTCAGGTGAAAACCCATACAGTTTCCTCTCCCCCCCCGGCAAATTTTGGACCACAACCTCGCCTCCACATACCCCCACCGCCTGACTCAGTCCGGGGGAACTGTATGGCCTGCCCACTCCCCCCCCCCCCCCCAGCCCCTTTTTGCAGTGGAAGTCTGCTGCAGATGGCGGGAGTGCCAGATACCAACGGGTGATCTGGGCAATGGCATCCTTCATGCGGTGGAGCCATTGGAGAGGGGCATGGTCTAGAGGCTGAATGCTCATCCCAACAAATAGTAGCGGAGAGTGAGGACCAACCACTTGATGGCCAAGCTCTCCTTTTCCATGATGCTATACTTTGTTTCTCTCATGGAGAGCTTCCGACTTATGTACAACACTGGGCGCTACACCCCCTCCACCACTTGGGACAGTACAGCACCCAACCCCCTGTCCAATGCATCCGTCCACAACAGGAAAGGGAGAGAGACGTCAGGGGAATGCAGAAGTGGCCTGCCACAAAGTGCAGCTTTTACCTGCGTGAATGCTTGTTGGCACGGCTCCATCCAATGGACCGGGTCTGGAGCTCCATTTTTAGTGAGATCAGTCAACGGGCTGGTGATGCCCGAATAATTAGGCACAAACCTTCGATAATATCCAGCCAGCCCCAGGAACTGTCTCACATCCTTTATGGTCTTAGGTCTCGGGCAGGTCACAATTGCTGCAGTTTTTATCTATTTGGGGCCACACCTGACCATGACCTAAGTGGAACCACAGATACCATACCTCTTACCCACCATTTACACACATCTTCGGGTTTGCCGTGAGCCCCGATCATCGCAATGACCTCAGAATGGCCCCTAGATGCTGAATGCTGATGCAGCGGCATAAGCAGGGTGTGGTCTGAAGACCCTGTCCATACGACACTGAAACATATCTGCTGCCCCAAACAAACCGAACGGAAGTGTCACAAATTGGTGTAAGCCAAACTGTGTGGAGAAGGCCTTTTTTCACGGGACATCGGCATTAAGGGGATCTACTAATATCCCTTGGCTAAATCCAATGTAAAATAAAAGCAAGCTGTGCCCAACCGATCAAGCAGTTCGTCAACACGAGCTATTGGATAAGCATCAAATTTCGACATTGAATTAACCGAGCCATCGCACTTAGGTACCAGAACCACCAGACCGGCCCAATCACTGTGGGATTCTTCCATTACCCCCATATTGAGCATTCCCGTACAACCTATACCCATTTCTTGTTGTAAGTGGTAAGGATGACTATGTACCGCTTACGTGGTGAGAACACATAAGATAAATAATTTTGCCACCTGGCAACCTCCGTACATTGTGATTTTGAGAGGTGGTCTCCAAAAGGGACCGGGGTGAACTGATGGGCTTTTAGATTCACCTCCGGTCTGAGCTCCTCCCTCTCCGGACCTACCGTCATCAAGGATATGGGGACTGCCTCTCTCCATGGTTTTAGTAAGTTGAGGTGGTAAATCTGACATGCCCCACCTCTATACGCACTACTTCAAAGTCGACTTCCCCAACTCGCCATGTGACCAAAAAGGGCCCTTGCCACATCGCGAGTAATTTCGAGCTCAATGTGGGATGTAACACAAGTACTTTATCTCCCTGTGCAAATTCCCATAGCTGAGCTCCCCTCTTATGCAGCCGGGACTGATGTTCTTGCACCTGTAGCAAATTTTCCTGTGATAGAAGCCACAATGTTTGGAGTTTTGCTCTCAGGTCAATAATGTATTGAATTTAATTTTTGCTCTGTGAAGGTCCCTCTTCCCAATTTTCCTTCATGATATCTAACACACCACGGGGCTTACGCCCATATGACAATTAAAATGGGGAAAACCCCACGGATGCTTGTGGACCTCTCGCACTGCAAATAACAGGGGTTCGAGCCACTTATCCCAATTCTGAGCATCTTTGTGCACCACCGGCGAACATCCTTATGAATGCCCGGCCAATAGAAATGGGCCATGAGCCGGCTTAGTGTTTCCCCTGTCCCAAGTGACCTGCCATTGGATTATGAGCATTGGATTATACCGCCAGAAAGCGCCATGGAGCTGCTGGGTGAAGGCAAACGGGTGGCTGACCTTGCTCAGCGTTAAGGAGTGGAAATGCTGGCGGAGTTCTTCAGGACTGCGGCCATCCCGTTGCAAGATAGACTTCTTCAGCACAGAGTAGTCCAGAAGGTTGGAGACTGGAAGCTGTTGTGCCGCGATCTGTGCTTCACTGGTCAGGAGCGTTAGAAATGGACCACCCACTGTTCCGATGGCCATTTCAGAGCTTCGGCTGTGTGCTTAAAGAGCTCAAGGTAGGCCTCTGGATCATCTTGAGGGCCTATCTTGGTGAGCAACATGTGGGGGTGCACTGCTGCTGGGGATGGGGAGACTGCCCCTTCCTGGGGCATTAAGCTCTGCAGCACCCACCGGTCCTCCTCCTGGGCCTAAAGGAGCACTTCAAATTGCTGTTGCTTCTCTCTCCAAAGCTCCATGAGTGCCTGGTGTTGACCCTGGTGGATGCTCGCAAGGGACCTGAAGACTTCCTCCAGTGGCGACGACTGATGACTATCAGAATTTTTTTTCTTCTAATCCTTATTGAATTCATGAATATTAAATAATGAAGTTATTGGTTTATTATAATGTATTTGTAATCAATGAGATTAAGTGTTCAATGGTAAAACATTTATTTAACACACGACGCATTTATGGAATCTGACATTATGACAGTTTAATTATCTTGTGTAAGTTCTGGTATCGAATTCAACTATATTTAATTTTACCGTAAATGCAGTACATCAGCAATAAGAGCAAATAACAATAGCAGGAGAACAAACAGCCGTTGTTATTATTGGGTACATTGATATGGAACAGCTATTTTTCACAATCCAATCAATTCCTGATGGATAAAATGTCCCACCTAATTAATATTATTTATTTATTATTTTTTAATACTCTTTTTCTCTCAGAAATATGTCAAATTACAGAAGTAAAATTGGTTGTGTATGTTGTTTCATGTTCAATTTAAAAGTACAGATGGTTTCATGACCTGTGTTTATTCTGAGCATTAATACTTAAGATTGCACACTCGGTCATGAACCAAACCCTGTACAGTGTTTCACAAATGGTTATTTCTTCAATTAAAGTAACGGAAAACTCATTGCATTTCTGTGTGCCATTTGAACTGCTCATTTCTGCACACAAGCTCTAAGACTTGTCATTAAAGTTCCTTTTCAGCCAGTAGAGCAGCAGTTAACCTCCAACCCCTCACCCACTATGCTATTTCGGAAGTGGGTGCCCTTAATTTCTGAATACTGACAGCTTTTTGTGAAGGAAGTCCTTCAGAGGGATTGCTACGGAAGGAGGCAAAGCCATCGTGAAGAAAAAAGGGTGATTTGAAAGAGCCTTAATTTGCAGCGTCTCTCTTAAAGCACTCCTATCAATCTTCTTTTACTCGTCAGATCTTCAATGTTTGCCAACAATTCATTCTCAGGGTCTGTGTTTGCACACTGCTCACTTGCTGGTAATTAGAGTAGTAAATTCTTTCCCAGCATTTCCTATAAGCATTATGCTGCCTTGTGCTACTGTCCTGCCATTGGTCAAAACCACAATGTTCAATAAAACAAGATTTGGGGGTGAAATATGCAGAGGTCTGGAGAATGGATTTAAACAGAGCTGGGAGAACTACATACTTATCGGTAACTTAAAGTACTATTAACTATTAATAATACTTTATTATTATTATTATTATTATTATTCATGCTGGGGCCGTGGGGCAGTCCAATATTATTATTATTTTATTTATTTTTCTCTGTTGTTGTTGTTGCTGTGGGTTTTTTCATTGAACCATCAACCCTTAACCATCAACTGCAGTACGTGCCCACCCACCCAGTAAATATACACAAACTACACATTAACAAATTTTAACACCATAAAACAATTCTTTCTTTTTTGTTTTGTCTCATCTTCTTGTCTCATCTCTACTTGTTGGAACTATGATGTTGGAACTTTGTTGGTAAAGATGGAACTTGTAACCATAGTTGGCTGACGGTGCATTTGGGAAATGCACCCCTGGTTGACCAGCTTCACTGGCTATAATTTGCTGGATAACAACATGCTGTTGCTGGTGCATAGTGCAAAACTAACATAAACTAACCTTTACCAGCATGGAAATTGCATGCTGGTAAAGCTGGTCTTTTCAGAAGGGATCTATAATATTCACTTCATACAACGGCAGAAACTATTTCCCAATGCATGGGGGCTAAACTCATGCCCCTGCCTTTAACTTTTGCTGCATTACCATCGACCCGTGAGACTTTCTGACAAGCAGGCCTGGCTGTGCTTTTACATATCCAATTTGTTGTAATCCCTCTTCATTTCAAAGAGACTTGGGTCTTTCCACACCTTCTTATCTGTCAAACAATCTTCCACTATATAATTGTATATGCCCTTACCTTCCAAAAGTGCACTCAGTATTTTTCCCCATTAAAAAAAGATTTACTCCTAAAGAAATAGTAATTTTGAAACATATGTATACAATATTGACCACTCAAATGAGATGAGGACTCTAGTTATATCAGTAACCTTATAAAAGCTGCTTTATTCTACATGGGGCAGGAGCGCCCATATGGGGGCTGCCATTTTAGAATCACATGACCATCTGAATAAAACTCTCTTAATCTCTGTAATTTTCTTGTTATTGGACACTTTCATGCTTGGATTAATTTAATAATGACTGATTGTGAATAGTGAATTTCTACAATGGGATCTGTAACTGAAAACTATTGATTTTGAATGATGCTGCATCCACACCACTTGGTGTCACTGTAAGTCTAAGATGACACAAGAAAAATGTTACTGAGTGCACCTTTAAGAGGCAAAATACTGTCCATGTGAATTTGATGTCACTACAAGGTTAAGCACTCCTGTGTTTCCCCCAGTGGAAATAAGCCTTAAATAATAAAAAAAATAATAGGTTTTTTTTTTAGATGCTAATCAACTAAATGCAATGTGTTGGAGTGGATCATCCTGGTTGAAGTGGTCATTTACATCAAAATGAGGCTGTGGAAATCAAAAAGAGCTTGAGTCATCAATAAAGTGGTTAGACTGCTACTGGCTGCCAGTGCTGATTTGCCTATGAATACCCTCATTTTTTTTGCAGTGTGATGGCAAAACACTACATTTTTATGTCACATTAAATTGCATGCCACAGCTGTGGAAAGTCTGATTCATTTTAGTGAATCACTTTGTTCGGACATAGTGAAATATTTAGTTAAATGCTGTTGTTCATAATTGTGTTGTAACCATATTAGCTTAGAGTAGAGCTACTTATTTTGATACTGCTCCCTTAAGAAGTTTCAATGTAAGTAGCGACTTTTTTTTGCTTATTAGCTTGTTGCCCGACGGCACACTGTATATCACTCAGATGTCCATTTGATATGTCTGTTTACATATGGAAGACATATTTTTTGCTCATCTGCAAAACATCCTCTCAGAAGTTAAAAGGACATTCAGCAGTTGTCTTTAAGACATTTATGATTTAGAATGTATGTAAATGTGATCTTTTATCAGATGCTAACTAGAATGCAATACTTTCCAGATCAAATACACTTAAACAGACATTTTGGAGATGTATGTGTGCTATCAGGGTGGTGTAGCTATTTATATCTTACTAAATTTTTAGTAGCTTGTAGCTTGGGCAGCTACACTTTCAAAGTATCTTCCTCAAAACTGCATGACAAACATTTAAAATAAGGTGCATTTATAAAAGATATACGGTCCTTAAAGCACGATTTACAGAGCAATCATTTTTTTCTCCAACAGGGGTTAAAGGTAACCATACATAAGGAGAGATGGTACTCGATGGCCACGTGGTCTCGATTTTTATTGCACTGACATTATTTACTGGCTTTGCAGTCAGGAAATAATGTGTTGAGGAGAGGAAACTCCATTCTGTTGAAATGCAGCTGTTTTAATGGCACGAAGAGGTAAAGCTTACAATGAACGCTGTCAAGCACTCCTTTTTTCTTGACAGGATTATTACCTACTAGTGCTCGACCTCATCAAGAGCAAAACATTGCCGTTAGATGGATTCCCTCCCACTTTCAAGTGCACAAAGACAGTTAATGCTGAACTTTTGGCGTCTTGTTAGTTTCTCTCTTTCTTTAAACTCCAGGAAAGTCTTGTTAATTGGAGTACTCAGGAATGTATTCACGGCTTATTGCGCACTATACTTTAGTGCAAAAACTTGCATCTTATTCACTAACCACTTGCAATCAGGTTCAACTGGAGCTATCTGCACTGTGCCAGTGGTATTTAAGTAAGTGTCATTCATTTAAGTGCAAACACTCCTTTCTATTCAAATTAGGTTTTATAGATTGTGCCATATTCAAAGTGAGCATTATTTGCCTGCCACAATTTACAAATTAGCTAAATTTTGTTTAAAAGAGAAGTTTTTGTACATTACTGCACCTTGTGTTAAGGTAGTGTGTGCCATTAACTGATGTGTTATTCCTTAAGTGAATCGGGTGCTACAACAATGCAGACAGCATTGCAAATAAACAAGTGTCAGCAAGCACAAATCGTTCCCACCTCAATGTGTTTTAGGGAGGAGAAGGTAAGTTTTTGTGTGTGCTAGCCAAAGGTAGATACAAAAGTATCTGTTAAAATATATCACTTATGGATTAAAATTCTCTTTGTAGTGGAGTGCAGTAACATTGGCCTATGATTTGATTGGTTACGTCAAAATCACATTATGAATTTATGGCCGATGGGCTTACCTCTATTAGGGTATTTAAACCCTTCTGACATGCCACCCGGTATGTGTCATGTTCGAGTACTCACCCCCTTCTTCCTGTTCAGCGCTACTGTGGAGGTATGCTTGTAGCAGTGTAGCTCAGTGCTGCGCAGTTTCACTTTTTTGTACTAATATTACTTTTATTAGATTTGTAGTGTGATTTCTAGAGAGAATGCTCAATTCAATCGCAACATCCTGCTCGTGATAGGCTGCTTGCTCCCAGGTAGTTTTTTGTGTGTGTGTGTGTGTGTGTGTGTGTGAACCACTGGAATCCATGCAGTGTTGGTAAGTGTGCTGGCTAGATTTGGCCATATTTGCGTTTTCAGCGAGTTTGTATCTTTTGCACAATGGCTTTTTGCTGCATCAACACAGATTAAAAATCAAACTTGTATCTTTTGCGCACCTGCTGTTCGCTGCACCAAATCAGTTAAATTGTCATTATGTTGTTTCATTTGTGAGTGGAAAATCTATAAATTGTTGTAACACTTATTTGTTTTTAAGCAGTCTCCAATGTCCATCCGGCTAAGTACTGGTTGCCTGAGTAACGACGTGTAACACCAGCTCTCCCCCACCTTTCTTCGAGCAGTGCTGCTGTTTTGTTCTTAATGTTTTGCTTTGTTATTTCTTTTTCTATTCATTTAATTTTTTTCTTTTTTGGGGGGTTGCTTTGTTTGAGTGGCTTTGTTTTTATTTTGTCTTGTTAATTGTGATTTTTTTTGTGTTTGTTTGTACAATTTGGTTTCATTTCACTTCCAGCCAGTGTGAGCTTGATGGTTCCAGTGACTTCCTCTGCAGTGGTCCTGGTGGCCTTGGGGACTGTCTATATACCAGTGGTGAATTTTGGCTTGACTGATGTCATGCTCTACCCCTGATCTATGATAGGTACTTTGAGTAGTGTCTATATGTTGAGTTTTCCTACTGCTGTTACTGAGGACCAGCCGGTTGTGGCTACTGTTAGCACCCAAAACTCTGAAAGGTAGGTCCTACTGTGCAAGAGCAAATTGAGGCAGTAGACTTGTCCAGTTTGTCAGAGGTAGAATAAAGTTAGGTAAGGTATTTAGGCCATGTAATATCGTTGGAGGGAGTGTCAACTGATCCCACTAAAAGTTAGGCAGTTGCTCAGTGGCGGTGTCCTGGGTTTTGCCAATTTGGCAGCCCCTCTGCAGAGACTGGTTGGGAAGTTTGCTGGCTTGGGGCCCAGGAAGCAAGTTGAGTGGATCTTTTCTGAAGCATGGGCAGAGAAGTGTCAGGTGAGCATTGAGGGATTGAAAAGTAAACTCGTTGCGGCCCCAGTGCTGGCCTATGCAGATTTCTCTGCGCCCTTTGTCCTGGAAGTGGATACTAGCCATGGTGGGTTAGGAGCAATCCTCTCTCAGGAGCAAGGGGGTAAGGTGCAGCCGATTGTCTATGCTAGCTGCAGCCTTAAGCCGACTGAGCGCAACATGTCCAACTGTAGCTCTATGAAGTTAGAGTTCTTGGTGCTTAAGTGGGCCATGACTGAGAGATTTAGGGAGTACTTGTTGGGCCATAAGTGTGTGGTGTTTTCCTATAACAATCCCCTCAGCCACCTGACATCTGTGAAATTAGGGGCTACCAAGCAATGTTGGGCTACTCAGTGGAACTCTTTTGACTTTGAGGTTAGCTATCACTCTGGATAGAGTAACCGAAATGCAGATGCCCTATACTGACCATGCTGTGGGAGATTTTCTGTTGCCAGGGACTCCTATTCCTGCATTGGTGACGCAGGTGATAAGAGTAGAGCCGGCTATACAGGTGAGCCAAGTGGTTATTACAGCTTTGCCCAGTTACTCTCTTGATGATGATTGATGGTTGCAACTTTGAGTCTGTGCTGATGTAACAACTTTGAAGCCTTTATGGGGTTGAAAAATCTTGCACCACTCCATACCATTCAGCTGGTAACGGCCAGTGCAAGCAATTCAATAGGACACTTCATAACCTCCTGTCCACTCTGCCTGTTTATAGGAAGAGAGACTGGGTGTCCAGTCTACACCAAGTGCTCTTCTGTTACAACAAGACCCTTCATCAGGCAACGGGTGAGTATCCATATATTTTAATGTTTAGCCAAGAGTCATGACTCACTGTTGACTTTTTGCTTGGTAGGGTTCAGGAAACTGGGGAAGGTGGTGGTCATGAGTGGGTCTTAGAACAACAAACTGGGCTGCTGGTTGCCTTTGAAGGGGTGCTTTGTGATTAAGGGCTGCTGTAGATTGCTCCAATGTGCATTATGACCAGCATGTCCTATGATACACCACTGAAGGAGGGTCAACTGGTTTATTTCCACAATTATGGTGTGAGAGGTCGTCTTAAAATCCAAAACCTTTGGAGTCTGGTGGTGTACCAGGTTGTGCTGGCACCTAAGGAGGCAGGTATGGTGTATACTATTGCACCTGTGGATGAAAGTAAAGGGTGTCTATCGCTCCCTGTTGAAGACTTGGATACAGAGAGATTCTCCAGTAATTGTTCACCCTGATAGCCCTCTGGCTGATTCGCTTGAAAACATGGATGAGATGGATCTGTGGGAATTAGTTCCGGAAGCCCCCTATGCTGGTCCAGTTCCAGCAGTTGGAGGGTTACCCCTTGCCGATTGGCCATCTGGTAGTGTGGAGTCATATTCTACATCTCTGTCTGTTTCCTCATTCTCTGGTCGGCCTTGTGCAGGAGCAGCTGTTGTGTGGAGGACTGGACGAACCACGGCAGGACAACACTCTAATGTCCACCATCTCCCATGAGCAGTAGAAAGGATAAGAGAGGTGGTAGTTGTTCCAGGTTCTGTATATGGTATTATGTTATTTGAGGTTTGTGTGTGTGTGAAACTTTTTTTTCCAACCACTGACTGTTTAACACGGCAACAAGAGATATGTGTTTTTTACACAAATTTTTGTCTGATCAAGTTTTGATCAAAATTTCATTGTATCAATAAAATATAGTTATTTTTGTATTGGAACCCACATCTCATGCCTCATTCACTGTAGAACAAACCTTTGTGACTTTTAGGTTAAAACTTGTGTGATCAGGAACATGTCCCTGGGTGCAATTCCCAGGGTGGTATAGTCTATCCATTTCCATCTAATATCTTGATTCTAGTTGTCTGCTTTAACACCCCCTTAGTTCTGCCACATCTTCATGGAACAAATTTGTCTTTCTTGGGCTTAAAATATACTCTACAAAAGTATGTGAACTTAAATGCCTATACATACATGACACTGGAATTTATGCATTGTTGCATTGCAAAATATGTTGGAACTAGGGATGTCGATTTAACACATTAATTCAGTGCAATCAATTTGACAAAAAATAATGCGTTAAAAATAATTACGCAATGAATCGCATGCCCACGGACCATAATAAGGAAGATTCCTGAGAAATGCAAGCTTGTAGTACCACCTGTTTACTCCAGAGGGCAGTAAGTGAAATTTCAGCTATATGAGCAACACGCAGTTTATACAATGAAGAAAACACTACAGTAGGCAAAACAACACAAACATGCGTTACGTTCTTGCATTCAAAACACTCGAAGGAGCGCAAGATGTGTTTAAAGATTGAGTATTAAACTATATATATATTTTAGTGACCTAAACATTTTATGTTTATGATGCAACACACCAGAGATGTCTGACGTAGGTTGACTTGATTGACTTATGATCAATAATATGGTAGTAAACAATACATTGTATTCTAAAGATGCTTTTTGTATGGCCTTATAAATTATTAACTCTTCTGTTACAGGAATGTAAAGCATTTAATAATCTGAATATATATATATATATATATACACGTGTGTGTGTGTGTGTGTGTGTGTGTGTGTGTGTGTATGTATACATATATATATATATAGCCTCTTCCTTGCCCGTGAGCCTGAACTGTTTTACATTGGTGCCGAAGCCCGGGAAGGAAGAGGGATGGGCCGTAGCGGAGTTCTCGCCACTGCCCAGCGGAGCAGCCGCGGCCATCTGCCGGGGGACGGAGGAGCCCAGCTGCCTGGACGCGGAGGAACGGCCGCCGACCGCGAGGGGAGGAGGGGCTCCTGGCCGACCGCCTGGAGTGGTTAGGGCCACTACCAGGGGAGGGGTAGTCCCCTACTAGCCGCTGGAACGCGGCGGGGTTGGAGACTGCCGACCGTGTGCGGGGGGAGGGCTCGCCGCCGACTGCCTGGAGTGGGAAAACCGCTGCCAGGGGCGGGGGGAGGCCCCTTCAACTCCCTGGGAACGCGGCAGGGCGTTCCGTCTGCCAGGGGCTGAGGACTGCCTCCGATCTGCCTGGAGAGGCGCGGCTGTCGTCCTGTAGAGGGTGGAGAAGCGGCTGAGGAACGAGCTATGGCGTATCAGAGAACCGGCGAGTAAGTTTTTTTTTTTTTACACTCTCTCCTCTCTCTCTCACTGCCGCTCTGCATTGGCCTTTTCCCTCTTTTTTAAATTATGGTGTTTGTGGGAGGGGAGGTACTGCCCAGTGCAGGAAGGACCCCCCCCATTTTTAATTGTTGTTGTTTCCCTCCCCTTGCCTCCTCCCTTGTCCAGGTTGATGGGGATGACCCGCCGGCAGACCGCGCGGGAGGCCCCCCCCAGGGGGATATACGTCAGGCCGGGGGTCCCCAGCCTGAAAGAACTGGGGAGGAATGTGGCACGGTGGAGGGCGGGACCAGGGCGTGATTACACATGCCCGGTCCCGTATTAGGCTGATCAAGCCGTCAAGAGGGATAAAGGCCACTCGCGGACGGCAATGCGGGAGAGAGAGATCGTTCACGGACATGTCCGTTGTCTTATGTGTTTGTATTTTGAGTTCTCCATGAAAACTATAATTTATATGTTAAGCCGGTTTCTCGCCTCTTCCTTGCCCGTGAGCCTGAACTGTTTTACATTGGTGCCGAAGCCCGGGAAGGAAGAGGGATGCGCCGTAGCAGAGTTCTCGCCACTGCCCAGTGGAGCAGCTGCGGCCATCTGCCGGGGGAAGGAGGAGCCCAGCCACCTGGACGTGGAGGAATGGCCGCCGACCGCGAGGGGCGGAGGGGCTCCTGGCCGACCGTCTGGAGTGGTTAGGGCCGCTGCCAGGGGCGGGGGAGTCCCCTACTAGCCACTGGAACGCAGCGGGGTTGGAGACCACCGACCGCGTGCGGGGGGAGGGCTCGCCGCCGACCGCCTGGAGCGGGAGAACCGCTGCCAGGGGCGAGTGGAGGCCCCTTCCACTCCCCGGGAACGCGGCGGGGCGTTCCGTCTGCCAGGGGCTGAGGACTGCCTCTGATCTGCCCGGAGAGGCGCGGCTGTCGTCTTGTAGAGGGTGGAGAAGTGGCTGAGGAACGAGCTACGGTGTATCAGAGAGAGAGGAGACGGCGATGCGGGAGAGAGAGATCGTTCACGGACATGTCCATCGTCTTATGTGTTTGTATTTTGAGTTTTCCATTAAACCTTTAGTTATATGTCAAACCGGTTTCTCGCCTCTTCCTTGTCCGTGACCTTGATCTGTTTTACAATATATATATATATATATATATATATATATATATAATTTTATTTATATTTAAAGATAGGTATGTATAATAATATATTGATATAAATATGTATAATCATTATATATTGAGTTATTGTTATATGAGGGGCTTTCTCAGCAAATATTTGTAACTGGGACACCATGTAATTAATTAGATTAAAAAATGTTAATCGATTGACAGCTCTAGTTGGAACACATCAAGTATGTACAATGGGACTGCGAGCTTGCAGTGCGTTGGCAAAGTATTTGCCTCTGCTTTTGCATACATGGATAGAGTATGTGAATGTTATTTAAGATAAATTATTTTTGCTGTTTTACCCTACCTAAATGTCACTCCAATAGGTTTACACTTCCCATTCTCCTGTATTTACATCCCATTCACTTAATTTCTTTAAATATCTCCATCATGAAATGCATCCTGTAATACGGGAACTGTTGTTTTCTCATTTCACATATGAGGGCAAAGCTCTGTGCCCTTATAAAAGAATTCCTTTCAAGAAAATGAGGCTGACATATTCATCAACGATGCAATGCTTGTTGCAAGCTATGCTAGTGCGCATTGACTTTGGGACATTTAGCAGGTTCTGAAAGGATCTTGGAGAGCAGGAAATAGCAACGCTACTGTAAAAAGTTTTAAAATAGTCAAGGAGGAGGCGGGGACCATACAAAACATCAAAAAGAATGTTTTAGGAAAACGTAAAAAGACACAAACATAAACACACACAGCAGCTGCGTGTGGCTCTCTCTCTCTCTCCCGAACTGCCGCATCCGGCTCGGCTCTATCCCTCTCCTCGGCTGATTAGCCCGATTGGGTGCCGGCCATGCGCACACACGTCCGTTCTCGTCACACTCCTCCCTCCTTTGCCTCAGGTCAGGGAACCCCCGGCATGATGTACATCCTGCCCCCTATTTTCTGGGTTTCCCCACCTCTTGAGACCTGGGAGGGAGACAAGAGGAATGGAGAGGGACAGAGCGAGGTGGAGCAACAGTGAGAGAAAGAGAGAGGAGAGTGAAAAAAAAATAGCTTGCCGTTTCCCCAGACATGCCGTTGCCTGGTCCTCAACCACTCCTCCACCTTCTGGCGGACAACACCCGCTCCTCCCCAGGTGGATAGCAGCGAGTCCTCTGACCCCTGGCGGATTGAACGACCCTCTGCATTCTGGAGGCCGGAAGCGAGCCCCTCCTCGTCCAGGAGGCTGGCAGCGACTCCTCCATCGCCTGGCAGACAGCCGTGGCTGCTCATTTTGGTGGAGAGCATTGGAGAGGACTCCACGACAGCGCATCCCTCTGGTAATAATTTTGCCATTTAATTGGGCATATACAGTTTATGGTAACATTACTAAATTTCAGTGTTTGGTTGGTGACATTTATAATAATAATAATAAAAATAATAATTCCTTACATTTAAATAGCACTTTTCTAGGCACTCAAAGCACTTTACATAGTATAGGGGGAATCTGCTCAATCACCACCAGTGTGCAGCATCCAACTGGATGATGTGACGGCAGCCATAGTGCACCAGAACGCCCACCACACACCAGCTATTGGTGGAGAGGAGAGAGTAGAGTGATGTAGCCAATTCAGGGATGGAGATTATTAGGAGGCCACGATATATAGGGGCCAATGGGGGGAATTTGGCCAGGACACCAGGGTTACACCCCTAATCTTTACGAGAAGAGTCCTGGGATTTTTAATGACCACAGAGAGTCAGGACCTCGGTTTAACGTCTCATCCGAAAGATGGTGCTTTTTTTACAGTATAGTGTCCCTGTCACTATACTGGGGTATTAGGACCCACAAAAACTATAGGGTGAGCACCCCCTACTGGCCTCCCTAATACCACTTCCAGCAGCAACCTTGGTGTTCCCTAGGAGAACTCCCATCCAGGTACTGGCCAGGCTCAACCCTGCTTAGCTTTAGTGGGCAGCAAGGCAAGAGCTGCAGGGTGATATGGCTGTTGATTTTGTTTTTGATTTTGATTTATGTTCACTTTTATACTGCTACTGATGTAAAACCACCTGAAAATCATGGTCTAAGCAAAAATAAAAGAATGCAAATCTGAATGCAAAGTTATACATGTTATCCTTTCTCACATCTTACTCAAATGACACACTAATAACTTTCCAGTATGTTTGCAGTCAACACCAATGCTCCATTGCCTGGCCTACCCACATTACAAAGTGTCCAGCAAACTGTTTTGGGCTCATGTTTTTCTGACCACATCTGGCAAAGGGATCACAGTATGTCCCAATGGAGGGCCAGCCAGCCAAAACACAACAAAAAAACAAGCCATCCCATTTACCATTTGCTTGGTACAGAACAGCTGAAGTGCCATTGTGACTTAATGTGGTTCGTGGCAGTGTCCCCTTGATCCAAACACTGGCTCTTGACATGGGCTCTCAGGTACTTACAGCTCACAGCACAGATGGGGAGGCGTACGTGACAGGAACACTGTTCCCAGGTCATTTATTTCAATGTGGTGTTCCCTGTTTCGCTCAACACAATAACAGAAATGTATTAGAGAGGCAAAAAAATCCAGACATACCTTAAAAGACAATACCATATGAAACTGAACACTTTATATTGAGGTCACACACACACACACACATACTGCAAACTCTTGATAGCAACAACTTAAGGCAGTTTAAATGCAGTTAAGACCCAAAAAATGAGTCACGAGCGTATTGCTGTAGTGTATACGGTACATGGCTTAAATTACTTAAAAGTTTTAGCCTTGATTGCAAGATTCCAAAAGTTTCTCAATGGTCTTCTTTTAAACAAAGAATCCCTTTTACATACTGATTTTTTCCTGTCGACATGTTTTTGCTGCCCACCTTTCCCCACTGATTCTGTCACCGCTGCATGCAATTATACAAAAAAATTAAATAAAAAATGATATATTTAATACACACACATTTTAAATGACACATTATGCTACATATTTACGTAATTATAAGTACATTTGAGTACTGTATATATTATCTTAACACTAGTGGTTGACCGATATATTACCATCGCCGATACATCTGAAAATATTCAGAATTTTTTAATTATCAGCATCAGCTGATACATTTGTTTCTTATGCCGCGAGGGTGCAGAGAATTGCCTGGTTGCAAATGAAGGAGCCGTCTGAGACATGTAAACGACCAATCACAGTTAATTTCGTTGTTATGTGCCTTCGTGCTACCACAGCAATACCACAGCAATAGTCTCAGTCTCATTTAAACAGCCTGTAGATGACATGTATGAAAATATGCAGATATATCGTTTAAACAGATGTCATTCACGAACCTCATGAAAATCCAGCGTCAGGATCAAAACTCAGTTCCTCTGATTTACGAATGTTAAAACACGGTCAGTCTGTGACAACCTGCACTAGTGCGTGAGAAAAATCGCTTCACGTGTGCTTTAAGTAATGTCATTTTCACTGTGTACTGTATGTACGATTGATTAGAGAAAATGTGATTGCTAATGTGCACATGCAATCAATGGTTGCTAGACTACTGTGTGCAAGTTAAAGTTTTGTGTGACAGTTTGAGTAAATACAGTGTTAAATAATAGTTTATTATTATTTTTGTTATTTATTTATTTATTTATTTTTGCTATTTTATGGATATGTTATTTACTATGTTAAATTGTGTGATATATCTGCATTATAATGGCCACCCTGCTCTCTGAATATCGGCATCAGCCATTAAAAACCCATTTCGGTCAACCACTACTTTAAACATCTTCTTTCAGGTACTTTGTTGGGGAAAAATTGACAAGTTATTTCCGAAACAGAAGAAGTGAAGTATTTTCCTATAAAATCACTATTAATACTAGCAATGATTTGTGTGTCAGTAGATGAAAATTATTAATAATAATTAACTCTGTAATTTAACAGAGCAAACATCCAAATTCTGACGAGAATCACATTTTCCATGCATATAGAAGGAACGGTTTCACTGTCATCTAAATATGTCTGACATTCAACAAGGACACAGTTAATGCACAAAACAAGTCCATAAATCTGTTCTTCTAATTCATTGCATACAGTTCATTTACAACTTCTTATTAATGTCCTTTCTTTGTTTATATTTGCTGGTGCTTGACAGGGAATGCATTATATAATAGGATGCAGAAATATTCAATTGCCGGAGAAGAACCTCAGAATTAAATTGCACATGACCCAGACCATTATCACTTTGTGTGCACGGGATAAAAATACTTACATTAAAAGCCCACTGTCCAATCAACAATCAGATCATTTCCCTCATGCATATAGTGCTCATAAAGCTCCCGTAGACTCCCAAAGAGTCAGAGTGATACACAAAATGATGTGTTTAGAACCTCTTGTCTAATCAACATCAATCTTTTGCTCCACTGAAGTCAGTGGGACACATATCCGCCATAGACTCCTATTAAGCACTGCTTCAATTGGGTTCCATGGGCCGTGCGTCCACCCACACTGACGGACATAATCATACAGGTGACATCAACGGACATTGCACACTTTCGTTACCTAAAATACTGAACTGAGACAATAATTATCTGAATTAAATAGAGATTGAATGCAATTTGATAAACATGACATTGTGCAATTTTTATATACATAAATATATTTTTAATTGAAGCTCTGCTTCCCATGTAGTCTTAAATCAATCATCACTGATATATATAGCCTGGTCAATATTGGTATAATATTGATTGTAAAAATGATACATATACTACTTCCTACTTTTAACAGCTCACATTTGACTATAAGCGAACCGCCATTGCTTATGTCACAGTGCCAAAAGCACTACAGTACTGTGCGACCCATCCTGCATAAATCCATTGCAAATAAAGATTGAATGCATCTATAATGCACTTATATACAGTTAGCAAGATAACATCAATCAAATTTCTCATGAAGACATTGAAAAGGCAATTAAGATGACACCATAATGGTGGGTTCTGGTGCCCGGCGGGATACAGGCCAGCCAACTGCTGCCACTGATGGAGTCGCTGTTCTGTCGCCATAACATGACAGAAAACTCAATTACCACTCCACCCCCACCCAACAGAACGGCGTTGTTTACTGCAGATTGATGCTGGCCAGCTCAGGCCAGAGACCAGCTGTCTAACCTCCATAATGGGCTCTGAGGGACCCAACCCTCGACATCCTGTTAGGCAAATTGTGGCAATATTCATGACGCCAATCGCTTTATCAAATTATTTTTCAAAATTAAAAATAGGAAATGGATTAATGTGGAGTAGGATAATTACACATACTTAACCATGCACCTTTGCTTGTTATTTATTCTCTTTGAACATTAATATATTTGTAGCAGGATTATTTTGGCAGTAATGGGTTTTAAGTCATTGAGACTGATCATTAGAGGGAACTCATAAACTAACATCGTAATTGTGTGTCAGATGGCTGTTATGTGCACTGAACATCCTTTCTGTATCATTTCCCAAAGAATACAGATGTTTCTCAAGTAATTTTCCTCAATTAAAATCCGTTTTAATTCCAAATGTTCATAATCATTTGTAAGAGCACACAGATATTTCCAATCAAATCAGAGAGCATTTCGATTCATTAGATTTTGATCAGAAAATGTGATCTCAAGTTAGATTGACTAGACTGGTCCATTCAATGTGCATCCAAATGTAACCTTAAGTTGGGCTGTTTAATTATTTATAGGCTGTTTGTTCTCTTTTAGAGGCGTGTTGATGGGAAATTAGTATTCTTCACATATACTTTAACTTTAACAGGGGTCATATCACATCAGGAATCTAATTTTCCTTGCTCTTTTGAGATATAAGAGCTTGATGTATGATGAAAACAAGTGTATTTTGGATAATGAAGTCACACTAATATTGTAACTCATATCACTTTTTCCCCGTGGAACACAAAAAGAGTTATGAAAATGTCAAAGCTGTTGTTTTCTACTCAACAAAACTGCATGGTGATCAGTGGCTGTCAAGTTCAGTTTCCATTTTTCTTGGTTATTATAAAAATGGATGTCCCTGCCTCTCTTCCATGTGCATTCAAGGGTTTTTTGTTCTCTTTTTCAAATCATACTGAGGGAAAATTTGTATGCCTCACATATATTTCAACTTGGAAGCAGCCACATCATGTGGAATAACATTTTCATTGATTTTTAGAGCTTGATGTTCCATGAAAACATACCGTAACTTTTTAAAACTCAAAACTTCCTTCCCTGTACAAAAAGAGCATTAACTGAAACTAAGCTGTAAAACCGACTCTTTTCATAGTCAATAAACAGTATAAACTTCACATATCAAACTTAACATTGATAAATGTGTCAAAGTATGACTGTCCACATTTACACACCAATGGCGCCAACATAAGAAACTTGGCCCGCCCAGTCACAGTAAAATAATTAAGAGAAAGCAGGTTATTATTTCTAAACACAGAATTAAACAAAACCTGTTGGAAATGTTGTCAAACCTAGTTTTTTTCCCAACATGATCACATGGAAAATCGACATGGTACTTACGAATGGTAATTTATCGTAAAATCGACCCCATTCTTCAAACTTACTGTCATCCACCATACCCCATCAGACACTTATGCAATTGTTTTTGAATGTGTTTACATTTCCATATGGCACTACTGATATGGGTTCTGTGGAAACCAAGAAGAAATCACAAACACATAAACAATAACGAGCATGATTACATTACGTATACATTACATAAGATTACATTTTTACTCCATTTACAGTTAAGTTTAGGTTGGAGTTTGGGTTATGTTGTAGGGTTTATAAAAAAGGCACTCCTGTTTAATGCATTACATAATTTACATCTAAAAATACAACTTACTATTAGGGCCATTCTGTGGACATTTCATCCACAAGCTGGAGCTCACATGTGGTAATATTCTTAATAACACTTCCAGCTTTGGCCACTGGGGGCAATTATTTAATTTTGGTAGGCACAGACTGATTTCAGCAGTAAAACTTTCGACCTATTGTTGCCAAATTCACATTGTGATTATCCTGCCTTCACGTTCTATCGAGTTTATCGTAAATACGAGTTTTCCACTAGGAAGTTGCACATGAATGACCCCTCAAGTCCTAATTACGACTGGGAATCTCAGAGATAATTTTAAAACCCTAGTTTCAGAGATGGGAGGAGTCCTAAACTTTCAACATGGTGGAGTGGAGTACAGTTTCTATAGTGAATGACAGGTTTTGTTAATTTTTCTAAATACAGCTAAATTGTTAGCACTTGCTGTTTCGGACGTATTCATTTATGTATATCAGCAACTTTTCTCTGCATGTTGTACATTTTTACACCATGTAAAATGCATGTATTTGACCAAAATTCCATTATCTTCAGCAAGCTTACTGAGTAATGTTTTGTGGTGTCAAAATTGTCCTCAAAAAATATGAATGAACCAGGTGTCCTGTTCTTTCCAAATCACTTGAACAGGACATACTCGTAATTATCAGTTCAGAAGTGGGGAGATCATTCTGATAGCACATGAAGGAACCTGCAGCTCAGCACATTCTTCTAAAGTAAGCCAAACCAACTCCTGGAGAGCTACCCTTCTCCAGATTAGATTCAGCTCTAATCAAACACACCTGAACCAGCTAATCAATGTCTTCAAGATCACCTGAAAATTACAATCAGTTGTGTTGGAGCAGAGATGGAGCTGAACTCTGCAGGAAGGTAGCTCAATGAGATGACCAGGTTTTTTTTTTTCTTCTAATTTGTCCAGTAAACTTTATAGTAAACAGAGTTTGGCTCCCTAAACAGGACGGGATGCACCTCATTTACTACTAAAAGCTCTTTGATGTTCTGAAAGTTTAAACTTTCGGAAGTCTTTGCAGTCTGGGGTTGACAGCCTAATTATCCAAACAGAAAACAGCAACCTTATAGCAAAACATCCTTAAGCAAGCTTGTCTCAACATGTTGCATAATATTATATTTGTTTCAAATCACTGTTTGCTAGTGATTTTATGAGATCTCTCTTACGTCCTTTGCATTTATTCCAGTCATGTAAGAGAACATTTTCATTCATCCATAGTATATACAAGGGGAAATACTTATAGACAGTGATATTTTGCCCTGCTTGGTGAACCCTTTGTAGTCAGATGATGATGTTGGGGATTCTTCTTGAAACAAGCAGTTCAGAGTGTTTCCAAAGTTTTCCTGAACAATTCCCTATCTGCCATTGATGAGTCAATCAGATACGCCCACCCCACACTCAGGCAATTGGTTGAGCCAGTGTTGGGCTGGTCCGGATGGAAACGACTCACTCCCTAACTCTGCTAGGGTGAGGCAATGGAAGTTATTAACTTTGTGTGTTTTGCCTTTGTGGGCTTACAGTGGCTATTCGGTCAGACCGATGTAGGTTTTGACACATCACATATCAACCCCTGCATCTTATAAGCAAACTTTCACGATTTAGTAATAATAAATAGAGGAGGATGACAAGGAAGATGTGGATGGAGGCTCTTGATGAAGATAATAAAAGGGGAGATGTCAGGGACAGTTGGTGGAGGTCCCTCTCGCTCACCTTGGGAGCTCTTGGCATAAAATCTCTGACAGGTTTACACATATCGGCCTCTCATGCACAAATAAACATGCAGACGTTGGACAGCTTGGGGCTTTGGACGTGCACTGTGGGGAATTTCAGGCTAATGCTAATGCTAGTTCATCACTTTAGCGATGGACCAAACAGCCGTGGATCTGCAGAGGCTGCATCTGGTCCAAGGTTAAAGAGTTACTGGCCTGAAAGTGCATACGAATTGACTCTGGCTGTGATTTCATGTTTGCTGTACATATTTGAGCACAACAGCAGTGACCTTTACAGTCAAGTGAACATATGTGTGTGATGAACAAGGTGTCAGAGATGATATATCTATATTTATCCACAGAGATTGTGTCCAGCAAAGACAGTCAAGAAATACAGTCAAGCATAAGTGTAGCTTGTCATAACAGTGGCATAGTAGCAGACCGGAAACATTGTTATCTGGGAGTATTGATGTTGTGCGTATGATAAATATAGGATTACAGTACAAAGTATCTGTCTTTGGGGATTTCTTTTTCATATGGGTAGATGCTCAATATTTAATTAAAATGTACACTACAGGAGATGCATTGTTACATTTTGCATTAGAGATGAATAAAATACCATTATTGAGTCAGTACGTAAACAAATTATCAAAATTGTGTTTTTGCCTTACCTCAAGTAATTATGGCATGCTTATAATAATGTTTTGACATTCAGAGCTGTTGAGTCAGATTTGCCGAAAATGTCAGACTTCCGTCATTTGTTGTTGTGTTTGTATGTCATGTCCATAAAGAAAGAAAAGAAGGTCCGGTGGCAGATATGCTACTTAACTGAGTTAGACGTCTTTCTTTAAAAAAAAAAACTCTGCACCCTCAGATCAATTAAATTAGGTTAAAAAGAAAATGCAATTCAGAAAAATAATAATAATAATAATAATTGAATACACCTCTACTATGATGAACATGTTTTTAGTATATATTAAGTTGGCAGAAGTAGTTTGGAGTAATCTTGTATTATTATTTCTGAAAAAAAAAATAAAAAAATAAAAGTAAGCACAAACCATTTGTTCTAATATATATATCTAATATGTATTAGTTGAGCTCATAACACTCAGGGTAGGTCTCCAGGAGTTGGGTTGGCTTGCTTTAGAAGAATGTGCTGAGCTGCAGGTGCTACACACAGCCAGGAACATCCAGACTAATGCTGCCTTCATGTGCTATTGGAATGATCTTACTTCCCACTTCTGAAGTGGTATTTACGAGTACGTCCTGTTCAAGTGATTTGTAGTTGGAAAGAACAGGAAAAATGGATGACACCTGGTTCATTCATACAGATTTTTTTAGGACAATTTTGACACCACAAAACATTACTCAGTAAGCTTGCTGAAGATAATGGAATTTTGGAATCTTCCCACTTCTGAAGTGGTAATCAGGTAATCAGCATTCCCTTGATTTCTTGAGTGGAGGTAATTGGGGTCATAAGGTTGGCACCCTCCTTCATTGGTGTTTCATTGATATGCCTACAACACCTCCACAGGGTTCAATGGCGACATCTGGCATCCCAACTGTGCCCCCCTCAACTTCTACCTCTTCCTATAAGTTACCTTAAAGCCCAAATCAGGTCCTTTCTCTTCAGCCAAAGCCAGTTACTACTACAATCAGTGGCCTCCGACAATGACCTGGTGGCCCTCCCTTGAACTCCCATCTCTTTCAGGAGCCCGGTAAATCTGGCCACAAAACCTCTGCAACCATCCTCCACTAGTAGTACTCTTGCTCTCCAGCCTCGCTGCCATGCTTCAGCTGCTATATGTGTGTATTTAAAACTTTTCCATTCGTATGCTTCACCCACTGTAGTCTCTCAGGGCACCATTAACTCAGATGTATTGGGACCTCTGTGAAGTAGACCACAAGACAAGGTCTGGCCTCAGATTTGTTGTCATGATCTCTGGTGGAACAATGAGCTACTGGTCTCTACACAGGCTCTGTTCAGCAGGCTTGATTCGCTCCTTGTAGGTGTAAGCTTTGGCAGTTTTCCTACTGGCACAAGTACACAAATAAATTAATAAAAAAAGTTCAGTTCAGAAAAAAATTCTCATTCTCTAGCCATATAACTACTGACACCATGTACATATTATTATCTGGACCTTTGCTGGGAAAGAAATGTAGAGACCGGACCTCTTGTAACTTTAATTGAGTACCCTTGGCCTAGAGCAATCTGTTTTGCATTGATTTTGTCAATGTGTCTAGTTCTCCCAGTATGCGTTCTTGTGTTCTGTCTGCGCTATTGTTTAATGTAGCTCTATGTACATGTGTGTGCCTCAGACAGCGTTTGGAGCGTCTCACTGGAAACTTAAAACAAAATCACATCTCAAGATTCCTGTATTCCTCCTAAAGTGAGCGGTTTTGTGGCTGCACTGCTTGTGAGTTTTATTGAGGCATGCTGCCACCTATTGATGTGGATCATAAAATCAGATGTAATTCAATCTTGAATTGCTCCTATGACTGGAAAATCCATACTTTCATAACATAATTTACATACGCATCAGGGGGGCATGATTAATCGCGGGGGTTTTTTTATGCGTCATGTTTTCATTCTATTAAGCACACTAAATTAACACATTAAATGGACAAAACATTTTTATTAATTTGTATTAAACAAACCATGTAAGAGAACAAGTATTTATGAAAACACTACTTTCTTTCACTTCATAACTTACATCTTAGTGTCATTTGTGTCATCTCCGGCAGAGACCCTAAAAAGCATGTTATTTTAATTTTCACACTATTTAGAAAATCCTGTGTTGACAAAATTGTATACTTTTCTATCTTCACCATGTGTTGTACACTGGAGCCATTTTACTTGTTTCCTCAGTCAAAGCTGCCTCTCTAACCTAAACTCAAATGTCAAAATTATTCCACAATTGTAACAGAAATTACCATAATTGGAATGACAGAGTCATTCACACTTTCACCCAATGTTAGCTGATAGGCTCCAGCCCCCCGCGACCCTGTACAGGATAAGCAGTTGACGATGGATGGATGGATGGAATGACAGAGTTGACATATTGAAGCTATGACTGCAGAGACTTCAACGTTGTTTGTTTAAAATATGAAAAAATATAATCCTTACCAGACCACGTGTCCTACTGTTGCATCCGTCATAAGCAGGAAGTGTGAAAGAGTTCCTCAGAGTTATAGCTGACCATGACATTGTCTGATTTATTCAGGATTATAAAAAAGTTGACGCAAAATGAGGACACAACTTTGATAGGCAGTTTTTTGTATTTATTATATATTTTTATTGGAAAATATAATTGAAACTTTACTTTATATATCGTTTAATATCTTACAGATTCCTACTTTTCATTTAATATTTATATATCAAAATTTGTTGCATTTTCAAACACTTTATTTGGCAGTTTGACATTGTGTCCTCTTGCTGAGGACAGGTTAATTTCAGAGGTGGAAAGTGACTACTCTCCTTACAACTACTTGAGTAAATATTTCACATTTTCAACTTCTTTAAGTAAAAATAAATAAAAGTAATTTTACTTGTACTTGAGTTGATTAAAAATGAAGTATTCAACTTCACTACAATTATTTTTCACCACAATTACAAAGATTCCCAGAAATTCTAAATATGGGGCAGAAAAATTGCTCAAATAGTTAGCAAATTAGCCAAAATACTTGGATATACGTGAATGAGAATAAACCTGAAATGTGTTTCAGTCATGTATTATGTAGTTTAGAGATGATTTAGTGACATTATAATGTTACAAATGGCTATTTATATTTAAATAAATGTTGTGTTCTTAAAACTTTCTGTTTGTCCAAGAATCCTCTTGCAGCAATGCAGGTCTTTGGTGTTTAGAAGCTGCTAGTTTAGGACCTGTGAGTTTCTCAAACTAGAGACTGTGATTTACTTGTCTTTTTGCTGTGAATCTGGCCATCCATTTCCCTTTCTATGATGGTTAGAGTTTCTTTTTTCACTTCAACAGTAATGCACGGAATAGCCTTCATCTCTCTAAAACAGTAGACTTTAGGAGAAAATTGAATTTCAGGAGAAATATGTTTCTTTTTGCCTATTTTTAAAACCAAAATTTGACTTGTAAGAACATAATACCTCAGCAAATGGGGGGAAACCCACTGTATTGTGATTTCTGCATGGTAGCGCAACCATTTTCAATTGTTCTAATAATAAGACAATTTTCTTGAGTAATTGCTTTAGAATGCTTTTGTAAGGGAAAGGTGACAGCATATGTTTGCAATCATGGGTAAAGAAAATAATATTTCAAACAAAAATAATAATTGGCAATTCATGATTTTGACAGTATTTATGATTAATTTAATCCTTGGTTAAATGAAGCACAAGTTTCTCTCAACAAAAATGTCTTTGTGTTCTAAAAATGGATGCGTATATACTATATATAATAACTTGAGTAGTTTTTCGGCAAGCTACTTATTTACTCTTGCTTGACTCATAATATTTCTTAGTACATCTATTTGTACCCAGGGGTGGACTGGGAAGAGAAATTGGTTCAGGAATTTACATACGTTTTGTGGCCCATTCTGCATAACACGGCAGCTCATTTCAGCTTATCATGGCCAGTTCGGCCCATTTCGCAAATTAGCCAATAACCGAAGTGGCCTACTGTAGGTAGCAAAAGCAGAAAAATAAAGTTGTTTCAGTGGTGGATCATGTTGATAAATATGAAGACAAATGTTTCTTTCTTTGAAATAGTGTGCACTGATAAATCATTCACAGTATTAAGATACTGTTAAGATAGTACTGTAAATAGGATTAGATTAGATTTGATTTCTTGTTGACTTTAAACTGATCGAATGGCACAGACAAACATGCCAGCAAGAATCCAAGATGTGTGTTCACTCACAAAGAGCATATGTTTTGCATCGTAAAGAGTTTCTCTGTCGCACACAGACTTTGGGCAGTGAAGAGGTAAAAGTCAGACTGTGAAACAACTGTCATTGCCATTGCTATATCGTGATTTTTCTTTGCTGTATATGGAGAATAACATAAATAGTATGTTATGCAGACTAGACGTAACTTATTCAATGTATTGCAATTTTTCACTGTCAAACAAAGCACATTTCACATTGTTCAGTGGACCAAGAACATCCTCTATTGCACCTGTCTTTACAAATCATGTGTGCATACTAACTGAGAGAGTGTGGTTTGTGGAGTTTCTCATTACACATGTTCCCACTCGACATTGTGGTAAACACTTTTGGGAAATTCCTTCTCCGAAAACCTAGTTGAAGCCCTTATTTAATAATGGCAATCTTATGAATGGTATTGGTGTTTAAGCCCCACTCATTTAGGCACACAGTTGTCCTATTTAAGCAGGTTTGCGTACACCATTTCTGCAGATTTCTCTTCCTTTAAGACCGTCATCGTCTCGTCTTGACTATGACAATATGACCATGTGGTCCACAAAGGAGGTCGCCATCCCTTGGGCAGTGAGGGTGAGGTGATTTGCATCCCCTCTTGGGTGGTTGAGGAGCTTGGATTAAAGTGGCCCCCTCCTGTTGTGCTGGAAATGTCTCACCTGGATGAGATGCCCTACAGTCCGGCTGCCGCCAAAGACTGCATCTCAAAGATCAGCGCAGATCCGGCTTGCATGTTAACTCGCCTCATTAAGTGTTGGTCATAGAGTCAGAGGACCGTGGTTCAAAACCGGCTGTCGATACGTGCCATGACAGAGTCATAGATGTGAAATAAAATTTTGTTGTTGCCTCAAAATGGCACTGCAGTTCACAAAAAGTCACCGGTGACTCAGTCTGATGACTCACTGCTCTATTTCAGGTGAGCACCCGGCAGAGAACCCCACCCCTGCTGCTCCACCTAAAACAGCTGAGCCATCGAATAGTTTCTGTGTTGAGTTCAAATGGAGGATGTTCTCACAAGAAACAGAAATGCATTCGCTACAAAACACCACATTCATACGCTGCTCATCCTAGCCAGATTTGGTATGAACATTGGTAGGGGTTGCAGCATGAACCATTTACATGTTTTATTTGATCATGGTTTAAATAATGGTGGGAATCTACATCCCTGTGTTTACATAAACAATGTTATCACACAACAGAGAAAGCGCTGATTGCGTCTGTGCTTGCCACACGTGCTTTTTCTCACACAATAAAGGAAGCACTGGTTGTGTCTGCTTGTGCTGCACATGCTCGACACACATGCACATTTATACGCTGTTCACTTCCCTTCCTCGCTGATGTTTGCCGGGAGTAGTGATGTCCAGCTCGTGAACGAATCGTTCTTTTGAACCGGCTCTTTTTCGAGAACGAGTTGAACTAGTTCACCAAATCGGACTGAATCGTATGAAAGAGTTTGCGTCTCGAGTCAACACTGATCCACAAGTTACTCTATCTTAACCTGTCTCTAGGATGTGCCTGACACTCAGAATCAAAATGAGCCTATAACCGCAAGTAATATGATCCTAGAACTGGTGATATCTCCTTTTGCAAACTCTTCTTTGCAATTCACCTCTCCAACTAGTTCACAAATTGGACTGAGCGCTCGGGTCGCAACAGTTCTCGAGTCAACGGTACAATGAGTTGCTCATAACAGTTCTTGAGTTTATGTTTACATAAACTATGTTTTCAGAAATAATCAGAAATGTGCTAGTCACAAATATTGAGATGCACTTTTTCATACGCTGCTCATTCCCCGCCGTAGGTTGCTGGGATGATACACAAATATGTCTGTGTGTGGTGTGTTAAAAAAAGAATGATTCTTACAAAAAAAGAGAAAAGTGCTCAAGATGTCTTCATGAGACACACAAACATTCTCATTTCTCTCCCCTGTTGCTTCTGTGTGTTGTGTTTACATAAAGGGTGTTCTAATAAGAGAAAATCGCTTGTTGCACTGCACGAGGTGCACAAACTCGAAGAAGTCTGGCATGCTTCTTTTCCCCACACAATCTGTGCACAACCTCTTCCTGGTGGCAAGCGGCAATCTATTTCCTCTAGCGACAATGCAGAGTACATAGGATGTGCCTATGTTGTGAACAGGAACTCACAATCTCCTCGCAGAGAACATGGTTGAAATTGGTCCAAACTGCAGCACACACAAAGGTTCTACAGCCGATGTCTTTCGTTCCGGAGTGAAACGGCAAGCTTCTGCCAAATTTAGATCTAAGACGCTAGAATCGAGTGCTTGCAAATGCCCATTCAGTATGAAAATGGATCATACCGTGCATCTGCCCTCGGGCTGATTTGCTTCAATAGATCTAAAGCAAGCACACATACTTTCATGTGTGAGTTGCACCTTGTCTCAGGCTGTTTTGAGATTTGCATTCAAAGGAACAGCTTAATAAATTCAGAGTCCTTTGCTTGGCTCTCCACACTTTTGAAGTGTATCGATGCAGCGCACGTTGAAGCTGAGCGGCGTGTTCATTCTGAACTACCTCTATGATGGGCTATTATTAGCCTGATAAGAGGCTCTATTGTGAGCCTTTGGCACCAAGCACTTCAGTCATCTGGAAATACCAGCTGTCTCTTAGCCTTGAAGGCTTTGCATTCCGAGGTAGCGAATCACAACTTTCTTATTTGATTAGACAACATGACAGTGGTAGCTTACATAAATGCTGTGCCCCGCAGGGATGAATGTCATTCTGCATGCTACAGCGATGTGCGTAAGGCACCTCTATGTGTTAAGTGACATATGATTACAAATTGGTGCTCTTCACATGGTGAAGACTCAGTGAACTGCTCCATAGCTGAGATCCTTGCATTCCTCCAAGAGCGGCTGGACGTGGATCTCAACACATCGATCCTTAGGTAGCAACTATGTCGGTATACCACGGAGGCTGGCTCCTCCATGGGTAGACATGTTCTATTTTTCAGTTCCTCAAGGGAGTGAGGCACCTAAACCCCCTAGCCTTGCTATATTCCCAGTTTGGGATTCAATCCTGGTGCTGAAGGTGCTCACCAGCCCCCCGTTCGAACCATTGTAATTTGTTGATTTGCGTGTGCTTTTTATAAGACCTATCTGCTATCCAATTACCCCCACTAGAAGTCACAAGCACTTCCAATAAGAATAAACCTCCCTTCCTACCTTTGTTTATGAAAGTAATACATTTATACTGTGTGTATTATATGCCTCATATATATTCCCAGCATAAGATTAACTTTCCGTCTGTTTATCACGATGTGGGGTAATTCGTTACTCTATAAACTGTACTTGAAATATGATTCTAATAAGTCTATGCCTGGTGGGCCTGTGACCTCATATACATATTCTTTTACAAGTGTTTATACCCTGGTGTATATCTCGGGTATGACATCATGTAATGGGGTGTGATGGGACCACATGGTTCACCACAGTGTTGAGTGAACTGAATCGATATGGAACATCTCCGGTTAAACATATAACCTCAGTTCCCTGAGATGAAGGGACATTGAAAAACCTGGCCGCACTACTACTTCGGAGTTTCTAGGTACGAGCGGTGTGTTCTTGTCCTTCAGTCAGAAAATTCTGAAGAAATTGCGTTCGCCAACTGCACACCTAAAGGGGCAGGGCTCAAATACCATTGCCAATCATAAGATTGCCATTATTATACAAGGGATTCAACTTGGTCGTCGGAGAAGGAATTCTCCAAAAACATTAACAGCAGTATCTCTCTCTCTTCATCTCAGAGAACCGAGGATACATGAGTAACCAGAGACATTTTCGCATGTAAAACGTATTACACTTATTCACTACACTGAAAAGCATTCTGGGCTATAAATCATTAAATAAGATATGATTCATTCTAATTTTACATGCCCAGTTATTGCAAGTGTAAAACTTGTTCAAAATCTACATATTCAATCCATATGCATTCTTCAAAAATTAGCAACAACAAAAAATCTGTTCCAACATATGACTCTTGTGAACACATAATTTTACACAAAATGCTTAAAAATAATCAACTGATGAACAAAACCTGGAGCTCTCTTTCACACTGTATGCTCTGACATTTCTAACATGAGAGAGTGCTGGAAAGGTGTTCCAAAACTCTGGTGTCCCAAATCTCTGGCCTTAAAGGGGCCACGTCCAATTTATGACAAGTTAAATTACATGTCATTTCTCCACTTGCTATATATATATATAAAAACATACACACACACACATATATTATTAGTATAGTATAGTGTTACCTATATATATATATACAGAACAGTAGATCTGGAGGGATGGAGATATGGATGAATGGATGTATAATAATGCTTCCTTTGATAAATGATTAGAAAGGTGGTCATTTACAAATACATTTTAAATAATTTATATGCAGTTATAGCAACATTAATACTTGTCAAATAGTGAGCATTTTAACTTACCTGTTACAAATGCTTAACAAAATGCCTTAATTCATTATTTAGGTCACAGTGTAGTAAACATAGACTATTATAGTGAGATTGAAAGGATATATTGTATATAGGAAATGTGTCATATAACATTTTGTGTTTATATTCGATAATGTCTTGACTCTCTTGTGTTGACTCTCGCTGTTCCTTGTCACATTAATGTCGCTACTCCGGGTGCTGTACCAACTTACCTAAAGTGCTCTACAAATCACTTCATTCTCATTCAAAGCATATATCATATAATAAAGCCTGATGACCATTAACAATACTGAACTTTGCTTGGATATGTTTCTAATGTTGGCACAATGTTGGCTCCTTAAATGCTTAATATGTGTGCACTTTACATAAAGGTACATTTTCATTGGTTATGAATGCTAAATAAATATTATTAAGCATTAATAACATGTAAGGTAAAATAACTTAATATATGGCAGGCATTGCACAAAAGGCATCTGTTTTATTGATTTTGCTATAAATGCATATCAATGAGTTATAATGCATTTATAAATGAATGTTTAGTAATTAATTAACCATTTATAGACCCTTAAAGAATGGAACAATTTGTGTTACCCACATTTTCTTAAAGGGATAGTTCACCCAAAAATTAATATTGGGTGAGAAACCTCATATGGATTACTTTCATGCTGCCTTTATGTCCTTTTTGGACCTTCTGAGTTTTGGTCAACATGCACTTGCACTGTGAGGACCTACAGAGATGAAATATGATTCTAAAAATCATCTGTCTGCACAAACAAGTCATTTGTGTTCTGCACATTTTTGGATGAACTTACCCTTTAATAACAGAATACTACAAGATGAACCTTTGCTGATATTCTAGACCTGATATTCAACATGCAGACAGTTTATTTTCAAAAGATTCTTGTTAAGTGTTACCTGTCTGTTTGAGGAAAGCTGCAAGGATAGTCAGTTGTTAGGTAGGATCTGGAAAACTTGACTCCAAAACGCAAGCGACAGGCAATAGGAAACTAATGACTAAAGTTGATGAATAATTTACAAAGCTGCAGCTTTAGAACTGATGTAATGTGACAGTTCACTCAAATTCACATCAAGGCAAGCCTTTTCCTCTTAACCTCTAATCAGAAGCGGAGATCCCGTTTGTTCAGGGAGCAAAAAGCCTAAAAGCAAGAACACTAATCAAAACGAACACTCAGCATTGCTACACAAATGGCATTGAGCAGTGTGAGGCCATTGGCAGATGTTTCCAGGAGAACACAGTGCTAGCTGAGGGACTTTCGAGGTAATGAGTATTGATTGGGATTTGTCACGCTGGAGCTTTGGGAGGCAGGCCTGGACTTGATCAGAGGAGCAAGCAGAACCGCGAAACGGACAAATTACAGATTTTCATAGCCATCAGAGCTCCTCTGCAAAAAAAATCTGGAGCATGACTGAAGTGAATTTGTGGGATTTAGTAAATAAAACCCTGTCAAGATTTGGTATTCTCTTCTATTGGGCTGGGAATATTAACCCTTCATTTGAGAATAGGGCTGTAGCATGGTTCAAATGGGCAAGGAGGAGGCGGGAATTGGCTGAACAGTCAAAATAATGTTTAATGAAAACTTAAAAAGACATAAAAAATAAACACACATGGCAGCTGTGTGTGGCTCTCTCTCTCTCTCTCTCAAACTGCCGCATCCGGCTTGGCCTTATCCCTCTCCTCGACTGATTAGCCTCATTGGGGGACGGCCATGTGCACTCACGGTCAAGCCCTGACCTCCTCCTCCTCCTCCTCCCTCCTTTGCCTGAGGCCGTGGAACCCCCCCCCCCCCCCCCCCCCTTTCCGAGGTGGCAGGCTTTCCCCACCTCTCAAGACCTGGTAGAGAGACAAGGGTAGGGAAAAGGGGAGAGGGAAAGAGTGAGGCAGAGCAACAGTGATAGAAAGAGAGAAGAAAGAGAAAGAAAATTGCTCGCCGGTTCCCAGACACGCTGTCTCCTGGTCCTCGACCTGTGTATACAGCAGCGAGTCCTCCGACCCTTGGCGGATGGAATGCTCATCTGTGTTCTGGCGGCCGGTAGCGAGCCCCTCCACCCCTGGCAGCGGCTCCATCACTCCAGGCAGACAACAGCGCGCCCTTCTTCCCTCATGGAAGGCGGCTGTTCCTCCGACCCCTCTGCATTCTGGTGGCCGGTAGCGGCCTCCACCGCTCCAGGCGGCCGGCAGCGAACACCTCCTCCCCTTGTGGACATTCCTCCTCGTCCGGGAGGCCGGCAGTGACACCTACATCCCCCGGTGGACAGCTGCAGCTGCTCCTTTCGGCACACGTCAGTGGCAAGAACTCTACGACAGCGCATCCCTCCTCCTTCCTGGGTTTCGGCACCAATGTAACAAGGTTAAAATGGGCAAGTAGGAAACGGAAATCAGCTGAACAGTCAAAATATTGTTTAATGAAAGCTTGAAAAGACATAAACACACACGGCAGCTGCGTGTGGCTCTCTCTCTCTCTCACACACTTACACATCCGGCTCTGGCTTATCCCACTCCTCGGCTGATTAGCCTGATTGGGGGCTGGTTGTGCACACTCACGGCCTGGCCCCGCCCTCCTCCTCATCACAAAGGCCTACCACACAGTTAAAAGAATAGTTAACTGAGAGAAAAATAATACATATCTGGTCATTATTATCACCCTCATGTTCTAAACATGATTGACTTTATTCTTTTTTTCAATAAAAAAATTGTATACACTTGTTGGCATTAAATACAACATTATATAACATGGTAATACTTCTTGGTTTATTTCGAGTTGGACATGATGGAAGGTATTATTTCCAGGTCAGTGAGATTAATTCATTAATTCAATTAATTCATGCAAACTAATGTACAAGCACTGTGTGTTTCACGCTGTTGATTAAAATGAACTGCTGCAAGATTCACCTGGACAACTTTTATGATACGTTTTTGAAGCCTGAAAGCTCCTTCTTATGTAAATGCATTGTTTTAAATATGTTAGGTCATTTTACTTGAAAATCAGACAGAATATGAAAATGATGTTTTTTGCAGCGTGTGTTATTAACAATGGGTTGGATGTTTATTTGTTTTGATGGAGGAGAGCTCGGGAAGACTTGCTGATAAACATGGTAGAGGAGATACATGTCTGGGAAATGGTTGGCATGCCAGTCGGGTGGATTAACGACATGAGATGATGGCAAGCAAACACGGTATTCCCCCTCAGGGAGACAGCAGATGTGTTTAATTCATCACCTGGATCTCTGAGATGCAAGTGATGTCAAGTGGAACAGTTCAGGCTCCATTCTGTGTTAATGGGGACCAACAGATTCATTTGAACAATAGGATGAGAAGAATAGAGGAGAAGGGTATATGAGAAGAAAAAATAATCAAATGGAATGTTTTCAGTAAGAGTAAGGTATTTAAGAACCTGGTGTATTCAGGAAACCTGTTTGAAAACAATCCACACATCCAAAAATTCATCCACATCTGGCCTCAAAGGACCATTTAGACAAAACACAATTGGTTTTATTGAAGAGTTCATGTACAAGTTTTACATTTCTGCTTGTAAACCCTCTATCACTGTTTTATACATTACTTGTAATGCATTTGTTTCTGCATTTCAAACATCAGCATCAACCACATATTTCTGGGCATAATAATATAATAGAATTTACAGTATTGTAGATGATGCAATGCATAAAAGAAAAGGGATACTGATAATTCACCATTATTGCACAGAAAATCTGTATGACAGTAATAATTTGTGTGAAAATGGCACTCATTTGCCTAGTAATAATAAATTTGCATAGATATAAAATAATCATAAAAATATGATTTATGGAAGCACAACTATATACAGTATAGCTACACTATTACATATCTAATATCACTGATAGCCATATGCACTTTTGGTAATTAAGCAATTCATATGTATGTATTTTGTAAGAGAAAGGTTGAGGACTACAAAAGAGCAACAAACATTACCAAACGGCATCGCACAGTTTGAACTACAGCTCTTAATATGTGGTAAGAAGCCCAGTTCCTTTCACTTCCCTGAGGCTTCTATATCTTTCATTCCATAAATATCTTTCATTCTGTCAAGACTTTGATCACGCTCACATGCATGTAAATGTTTTTTGAAATATTCAGGGTTTGCAGCGGCATTCTGAAATGTAATATAAACACTAATGCAGCCGAATAACCACTTAAAGGCTGTTAAGAGAAAGCGCTTTAAAACAAGCGGATTCTGTTGGAGAACACATCTTCTGTGTCCATGTTAACACTTTTTTGGCTGTGTTCCAAATTAGATAAATCAGCCTCCAAAGGTCACTTGAAATGGAGAACATTCCTACTAGATAGCTTCAAACTGAATTTTCAATAAAATGACATAAAAAGTGAGTTTCAAATGACTGTTATTTTGGAGCCCCATATCTTTCACCCCTCCACTGCTCTCACATGGATGGTAAAGACTTTGAAGGGAATAGGGCATAGGGATGAACTCTTCTGAATAGTACACGCCAATTTGGAGAGTGCTCAAGCATGTCAGGGGAACTCCGAAGTCTGCTATAGAGGGAAACCCATCAATTGCAGAGCAATGCATCTGTCTCATTACACAATGCATGCCAATTTCGTGTCTACAGCAGCATTATTGCATTAAACATCTTTCTAGTGTACATGTAAATGACCTATTACAATTAATTTTTCCCGGAAGTTATTACTCCTGCCCCTGCATAATTTCATTAATGCCAGCTTTATGTTGTTGAACCAGCTTGGTTTGAACGAAGAATGAGCAATGGTTACAACGGTTTTCGGGAAACAGTCGTGACTAGCTAGTTAATTTCTCCAACGATACATTGTACAGTACTATGGTGGTTAAGCAGTTATGCTGTTGTTGTTGGGGAAGCACACCTCTGAGTAATCATGGAGTGAGAGAAATGCAATGAAAGGCAATGGCCCAATTACAAATCATGACAGAAAATAGCTGTTGTAGAGTGTACATTTTATTGGCAAAAATAAGAGTAGTTTTTAAAAACATTTAAAACCATGATATCATTGTAGTTCATCATTTAGAATCCTGATATTAATGTAGTAGGAAATTTATCGTTTTTAAACTTTTTTACTTTGAAAAGTTCTTTCTGGAAAACAGTTGTCGGATGCTTGTTTATACAAGCCCAAAGGTGTCCAGGTTAAATCCAAACTGGATTATATCTGTTCAAAAGTGGATTTACATTTAGCTCATTTAGGGATTTGCAAAAATGAAGAGATATTATGACAGCAGACATTCCCTATAGAACTCTTGTAATGTTACATTTGAAATCCTGCAGTAAAATTTTCTATTTTGACTTAAGGGCAACTTATTTGCACTTACTAATCCTATTGTTCGCGTTTACAGATAGGCCAGTAACTTGATTGATCAATATTTTTTTACTGATATTCACACTTTTCTTTTTGATCATTTATTGATTACCAATAAATGGTACATTTTGATGGGTCTCTAAAGAATCTCGATTTTCTTAAGCCACTGTGCAATCAACAATGAGCTAGTAGCTAACAGCTAGAGGTTGTGTTATTTTTTTGGTCAGTTTATGTCATGTTTAAGATGATGTCACGGCAGTAGAGGCAGCGAAACTAGCAAGATCGGAAACGTAAAGCGAGTAGTGTTTAGGTGAGTCGAACCATAACGTCCAGTGGAAAAGTGCCATATGATGTGCCACAAGGCTCTGTCTTAGGACTTTTGATGTTCTCCTTGTACATGCTCCTGTTTCCTGAGTTTCCTGTTCCTGGAGGCACAACAAAGTACACATTTTCGAAATACACAATCATCAGCTTGTTAGCAGACACTCCAAGAACTGAAATGGATACAGTACATGTACAGTACAGGGGGAAATACACATGGCCTGGTTTGAATAAGTCTATAGGAATCCATTGTTTCTGTTCAAAATCTTGTTCACAAAGGACTTTCGAAACAAACATTAATTCTTGGTGTGAAAAGGCCTTAAAACACCTTTGCTGCAAGACAATAGTCAGCATTGATCACATAGTATGTATGTAGTATGTATAATAAGAAGTGTTTCAGAGTGGCTGAAGCTTTAGAATAGAAATCAAGGTCTAACTGATGCATTTGAGCACATGGTACAAGCTCTCTGTTAACCAGAGTCCCCACAAGCTCAGGTGTGACACTAGCCAGGTAGATGTGGCCCAGGGCAGGATCATCCCCCTGCTTTGGGTACTACTTGTCATAGAATTAGCCAGTGTCTGTGATCATAGGCACTACAGAACTTTTCCCTTACCAGCACCTCCATACACTGTATTTCTTTGTAGCCATTTCATGCTCAAGTAAATAACTTCAAATGTGTGGCAGTGCCCCTCATCCTTCCTCTCTCTTCCTCCCCACATCCTCTATTTTCCATCTCAGTGTGGATGAGCATGAGCACTGTCTTTTCGGGGGTAGGGCGAGGGATTATGTTAAGCCTGAACTCAGAGAGACCAGCCCTTATCTTGCCGGCAGCAGCTCAGTGCACCAGGGAGAGTGAAAGATAGAGAGGGAGAAAGAGTTTTAGGCAAAAGACAAAAGCCTGTAAGCATAGCTAATAGGAATACACTATATAGGGGAATCTCATGGAAACATTCTTGGGTCACGTTTTACTCCAAAATTAAAACTAAATAAATACAACATTTCTGGTTTGTATAAAGACAATGAATGTGTTTTATTTTATTTTTTTCATTATCATTACTGTGAATGCTTTACTTTATGTAATTCCCATTATTCTCAAAGGTGATTCTCATTAAATTCTAATTACTGTAATCCACTACTATACAAATCATTCAGTGTTTAAAAGAGCATTAATTAAGTTAACATTTATATATGTAAATCATTATAAATTAAAGTACAAAAAATACTACAATGATGCATACAGTAGTAATATTTCTTAATACATAAATCGTTATTGCCCAATATGCATTGCATATCAATGCATATTATAAAATGAATATCCACTTAATATCATGATTTGGCTTTGCCGTAGCTTAAAAGAATAAACATTGCAATAACTGGGCCATTCCTAGGATTTGGTAAAATGTCAGTCCCCCAGATGTTATAAATTGGTTCAATAAAATTAAATGTTGAAAGCTTTTGTTATGTCCATTATAATGAAATAAAAGATTTCTTGCATTAAAATAATCTTTATCATAAAATAATGTCTTCTATCTACCTTAAACCAAGCAATGTATCATGTCCCTGAGGCACTTCACTGAATTAGCACCTTTAAAAAAGAAGTCTATCATTTTTGTCATTAATGTTAAGATTTTTGTTCCATTTGATGAGTGATATTTGACCTCTCAAGGTGTCCTGTGGTATCTGGAACCAAAGTATTAGCTGCAGAACTCAATGACTTTATAAAACAAGTATTTTTTTCACACTATTACTCTCACAATGGTATGTTATGATATCAAGACACTTTTACTAGGTATTTTTTTTTCTAAAATGATATTACGCGTGTATTACAGTCTCGCCTACATCTACACACTTTTTCCAATGTGATTAGCTTCCGCGGTAGCTCACCTCATAGTGGTGAACTTTGGATCCTGAAGCCCACATTTTGAGACCAATCAAAAACGCAAACTGCCTTAGAAAGCGTCTTGGAAGCGACACAATGTGACATGGTTGCTTCAGAGAATGTGCTTTTCATTTGTCTATTTTATTTTTGGACACTACTGGTTAGGTTTAGGCGTTGGTTCAGGGTAAGGATGTCCGTTATGTGTCTTCCTCTCATTTGATTTTAGATTACTATTGGTTAGGTTTAGGTCAAAGTTTGAGGTTAGGGAGATATGTTTTGCTCATTAAAACCTCCACTTAATACTCAGCCCATCTCCTTCCTCCTGTTCTTCTGTATGAAATCATGCCAATGGTTGTCCCAGACAATAGGCAGACAGCAGCAGGAACAAGGCCCTTCTATATCAGGCAGCTACCCTTTTCACCTGGCCTAATTACCTTGGCACTTTGTGGGCTGAAATCCTGAGAGGGGCCCACGCCCCTTGGGTCTTCAAGGAACTCAGATTTCCACCCTGCTTTTATACAAGTAACTGCTTTTTTAGGGACCCCTATAAACAGCAGTACCTCAATGTATTTCAATGAACCCAAGACAAGTACTTTCGGGACTAGTTAGCTCCTAGCAAGTGGTCAGACATTTCTTACTGTAAGAGGTGATTTACGATTTTAAAATCATATTAAATATAACATCTCACCGGGAGGTCAGTTCAATGTGGCGTAATGCACTGTTACAGGATTGCTAGTATTTGTTGTTAAGCCTCATTAACTTCAGTGTTGCTTAAAGCTCAACTATGAACTCCATAATATATGAGCCGTGATTTATGGGGGACTCACTGCAGTGAAAATGAGTCACAGTCACCTAAAATCGTGAAGCTTAGAAAGAGATTTTTTTTTCTATGATTGAGCCATACATCGGCACGGTGGCGCAGCGGTTAGCACTGTCGCCTCACAGCAAGAAGGTCGTGGGTTCAAACCCCGGTTGCCCCGGCCTTTCTGTGTGGAGTTTGCATGTTCTCCCTGTGTCTGCGTGGGTTCTCTCCGGGTGCTCCGGCTTCCTCCCACCATCCAAAGACATGCAGGCTAAGTTAATTGGTGTCTCCCTAGGTGTGGATGTGAGTGTGAGTGTGTGTCTGTCTATGTGTGGCCCTGCGATGAACTGGCGACCTGTCCAGGGTGTACCCCGCCTTTCGCCCAATGTTAGCTGGGATAGGCTCCAGCCCCCCGCGACCCTGTACACAGGATAAGCGGTTGACGATGGATGGATGGATGGATGAGCCATACATGGAGGCCTCACAGAAATGCTATGCTGGCCTTTTTATTTTTAGGGAAGCAACAGTCTCCAAAAATTTCTTACGAAATCTCAGACTCCTCTCTCAACTCCTACAAAGAGTGAGTTACTCTGAAGAAAAATAAGAAGTTTTAGCAGTTAATTTCTCAAAGACCAAGCTATTTTCCTGTAACAGGAGCGATTTGTAATCTAGTGTACACGTACTAAATGTAATAACCTTTGGTCCAACAATGTATACTGAAAAAAAATTATTCTTTGCTTCAGCAAATATTGCTCATTATAATAAACAGATTTTACTGAAAACATAATGCTGTCAAATTTCCTTAATTATATGCTATATTTGCACACAAGATATTGAGATTAATACTAATAATAATAATAATAATAATTATTGGTAGCTAGGGCCAGTGGTAGCTCAGTGGTTAAGGCTCTGGGTTACTGACCAAAAAGTCGGGGGTTCAAGCCCCAGCACCGTCAAGATACCACCGTTGGGCCCCTGAGCAAGGCCCTTGACCCTATCTGCTCCAGGGGTGCTGTTTCAATGCTGACCCTGTGCTCTGACCCCAGCTTAGTTGGGATATGTGAAAAAACTGTATTTCATTGGCCCTGTACTCTGCACAATGACAATAAAATTGAATCTTAATAAAACAAATGTTGCTAATTATTTTGAGTGAAGCGACAATAATCTGAAGTTTAGTAAACCCAGTCTAATTTTTAAAGATTCCATGGGGAAAAAAACCTGTTTATTTGGGGATGGCTGCCATTTTGGATGAGAAGAGCTCGTGGTGGACAACACAAAGTTTTTGCCAAAAAGTTCAAAGGTAAATTACTTTAAACATAGTGTGTGAAAAACTTAAAACTAGCTAAGATTTTCTGAGTGTTGGTTTATATTCTGCTTCATCAATTGCATCTACAGTTTAAATGCTAAATGTAGCATTAAAGCGTAAAGCTGCTTTATGAACTGTCTGAGCGTTCAGGTAATGCTTTTAAATTGCGCCTCAGTTAGTGTTTGAGATGACATTAATAAATACATACATCAATATCATGTGAAGCATAAATTTCGGTCTCTGTTTCACTGTTGTGGATGTTCTTGCCTTATACAACATTGAGGTTGTCAATGACAATAATTCATATTCTGTGTGTGGCACTTACACCATACTTTTCTCATGGGAAAATACTGTCTTTCTCATTGTCGGGCAGTGGGATTTTTCACCGGCGAGAAAGTTAATCTTCAACTGCTGCTCAGGCGTCACTCACACAGTAGAAACTCAGCAGGCAACAGGTAACTCCAACAAGTAAATCGCCTTTTTACATGTTTCAATGCAAATGCCTAATTGAACCCCTTCGTCTTAAAGGGAAACCAGCTTACATTAGCTGAGTGTTGGTTTATGTTGACTTTTTAGCTTAATCTGATTATTTTAGTTGTTCTCCCAATAATGCTGTTTCTCTTGTCATTTGGTCTTCTGTGGAAAACAAACCAAAATTTCCACTCAAGTCAATTGGATTACATTGATGCTGCTGTAGGGGTGTATAAGGGAAAGGAGGAGGTGAGAACCGTCTTGGCAATATAAATAATAGTTTAATAGTTCCTCTCCCCCATCCCCGCCTTCCTCGTCCTGGGAGGAGACAGGAGGGTAAAAACAACAACAAAAACAAAATAGGCGAGGGATAAAGGCCAACACGGAGCGACAGAGAGAGAGGAGAGGGAAAAAAACTCACTCACCGGTTCTCTGATGCTCCGTCACGTGGTCCCCGATCACTCCTCCACCCTCTCTGGCAGACGGCAGCTGCTCCTCCCAGGGCGGACCGGAGTCAGACCGACCCCAGCGGACAGAGCGCCCCTCCGCGTTCTTGGCGACCCATGGGGACACTCCCCTGCTCCTGGCAGCGGCCCTACCGCTCTAGGCGGTCGGGGAGTCACTTCCCTCCTCCCCTCGCGGATGGCAGTCCTCTCGACCCCTCCGCGTTTCTGGGGGACGGTAGGGCACTCCTCCGCCCCTGGCAGCGTGTCCTTTACTCCAGGCGGTCGGGGAGTCCAATCCCCATTCGCCTCACAGACGGCGGTCATTCTCCGCATCCAGGCGGTGGGGCTACTCAGTCCCCCGACGGATGGCAGCGGCACTCCCCTGGGTGGACGGCAGTGTCGAGCACCAACTTAAGGGGGTATAAGAGAAAGGAGGAGGCGAGAACCGGCTTGGCAATATAAATAATAGTTTAATGATAAACTGAACCAAAAACACACAAACACAAACACACAGAGCAGCTGCCTGTAATCTCTCTCTCTCTCTCTCTCGCTCTCTCGAACTGTCCCATCAGGCTGATTGGGGACTGGACGTGCGTTGTTCCAGTCCGGCCCCGCCCTCCTCCGCTCTGCAGCTGCCTTTATGGATCTTGAAAGTTTTAACCTCACTGACTTCCTTTGTATGGACAAACATACATCATATATACATCAAAATCTTTGAAGAAAGTCAAATGAGTTTGACATGGCATAAGACTGCATAAATGATGAGAGAATTATCATTTTTGGTTTTCCTAAAGGAGACACCCTGATATCAACATGTGTTGGTTTATAAAAAAAAGTCACATTATAAGCATAATACTGTTGCAATATGTAGCACGGTTTGCAGAGGTTGAAAATAGCTGAATCTTAAATGTAAACTAGCCATACATGTTGCTTATCTTGTCAGTTACAATTGTACTATTTTAATTGTTTTTATTATTATTTTTGTCTAACAGGATTGGGTCATTTAAATTATAGTCCTGGCAGGTCTACAGCTATAACTGAAAGAAGAGTCATCAGTGCTTTTCTAGTCAAAAAAAAAAAAAGTAGGAAACACATTTGGATGACATTATTCATATTTATATAGCACCATTTTAACATAGCCGCATTCAAATGACATTCATTTAAATGTATGCATTTGGTACAATGGTTGAATAGCTGTGTCCTTCGAATGAACTCGCCCTCATGACATCTCAGATGTGTATGACTTTCTTTCTTCTGCTGAACACAAAACTAAGATTTTTAGAAGAATATATCAGCTCTGTTGGTCCTCACAATGCAAGTGAATGGTGACCATAACTTTGAAAGTACAAAAAGCACATAAATATAGCATTAAAGATACGAATACAACTCCAATGTTTTAATCCATATCTTCATAAACAAAATCATAGGTGTGGGTGAGAAACAGAATTTTCTGAATTTTCCTCCCTGCCCTGTAGGTGGTGAAATGCACAAAGAATGTGTATCCCCCTAAACAAGAGAAGATAAATATGAAAGATTATTTGGAGATTGATAGTAAAAAAGTACTTAAATATTGATCTGTTTCTCAACCACACTTATATCACTTCAGAAGACATGGATTTAACCACATGGATTACTTTATGCCATCTTAATGTGCTTTTTGACCTTCATTCACTTGCATTGAATGTACCAACATAGCTGAAATATTCTTCTAAAAATCTTTGTTTGTGTTCAACAGAAGAAAGTCCTACACATCTGGGATGGCATGCTGGTGAGTAAATGAGATCGTTTTTATTTCTGGGTGAACTATCCCTTTAAGCATCACTTTTCTTTTTACTCTGTAATTATTGATTTTGAGGATATTTAATTGTGCAAGTAAATGCAATGGAAACTGTTAATATACATTTTGACAAAGATTATTTCTATGTATTTATGAAGAGGAGCTTGACCAAGCACATAAAGGATCAGATGCCATCAATGTATTCAGGTCATACAGTAAACGGTGTTGCATCTTGATGATGGAAAGACCTTTTGAAAGAAGTTTCATTTATAAATACAAATTGTTTCTGGTGTTTTTGTTACAGTATTAGTTCAGAGAGTTTTCTCCTACGTGCGTATATTTCTGCAGTGTGCAGTCTATTAAAATGCATTTTGAATTGTGTTTATTTAGATTTACTGACATTCTTTAAGTCATTGCATAGACCACTTGTTTTTTTGTTTATCATCATGATTTTGTTACCATTTTTGCATTTGAGAAGGTATTTTGGTTCTAAGAGAGCATGAATATGTTAGATTGTAAATTTGTAAACAACAATAAAAACCTTTGACATTCACCAGTTGTCTTATTTCTTGAGGTCATTTTATTTTAAAGTTAATTGAAAGTAAATGAACTGAACATAGAATTTGAAGCTACTAATAGCACTTACAGTTGAGGTCAATGAGCTTATAATGCATAGTTGGGTAAACATAGACTCTTAGGGTAAAAAAAACTTTAAATGAAATAGCTGGCATGGCACAGTATTTTAAGTAAAACATTTTGAATGGAAGCTCATTAATTTGGCCATAGCCAGTGAAGTTTTTTTTAGGTAACGTTGCTTAAAATTCCTAGTGGAATTTGCTTATAAAATGGGATGCAAAAATTATGCACTATTTTTTTTAAGCAAATCCAGCACTTTCGTTTTTTTCACTGTAATAAAGGCCCAAAATGTAATACAATTGGGTTCTAGATGTAATTAAGCCGCTAAATGTCCTAAATATATATAAAAAAAGTTCTTAAATGTAAAAAGTTCCAAGATGTAATAAAATAAGGTCCTTAATTTAATTAAGGCCTCCCTTACGACAATCGAGAATTAATGACAAATTTGGCGCAAATTCGCCATTTTTTTTTTATTTTTTCGCCAAATTTACAATTTTTGCCAAATATTTGCAGAAGGTTTACCCGCTAATGGTGAAGAGCTGCAAACTTCTGACAAACATTTGTAGCGAATCACAAGCTCATTTGCATATGAAAATAACGAGCTGTAAATTTGCCGGAAGTTTGCGGCTAGTTTAAATTTTTTTGTAAGGGTGTAAAAACATTTGGTCCAAAATGTAATGATGACCCTAAATGTAATTACAACAAGGTTCTAAATGTAATAAAATTGTAATAAAATGCAAACACAACAGGGTACTTTCTGTCAAAATGTTAATATCATAATGTCATAAATGTAATAAAGGCCTTAAACATAATAACCATAATAATTTCAGGCCTTTGTTGCATATAGGACAAATTTGTGGACGTTTATGACCTGTAATACACAGTCCAGTATATGCAGGTGAAAAGTTGGCAACAAGAACATTCTGCTAAATGTCTCCTTTTGTGTTCCATTGAAGAGTCATATGGGTTTGGAAAGACATGCACATGAGTGAATGACAACATCTTTCAATCTTGGGTGAACTATTCCTTTAACCCTGCAGTAAAACAAGGAGGTGGCATGGGTTCCATTATAGATGTACAGCACAATGGCTCTTTCTTCAACTATCCTGATCATATCAGCTCATTCCTCACCATGCACATGAAAGTGTGTCCATAATTGGAGGCAGGAGAGGGGCTTGTGAACATAATAAAAGCAACGAAGAGAGAAAGTAAGAGAAGAAGTGGAAGAGAAATGCCTTCAATTCCTTTAAAGAAGGCTGATGAAAACAACCAGCTTCTCCCACCCATTTAAACTAAATATGACTTGAATGACAATATAGCACTCCCACGCTTATAACGTCTCATTGAGCAGGAACTGGATGCTTTGGCTTAGTTATAGAGTTTTCTATTTATAATATTATTAAGAAGAACTCCCCTTTCAAACAATCTTGAGTTCTGGCAAACTTGCCTCAAATTTGCCACTCAATATTTTCACGTGCATATAAGCTTGTGATTCGCCTGCGACGCCGCAAATGTTTGCCAGAAGTTTGCAGCTCTTCACCAGCAGTGGTGAACCTGCAACAAACCTTTGGCAACCAATGGACTATCTGCCGCAAAGCTCATTTCCATGGACAATTTTTTCCCTTGATGGTAATTTTGATAACATCAGTCATTCATAGAACTAGTAACCTGGTTCAAACTCTGCCGTAATGTCAATGTAGATTCCAGTCGATTCCATCTCCGAAAATGTTAGCAGGGCTTGCGTTAATTTACAGTTTCATTTGTAAAACTACAGTCTCTCCATCTTGTAGATTATCCCCTCTTGTGTACGTCAAGCACCTAACCCAGAACAAAATATCTCTCAGTATCCAAACTTCTGCAGCGGAAGACGTATACATCCAATTTTCTTCCTTTAGAGTCCATAAAGCAAATGTCCTCCACTGGAATTTCAAGGAATAACGCAAACAGTTACTCTTTCTCTAATCTCCAAAACTCAGTATCTTGTTTCCTTGGCCCTTGCTTCATAAAACTGTGTAATAAAAGAGCTTTTAACCCCAGTTCCAAGTGCTACACCTGGTTCTCCCTGAGCTATAAATCTAAAGGAGACGGCAAATCAAAGAAGCCATAATGTGAATACAGCTAGTTTAATTTCACAGAGAAGAGAGAGAGAGAGAGAGAGAGAGAGAGAGAAAGAGAGAGGAAGGACACAGTATAGGAAGGTAGAAAATGAAGGCTCTTTTACATTGTCATTCGGCTTGAGAGGCTATGGACATATCACATGTCTTGTCTTCAAATGTTACATTGTCCCTGGTAGAGAGATCATCCTTGTCTCTCTACAAACATTTACTATCCTGATAACAGAACCCTCTCTCTCATCTATCCGTCCACCTTATTCCAAATTTTGACTCTACTTTTTAAAACTTTGGACTCTTTCAAGAACTTTAACATGTATTTTTTTTGGCAACTGAGCCAACAGAAATGGTTTCAGACATTTTGTAATTGGGACTTCAAACCTTAAAGATTACCATTATACTAGAGGTGTGTCCTAAATCAAATACTTCTGCGCTATTCTAAGCTATTTTATAGTGGAAGTAGTGCGAGTAGCATGTATACACTAAAAATTCCACAAAAAGAAGTATAACATGAGTACTCGGATGAAGCACTTGTTCACTCAAAATAATAGAGTATGTAATGTTGGATATTTCATGCACTCGGTGCCCATGGCTTGCCCTATGTAGAAAAAGGTTTCATGGCCTGGCTGGACTGACAAAACTAGAGTAATTAATGGTAAATGTGGCAACTAGCGAAAGATCCATGAAAACAAGACTACAAATGTGAGTTAAATGCTTTACCATCACCACACTCTGTGTAAATCTATGAATGATTTGATATATATATATATATATATGTGTTGAACCGAGTTTGGCTTATGTGCTAAAGCTAATGGCAACACATCACATGTGTCACTTCATGCAAATTCACTTCACACAGCTGAAAAACAGCCAATACTACACTTAGATAAACACTCAAAGGGGCAACCTGCATGTAATAAAAGGCCCAAAATGTAATGAAATTTGGTTTTAAAACTAATTAAGACCCTACATGATAATAACTTTTGTGCTAAATATACTAAAAGGCCACAAATGTAATTAAAGTCCTAAATTGTAATAAAATTATAATTAAATTAAAATTAGGCCCTAAATGTTAAAACAGTTAGTCCATAATATAAGCCAATAAAGGCTCTATGAATAGAATTTGGTTTTAAATGTAATAAAGTCCCTAAATGTTATAAAAATGTGGTCCTAAATGTGATTAAGGTCCTAGATAGTAACATTTAGTCCTAAATGTAATTTAAGGCCCTAACTGTAAATGCAATAAAGCCCCTCAATGTAATAACTTATGGTCCTAAATTTAATAAAGGCTCTAAATATCATAAAATTAGTTCCTAAATCTAATTAAAGTCCTTCTTTGGTAGCCCCCTTGAGCATTTTTTGCCTTCCTTAAAGGACACGGTGCCTTTAATATGAAATGCTTCGAAACATTTCACCATCCAAATGTTGGACGAAAATGTTTTGCTGCTTAATTACAGGAGAATAAGCATCCCATACAATTTTGGGACAGTTGGCAACCCTATTTTCTGTCCATTTTATTGTCTGCCAGGTGAAAATTTTACATCATGGCACACCTCTACTCCTCGAGCTGAATTATTTGATTCATCATTTATGGGCATCGTACAACACCTTTAATACTTCAGTTTAGGGTTTGTTCAAATCCATGTTAAGCACCACCAATTAATGAAAAGTAAAGAAATTTAAGAGTAATGCAGAGAGAATGTAATGTAAGGTGAAAATAAATCTTTATAAGTCATGATTCCAAGTGTCATGTCTTTGTCTGTTATCTCCAATAATCAAATCCCATTGCAAACACAGAGGTCATTTATAGTGCAGCAATAAAATCCTTACAGTGTCGAACCAAGGCAGACTGTGATAATTATTCTGAGGCTCCTTCACCTGTGACAGGCAGCTTAAGAGGGCCCCAGATATCCGCAAAGAAATCACCTCAAAATGCTTCTTGTCTCTAGGCTAACATAACGACTGCCTCGCTACAATCTGCCCCCTTAATCCCCAGCCCTTTTCGCTTGAGAGACCTCTGACAGTTGCAGCTGATGCCTTGGCGAGAAGCTTCATTTCATCCCTACAAATAACTAGCAAGCACCCTCCATCCAAATGAACTCCTTTTCCATGCTTGCAGGATCCCTCGCTTTTTCCCTTCCTCCCTAAAACCAGTACATCTTGCTCGCTCAAGGGTGAAAATTAAACTCCTATTGTAGACTACTTATTACAAATTGTACAAGCTCCTTCAATCTTCTTGGTAAGTCAGGTGCCAGTGACTACATTTGCATTTTCTCAAGCGAGGGAAAGAGGAAAGGTTTTTCAGAAACTGTCAGATCTGAAATGCTGATATTCAACAGTGTTAACCAACCAACCAGTGGTGTAACCAAGAGACAGGTAGCCATTGTGTTGTGAATAAGTAAATAAATAAATTTTCCCTTGAACAATGTGTCTGATTTTATTTATTTTTTAAACGTATTCATGGAGCAAGAACTGTTTTAAAAACCTTTTACTTGATGCGTACATCACTTGACATTGACAAGACATTAAATGTATTATTATTAGTAGTAGTAGTAGAAATAGTAGTAGTGAAGTGAAGTTAACAACATCTGTCGTTTCAAAGCAGTTGTACATGAAATAATGCTATTACAGGAGATAAAGCTGTTATATCTTCATATTTGTGCTACACCATATGAGAAAATGTGATTGTAGATTGTGCAATAATAAGTAAATAATATTTGTTTTAGACCCCCAATTGAGCAAGCCAAAGGCGACAACGGCAAGGAACAAGGAACTCATTAAGGAACTCATTAAGAAGTTAGTTAATGGAGAAAAACAACCCTGGAAGAATCAAGGCTCATTATGGAGTCCAGTAACATTCTGACTAAACACCATGAATATAATTCTAATAGTAGTTATTTATGTGTAGAACAAGTCATGGTTTAAATTAGTTAACAAAGTAAATGTTAGGGGCCACTATTTAGTAAAATGATGTTGTATGAACTGTAAGATTAGTGACAAAGTCTTTTATGTCCATCCTGTTTTAACTGTGGAAGAGCAGGTAGATGCAGTGTCCTTTGTGGTTGTTGTTGTTTTTTTGGCTGATAAAGACTTAATTTGGCAGCTATTGCATTGTCTATGTATTCCATTTTAGGAGAGTGTAGTCAATTCTTTGACCAAGACAATACAGGAAACAGTCAGTGAGGGGCATCACAGTCCGGTTGGGAGCTTATGACAATACCGGCAACAGTCACTGAGGGACATTGCTGTCTGTCTGGAAACTTATGGCAGATAATTTTGATGAAGTCCATCCTGAGTCCAGGGTTCAGGCAGTGGCACCTGAAGAATCTCATGTCTTGGAGTTGGCATCAGTTCATCATCTGTGAAGTCCATCATAGTAGACAGAAGTTAAATCTGGCTGGCACAGGCTGCAGTTAGTTGTCATCACTCAGTGACACATAGCAAAGGGAGGCAGATATCAGACAGGACCATGCTGGATCCGGCAGTCTCTGGTAACTTCGGGATAGGGATAGTAGTAGAACTGTAATTGTTCTTAGAGGCCAAGCACCGAAGGTGCAAGGCACCTATTATATCCATTAGTATTATTAGTAGCCAAGCACTGAAGTGGCTATAGCCCCTATTGAATCTGTTTTCTTCTTATTAGTATTATTCTGGCTGGGAGTCAATGGCAGCCCTATGAACCATACATAGGAAAATGATTAAATTTGGCACACTGATAGGAGTGGACATGAATATTCCCCATAGCAAATTTGGGTTCTCTATAATAAACTCTATAGCGCCACCACCATGTCAAATATTCATTTGTGTAAATCATTTGAACTGTTTGTCCTAGAGATATAATTTTTTTTTGTCTGATCACTCTCCTCCTGGGGCCGGTTGCACCAGCTATAAGTGCATTACAACTTAGCCTAGTTGTACCATAAATGGGCACTAAGTCACAATTTACACGCTACTAAATATTTGAGCATTGCACAATTAATCTTAAGTAGGACGTAACCCTACGAATAAACAAAATATTTTCGGAAGCCTCTGTCCAGGAGTAACGGTTGGAATAAAGTAGCAGACTCAATTAATGACATCAATGAGCTCATGTTTTGGTTGACAAGCTTCAGTACTTTTGACATATATGATGATGTTGGCATTTACACTCGTTTACATTTATGGGAGAAAACATTATGCAAAAAACGTACCTCTTTAGGATAAAACTGATCTAATGGTGAACTTTCCTTTGCACACCATCCTGTGTCAAGTTTCAACATATACAAAATATATAAGATATTAAAATGAATAAATGTCTATTTTTCCAGCCTGTTGTATAAGTAATTATTTATTTATTGCCCCTTATTCATTTTAGATACAGTTATTAAATATTATTTTTGTTATAGGCTAAATATACCATTAATTAAATCTTGTTTTATTACATATTGTATTTATTTATTACATCTGACAGTTATGTGAGCAAACAAGGTTTGAATATCAATCGAAACAAGGTAACATTTTAATTCGTGGCTTTTTAGCACTTCTGTGTATAAATTTTATGGCTGCTTATCGATCATAACAGGTAAACTTAAAATTATGTGACTACGCATTACTTTACGGAGAGTTTACGACCTACTAGTTAAGTCTTGACTTAAGAACTGGTGGTGCAACCAAATTAAGCACTGACTTTGTTACAAACTAACAGGTAGTTACTAAGCCCTTAGTGTAAACTTTATGTCCCAACTTACGTGAGAACATTCGCACAGCTGGTGCAACCCGACCCTGATGATTCAAATGCACCCTTTACACTGAAACTCCACCCATTCCAGTGGCCACCATCTTGTATTATGATGTTTACAGATTAAAAGTTTTACACCCTTTAAATTTTGTCCAGTTTGTCCAAGTAATGTCTTGATACATGCTCCAGACTGAGCCGCACAGAAATTAATGTAAAGAATTTTGATTTATAATTGTTGGCATCGCACATTTTACGAGGTTGACATGAAAATGGATGTGATGATGTATCTCGGCAACAATTTGTCCTATACAAACAAAACTTGCTGTGCTTCATTAGTACCATTATCTGAGGGTACAAGCACAGTTTGGAGGCAGCGCCACCTATGGGTCAAGAAATATGAAAAACCTGTAACTTTTCAACTGTATGTCCTAAAATCATGAGGTTTGTGTCTATGGAGTATGTGGCTCATGAGGATTCAAACGATAACAATTGCCCCCATATCAGCCATACTGCCTCTCCGCCATATTGAATTTGATTAAAATGTTAAACATCTTTTGAACGCTTTGTCGGTTTAGAATGAAAAAATGTTTGGGTCTTTGACATCATGTCTTGAGTGTATCTGAGCAGTTTGGAGACAGCACCACCTAGTGTTCAAAATGTTAAACTCTCTCTATCACCTTTTTGAAATTAGGCTATGTAGTGGTCTGTGTGCCATACTTGTTAACCATGGAAATCAAAAGCTTACTGGTTCAAACCCTGTTCCACACAAGTTCTCATCTATTTTGAAGATGCAATGAACAATGTATCTGAACTGTTCTTTCCTTCAGTTGTATTAATCGGCTCTCCGCCATTTTGAATTTTATAATAAAATATTGTTTCTTTTGAAGGCTTTGCCCCATTTGAATGAAAATTGGTATACATTATCGACATCATGTCCTGAGGATACCTGAACAGTTTAGAGACAGCACCACATAGTGGTCTATGTTTCTAAGTTTTTAGAAAATGCAGAGAGAAATTTCTAAAATAATTTGTTAGAAATAATATTTTTTTCATTTAACTCCTGCTGACTCTTATCTTGGTATGTCTATTTAACACTTGTACAATTTGTGGTTAATTAGCATATTGGTCTATGCGGCATTGCTGTGAGCTGTGGAGATGGAAAGAGAACTGGTTTGAGCCCAGTTCTGGACAATTTGTTGTTATTATTCTTCTTCCTCCCAGTGGTAGTCTATGGAAATAGGGTATTTAGGGGGGCTTGTCCCATCTTTGTGTTGTTCTTCTGAAATACAGTATATAGGAGTGATATCTTATGAAATGATTGACCTGTAGTTCAAAAGAACATGGTCTGTTTAGCATGGTTATCATGTTACATGCTATGATAGCTTAGCATGCTAATAAGTTAATATGAAAACTGTAGGGTTTTCTGTCTTATAAGGCTATTTGATCACAAAGCTATCCATAGGCAACATTAGCTTAGCATATAAAATGGTGAGTATGCTAATTGGTTAGCATGCTAACCAGCACATTTAAGGATATTTGATAATAATTCTATCTGTAGCCAACATTAGCTTAGCTTGCTAATCATTTAGCATGCAAATCAGTTAGCATGCAAACAAACACATTTGTTTGCTCACTCTAAACTTGTCAAGTCTCTTTGTCATTTAGGTATTTCAACAGAATGGAGGATGAGTAGTGGTGGCAGAAAATTGTCGGTTCGATCACCACTGTTTTATTGAGCAAGGCATTTAACTCCAAGTTGTTCTGGGGGTGATTATCCCTGTAATAAGTACACCTTAAATCAATTTGGATAAAAGTGTCTGCCAAAAGCATAAATGTAAATTGAGAAGCGTAAGTGTAATGCTTTGAACGACTGCTCAAAAGGTTCTGAGTTTTATTCAAGCTGAAGATGGTTTTTAATTTTATACTCCTGCTGAGCTCTGAGTCTTCACGTTGAGCTTACTACTATGTAAGATTTACTACAGTACATTCCATAATTCCTGCTTGAATTCCAAACCAAATATCTCTAAAAAAAATACTAGTGATTGTTTTGTACTTGTGGCATGGAATGTGTCTTTGGCAATGTTTGGCTGTGTAAGCTGATAGGTCTAGTGGTTAAAGTATTGCACTTTTGTTCAAACTTTTGTGAGTTCAAATCCTGCTGGTGATGGTTTAAAAAATTACTTTTTTGTCCTCTGAGTCTTGATATTGTAATTATTACTGTACGCTGTACTACATTGAAGAATTCCTATTTAAATTAAAAATTGCCTTGCTTTAACAAGACTATATAAGCTATATTTTTATACTCTTAGCTTGGAAATTTTCTTTGGAATAGTTGAGCTTTATAATCTCTGTAGCCTAGTAATTAGAGCATTGGACTATGGTTTTAAAGGGTAAACGTTTTGAGTCTTCATGTTTTGCTTACTCTAATGCAAGTTTGCCAAATTCCTGCTTCAATTCAAACCCTTTTTATGTATCAAAAAATTATCTCAGAAACAAATTTGGACTTAATTTTGAATGCAAATACAACGCTGACCCTGGCAACTGCAATTGTGCTAATTCTCAGCCTGGTATGTCACATTGGGGATTGCACATGTTGTTCCTCTGTAGTACAGTGGATTGTCCATTGGATTCTTGAACAGAACATTGCTGGTTGAAACCTATCCTTGGGTGACTTAAAATATTGTTGTTGTTTTGTTTTTTCTTTATATCATTTGATCTCTATGTGTATATGTGTATAATTTTCCATTATTTGTCAATGACCCAAAACACAGAAAACAATTTATTTTCTTGAGCTGTGAAAAAGCAACATCTGAGCAAACCATTTTTCCTTTGGGCATCCCTTATTAATTATTATTATTATATTTATTTATTTATTTATTTATTTTTAACACACACACACAGACACACACACACACACACACACACACACACACACACACACACTCATATATATTCTGAGTCTTGATGCAATATAAACTGGAGAAGAGCCCAGAAATAATTCTTGCCAACAGAACAAGTGGGTGTACATATGCATTTTATATGTGTTTGCAAACTCAAGCCATCGCGAGTGGTGGAACATGAGCTTTAAAAGTGTTTTTACACCGGGTGTAAAGGCTCCGTAATGAACCTCCTGTCTCCAACTGAAATTTCAAACAGCCTTGAACTGCACAAAAGAGTACCTGCCAACCTCTCCACCAGCCCACTGCCTTTCTGTCCTCTCCAACTCTTGTCAACCCCCATGTAACACTTTCTTTCACAGTGAACACTTTAGTGTAGTGCATTTAATCCTCTGCTGTGTCTACTTTTTCCTGCTCGCCAACACATCCATTGTTCTCTTTATTTTATGAAGGCTACTCCGGATGCATGCATTTTGTCGCAACAAAACTTGATGAAACTAGAAATCTCCCCTACTCAACGTCATCTAAACTGTGTTCCTCTCTTCCCATTTATACTGTATCCACACAGATATTTCAATTAAATCTATCAACCTCCTTACATCACAACCGTTCACTCTAGCCCTGATAAAAAATGTCATATCAAAACATTGGCATGCAAATATGGGTTGTTTTTTTTGCTTGATTGTATGCCCTGACAATTCAGTTATGATTAATTTCACTATATTAGCGGATTTAAATACAAGTTAACCTTCCCTGGAGTCTTGCCAAAGCAGAGAGCGGCTCTTGCCTGTTCTGTGTTGCTAACACTGGAGCAGGTGTTCCTCCATTGGTTCATAAACTTGCGCACCAGTGACTTGTGGCTGACATTTCTTTGGGTTTTTAAATCAAGCGAAAATGTATGTTCCTTTTGATGTTTACCCAGATAAAGGCGTATTACCATATTCTTAACACCATCCAATACAATATTTTTTATGTTTATATTAGCGTTAGCACGCTATTTGCTAAAACCAAGGCACATCAAATCTCAACAAGTTTATAGATTTTTTATTTTTTATTTTATATAAATACTCAATTTATTGAGAGGGAAAATAAAACTTATTGTGATTGAGCACAAAACTATTGCAAGATAATGCAAAACTTATTGAAAAGGAATGCAAAATTATTGCAAGGGACTATAGAACTTATTGTGAGGGAATGAAGAACTATTGGAAGGAAACACAAAACGTATTGCCATTGACCACAAAACTATTGCAAGGGAACGCAAAACTTATTGTGAGCAATACACTCTTTTGAGTCTCCCTGCCCCCTCAGAGAAAACACCCCTGAAACACACACATGGGGCTGCGTAAAGTGTGCCCAGTGACCAATACCAGGCCACATCAACCAGTTTTTGATTGATTTCCTGCAAATGAGAGGATGTTTCAAACATCTCATTAAAAAAAAAAAAAAAAACTGTGCAGAGATAGTACATATCACCCATCTGTGGCAGTTGTGAGATGTGTGTAATTTTACGACAGGCAGATTACTCCATGCACTATTAAGAGTTCAGGTTTATATCCGCTCTATTTTCTCTACATGAAAATGTGGATTTTTTCTCAGGTCATCCATCATGCTGTGGTGAATATGTGAGAACAGACATGATGTTGAGCATAACACAAGAGTGTGCCAAGTCACTTAAAAGGGGAAGAACCAACAAGACATGAAATATGAAGTACATGGATGATAGTCAAGCCTAAAGAATAAACTGTATTGAGACATGAATTCAATGCATTTTTATGGTCCAATCTAACAAATAAAAACACAATGAATGATTTGTTACAGCTATCATTGGTCAGCTATATTTTTTTTACTAGCTGATAACGATACCAATATCTAGAGCAAGGTGGCCATTAATGCCAATTTATAAAACAGTTGGTTTAAGGTTTTCTTATCTGATTGGACAATTGGTGTCCCAAAAGTGCTGATAGTCAGTATATCAGCACTCTTTGGTGATATAAACAGCAGTAGATTTTATTAACTCTTTCCCCTAACCCAAACCCCAACCCTAAACCTATACATCAGTGGATTAAAATGTAATTCTAGATTGAAAATGCAACCTCCGAATCAACACTTCGGATTCTAGGTTTCTTCCTGATTTCCACTGGACCAGGACCCATGTTGTATGTGATTCAGTATAATTGGATTACTTTCAGTGTGCATTTATGTTGATTTATTGTGTGGTCATGTTGACCGGGTACCCCTTCATTAGGCTATTATGGAACTGACACAAGGGGAAACAACTGCTGTTATCGACCAGAGTTGCGTTCCCCGTACAACGATGTGACTCACTGCTTAACCACAAATGTATGATGCATCGTTGGAGAAATTAACTAGCTAGTCACAACTGTTTCCTGAAACCTTAGAACCATGTCGGTTCAAATGAAGACGCGAATGTGGCATGCATTGTGTAATGAGACAGATGCATTGCCCTGCAATAGTGGCGTTTCCCTCTGCATCAGACTTTGGAGTTCATATGTGCACACTTCAATGGGCACGTTCATAATTGATTATCCCTATGCCCTATTCCCTTCAAAGTCTTTACCATACACTGTGAGAGCATTGGAGGGCTGAAAGATGTAGTAAAAAATAGTCATTTGAAACTTACTTTTTAAGCATTTTTCTTTTTATTTATTCAGTTTGAAGCGATCTTACAGCATGCCAAGTATGATCACTTCAAAGTGTCCTTCGGTGACTAATGTTTGCATATTTGGAACACAGCCAAGGCTTAAAGCCTTGTTCTATGACAGAAACAGTGTGTAGAGTTTTCTATTAACAGCTTTTAATCCCTTAAACTGCATAAGGAAGTTTCCATGATGTTTCAGAATGACGATTTTTGCAAACTTTAAAACGGGTGTAAAGTATTACATAATGAAGGATAAAAATTGAATAAAAGATATAGAAGCCTCAGTGATATGCATCTAACCACAAGTAAAGAGCTGTAGTTCCAACCACACAACTTTGCGATGCAGTTTGCGAATGTTCAATGGAACTACGGTTTTGGGAAACACCAAATCGTTTTACTATGTCGGTAACAATGGACCTTGAGACCGCAGTTGGCTTACGATGCTTTTGGTGAATGCAACCCAGGTGCATGGCCGTAGCTAGTGGGGTGAAAGATGGTAACGATTCTAGGGGCTCAAAGGTCCAGTCTATAATGTTTATTGCAGTCACAATTCTAAGTAATAAACTGCAGACGCAACAGGTATATTTGAGAAGATATACATACTGTATATTTCCTGTATTTTTATTTTTATTTGATGATATTTTATGGGTTTTCACACTGAATTGTGCTTAGCCCCAGTATCTTGTCACTGATAACAGCATTCTGATGTGTTTAGCACGGCTCTAGGGGTCTATTGTGTTTTGCAATGTATTTGAGGGTCAGACAGAGTGGACGATCGAGCTATCAGTGCCTTGTTGAGTCTGGAGTCTTTCCACAGATCCGCTGCTTTGTTAGTACAATTTGTCAGAGGGTGTGAGACATTGTGTCTCTGTGAGAGAGCCCTGCCGTCTGGCCACACTCAACCACACAACGATTTCTGAAGTGCATAGAGAAAGCAGACCAGTGACCTTGTTATCTTTCTTGAAGGGACACTTCGTTTATGTTCCTAGGAATTCTTTGTCATTCTGAGAGGGTGACATTGTCAGAGTGACAATACTGAAAGACTTGAAGTAAAGTGAAAAAAAAAAAACACTATTATTCTCCTTCACCAATATTTGCTACAACTGTAGTCACATACAGTATGTGCACAGAAAAGGTTCTCACTAATATCTCGAAATGATATTCACAACAGGTGTGTGTGCATTTAGATTTGATCTTTCCCTTGTTCTAATGTTGATGGATCTGGATTTTTCTAAAGCTGTGGTAGGATGTTTCTAGGGCTGTCGATTCAATGTGATAATTCACTGTTAAAACACACTGCAGTGTTGCTTATGGCAGAATTCAGCGGCAGAACTGCTCTCTACTGAGTCTACAGTTTGAAACACATCGCTATCGGAGTAATCCGATTCCCGAAGTATTGATTCCTATGAACCGGTTCTATTATATCTTTTGTGCAGATTACACGGCGTGACCAGTGTAGTCCGATTCCCAAAATAAATAATCGAATGAGTCGGTTCCTTTGAATCAATATCATGAAATACACTGCACAACTAGTGTAGTGCGATTCCTGATCAAATTAATCTTATGAGCCGGTTCTTTTAAATCTACAGTATGAACAATTATAAACTAGTGTCATCCGATTCAGAATTAATGAATCCTTTGCACCGATTCTTTTGAATCTGGATTGTGAAAAATACAGTGCAACTACTGTAATATAATTCCTAAACAAATGACTCTTATGAGCCGGTTCTTTTGAATCTACATCATGAAACGGAGAGTGTGACCGGTGTAATCATATTCTCAAACAAATGAAACTTATGAGCTGGTTCTTTTAAATCTACAGCATGAACAATTATAAACTAGTGTCATCCGATTCAGAATGAATGAATCCTTTGCACCGATTTTTTGAATCTGGATTGTGAAAAATACAGTGTGACTACTGTAATATAATTCCTAAACAAATGACTCTTATGAGCCGGTTCTTTTGAATCTACATCATGAAACAGAGAATGTGACTGGTGTAATCTAATTCCCAAACAAATGACTCTTATGAGCCGGTTCATTTGAATCTACATCATGAAACAGAGAGAGTGACCAGTGTAATCTAATTCCCAAACAAATGACTCTTATGAGCCGGTTCATTTGAATCTACATCATGAAACAGAGAATGTGACCGGTGTAATCTAATTCCCAAACAAATGACTCTTATGAGCCGGTTCATTTGAATCTACATCATGAAACAGAGTGTGACCGGTGTAATCTGATTCCCAAAAGAATGACTCTTGTGAACCAGTTCTTTTGAATTTGGATTGTGAAACATACAGCGGGGGAATCTAATCTGATTCCCAAACGAATGACTCTGATGAGCCGGTTCTTTGGAATCTATATGGCGAAACACAATGGTTGCAGCTATACACAATTGAAGGAGTTCGATTTTTGTGTATGTGTGATTGGAGAAATTTTGCAAAAGTGCAAACTTATGAGTAATCACAAGTTCGGTGTAAAAACATTTGCACAGGTTTTTTGCACAATATACATGTGTACACACAGTGTATGAAACCCAATGTGTGTGTGTGTGTGTGTGTGTGTGTCTTTGTTCTTTGAAAGTTGGCATTTGGTTCAGTTCAGATACTGTCCATTAAACATCTTTATTTGCTCATTCTCATCTGTTTATATATTGAGCTGTAAATGGGTGTCATTAAGCAATTAAAAAGTGTGAGATTAATTAGAAGACATCCTATTATCATTTTTTTCCAAAGAAACTATAACACAATGTGTGGAGATTCTGAGAGTGAACTACTGATAAAAAATAATTAATGAGACCAATTTATCAGAGGATTGTCAGTGAAAACGCATAAAATATCGGCTCCTGTCCTCTAATCATATCCGTAGCATTTTCATTAAACCTTAATTAGCTTGATTTTACTCATGACTAAAAGTGCCACTAAATTCACAATGGAAACAAAGCATATCAGGCTTGCTATTCAAAATAGAAATGTCATTGTGTCACAAAAGCTGTCTAATATTTTGCAGGCATGGATTATGTGCATGCTCCACTTTGTTTATTGCAGAGAGTTTTATTCGGTTTAATATCGTTATAATGATTCAGTAGTTTTTGTATATTGCTGATACTGAAGAAAATGGGTCATTTACAAAACTTCAACTAGGGGGTTCTGGTTGGTATGCAATATTAAGCTGCTATGCATTACTATAGTTTTGAGTGTGTTTATTTTTTCACATTACATGTGAAGGAAATGTAGTGGTGCTTGCAATAATGCTATGTTGTTGTAGGTAGTTGTCAGGGTGTTGCTAAGGTTTTCTGACTTTACTGTATTGTTGCTATGGCATAATATGTGGTTATTTATTGTCAGATCAAAAGTATCTTGTGCTAGGTAATAATAGTACATCTGGCTGTTTCAAAAATTATTAGCACATCTCTTCTCAAGAAGTCACATGATTTGAGGTATCATCCATATCCATAGTACAAATGGTTACGCAGTGATGTTCTATACATAGGGCTAAGAGTTTAGAACAAACCCAGTTCTATAAGAAATAGCAATTGTAGTAATAATACTTGCCTTAGCAAATACCAACAATGGCACTGTCCAACGCCAATGCATAATAATAACAATGTGAATATTTTATGCTATATTGGTTTTTGTGACAATTGCAATTTTCAGACCTATCAAAATGTACACTGGGAAACCAATGGCATGTCATGGCAAATTCACATTTTGTGTGAATGAGGAGTGTTATATTCAATCTATCTGGACTGTTCTAAATTATATGACTGTTTTTATTGTTCAGTTTGATGGAAATTGTCTCTCTGCCTCCCCCTCCTGTGTGACAAGATGGCATTCAGTAATTTCATTTTTAAAGAAATGTGTGTTTTTTCTGCAATTTTTCTCAGACCTGCAATTTTCTCAGACCAGTGGCGTTAAAAATAAGCAATATCTTTAACAAATAACTTCATTAAACTTGCATCACCGTTTATTAAATTAATTAGCTTTATTTTGAAATAACAAATATTATATATTATATATACACAATATATTTATACATGCATAATGGTGTAAATCCAGTGTGTAAATACACCTGATTTTATTAGCACAATGGAAAAAATCACTGGAAAAATTATATTGGTCAACTTACCCCCAGATGACTCGTCTTACCCACTGACCAGGAGCAACTTACCTGTAACCTAGGGCAAGTTGACCGAGTAGATCACCTTTTCTGTTTACCTTATCAAAGCCATATGTTTGTGCCTTTCTCTCACAGGGTTGTATTTTTAAATATTAAGTTATAGCAGTCCCTTGAAATAAAGGTAGCTCTATACCCCTGTCAAATGTATCTTAGTATAGGAGACAATAAATGTAAAAAATGGCTCATCTTACCCCATTCTCCCTTATATATTCATGTATTCAACCTTGTTGTCCCTTACCCTTTACAGAACCTACTTCACTATGTACATTCTCTTTACTTTGTGTTCATTATATATAGTCAGTATTTTATATACAGTACATTGGTAATATTGTTAATGTGAACAATTGTGACAAAATAAAGTTGACTGGGTGGCTTCTACATCCAGTACAAACTAGCAAACATTCCTCACTTAATAACCTTATTTCCACAGGGAGTATTGAAAATGGCTACAGTTCAACTGCATAAAGATCTAGCCAGGCTGTTAATGAAAGTATGAGGCGCTCCTTTGGCCTGACAGTTTCTGACATGGTCTGGCAGCTGACCAACGGCTTTTTAAACTTCCCTCTGTGTAGAACTGCATCGGTGGAAACTTCTGGAACAGATTTGAGGCCTTGCGGTACAGATCTGGTCCTTGTCCAGCAGTTTAGGAGAAGCCATGTTGGACCATCCAAACTCCCAGGTAACAAGCAAGCATGACAAGCTCACCATGATACACTAATGAAAAGTCAGAGACATTTTGTTATTCTGTGCCCCGGGATGCGTGCATAGTGTAATTTGGTGACAGCCGAGAGGTCAAGACATTGTGTTTGAGTGTCAGCTCGAGTTAATGTGCCGTAATGATCATTTGAACCGAGTCGCGTATCCTGCTGTTTCACTGAAAGTCAGTTTGGAGTGGCATAGCTAATTATGTGGCATGCATGAGTCATATGTTTGATTCGCGTCCAGCTAGCATCTCCATCCTGTTGATATCACAACATCAAAACACTACCGAGTCTCCCATGGTTAGCTGTCAGCCTCAACAGTTTAGTCATTGTGTTGTAGGCAAGCCGATATATAAAGTGTTCTTAGAGCAAAGAATGCTCTACAATTTCTCATTTGGCCCCTCAGGTCTCCTGTGGAAGTACTGAATATTGCAAGAGGTCTCCACAACTAACCTAGGGATTAAAACAATGTTTCTCACAAGCTGTCGTCAACTTTCCCCCAATGTGAACAGTTTGACCACCAATAACCAAGCGTTTTTGCTCGTAAAGCAGCTTTCAATGGTTTGGTCGCCCCGAGTGATTTTTCTTTAATGTCTTCCCAAGGCTATATTGAATTAAGTGTCTGTCAGCTGTATAAGCCTTGCCATATTTCCTTTTAACTGCAAGACCCCAGAGTTCAGTATCAGATTCCCTGCGTGCTGGCATTTAGTGCGTGCTCTTGCCCCTGTGTAGTTCACCAACCAAATTCCCTGGGCTGTGGACTACATAAATTGAGTGTCAGATGTTTTCACTTTCCATTTTTATTTGTTCAGGAGAGCATAATTATGTCCAAAGTGCAATCAACCAAGCGGTTAGCACTGGGAAAGTATCTTCCAAGCATTTCAAAACAAAGCCACTTAATTTCCCCAGAGGAAATTAAGAGACAGACTGTCTGTCTGTCTGTCTTTTTAATGTATTTTTCTGTCAGTCCATTGATCCATCCATTGGTCAGTCTATCTGAACGTTTATCTATCTGTCTGTTTTCCTTTCTGTCTAACCATCTTTTCTTTCAATCTTTCGGTCTGTGCATCTATCATCCATGTATTGTGCCAGTCAGTCATTCTGTCTATCTATCTAACTTTTCTATCCAATTTTCCATCTGCCACCCATCTATCAGTACTGTATGTCTGTCTGCTGTCCATTATTTTGCCTATATGTCTGTCTGTCCATCATCCATTCATCCTGTCTGTCTCTCTGTCTGTATGTATGTCTATCTATTCATCCATATTTTGTATCTATCCTTCCATCTCTCTATCCCTCCATTCATCCATCTTGTCTGTCTCTCAGTCCATCCATCAGTCTGTCCATCTATTTATCTATTTGTCCATTTGTCAATTTTTCTGACATCCATCCGTCATGTCTGTCTTTCTGATAGTCCATCCATCCATCCATCTGTCTCCCTGTCATTCTTTTCTATCTGTTCCTTCATTTATCCATTTATCTATCTATCTATCTATCTATCTGTCTGTCTGTCTGTCTGTCTGTCTGTCCATCCATCCTGTCTGACTGTCTGCTGTCTATATGTCTGTCTCAATCTCTTTTCTATCTGTTCATTGGTCCATCCATCCATCCATTCATCCATCATACCTGTTTGTCTGTCATAGCACTGAATTTCATAACAAAGAATGATTTCTCAAATCCAGCAACCAAAAAATCTAAATCCATGTTATTCCACTTTCATGGCAGCTAAGCATTAGACAGTAGGAGGTTGTCTCTTGAAAAGCTCAAATAAGTGGTTTGCATTTATCCTGCCATCATCCTCGCATGCCTCATAGATTTCTGTCTGAGTCATCAGCCATGAAAGAGCAGGGGAAATGGGGCTGATCGGGACTATTTTGCAAATTTGGCAATTATAAGTGAAGCTTGAACTGAGATCAGCCATAGTATCGGCATGTCAATGAAACAGACAGAAAATAGGAGATCATACAGCCAATTCTTTTCCTCGTAGTATATCACAACGACACTTTGAACACTTGCCTCCTGTTGTGATTGATTATATATAGGAGTTGAGTTTGATTATGACAGTGTGATATGGATACCTCCCTTGATGCAAAATATTGATACATAGGAGTAAATGTCTGAATCTTTTATCATTGTTTCATGTCTGTCTTGTTTAAAACATGTGCTTACAGTAAGAAACCACATCTGAAATGACATATCCACAGGGGGGGGGGAAATGTTGAATACATTTCAAAAAATTGAGCCTCTTTTAAAAATGTCATAAAATGTTTTAAGTATACTGTAACAATTATGTTAATTTCAAATAAGTCTTTTGAAGCCTTTCAATAGCTTTGTGTGAGGAACCTGAAATTTAAGACAGTTGCTGGTAATCTTCCACTTTACCAAAGCTAGCATCTAATCCACTTCATATAGCATATATATATATATATATATATATATATATATATATATATATATATAAAACTGCATCGTGTTTGGTCACCAGATAATCAGAAGTGAATAACAACTTCAATTTTGGCTTGTTCCTCACACAAAATTTGCAAGAGCTGCATACAGATTCTTCGAAATAATTAGACTTTTGTGTTCCACAGGAAAATAAATACATAAATAGATTCATAGATTAATTAATTAATTAAGAACTGTTTTTTTAAATTCCATGTCGAGTTTTCATCTTATTGGTGAGTAATATCAAGCAGCAGGAAACTCTTGTCATCTGACTCCTCAGTCAAAAAAATATTAATTTGGCTACAAGTTTAATGTGCTTTAATTACATTCACATTTTTAAATTTGATCTTGTCTATCAGCTGATGCTTATCTGGTGCACATCAGCGCATGTGACCACAAGGACAGCCTATCTAAAACATAATCAGGGAATTTTGCTGCATATGGGACAAAATTGCATTATGTTCAACATGCTCGCACAGGAAATCGGCATGCTACTTCTGAATGTATAGGTAACTTGAAATCGACTCATTCTGTTGAATTACCGAGAAGCTCCGAGACCAGGAAGTAATTATGCTAACATAAAACAGATGAGCATGATTTGGTGGTTGCATTTTCTTTCTAAAATAAAATTTTTACTGCATTGACGTTTAGGTTTGGTTTAGTAAAATATGCATTATGTTGACGGAATTACTGTACATAATTTACAACTAAAATACGACTCCCTTTTGGTGCCACCCTGTGGACATTCTACCTGAAACTGGTCAACTGGTCAAAGCTTTGGCCACTGGGGGAACCCGTTCAAATGTCAGTCTCAGATCACTTTTATTTGGTTTCTTTCTTTCTTTCTTTCTTTCTTTGGTTCCCCATTAGCTTCCAGAAATGTTTTCTAGTCTTTCTGGGGTCCACACAATAATTACACAGTAAAAATACAATACATGCAATGCATAACATAAAATTAAATCTCTGTAGTCAAATCACCACATTACGGTCATATGGTGAACATTATAGGCTGCACATAAAATATTGAACAGAATTAAAGAAATCACCAAACATAATAACAATAATGAAATCAAAACTAAAGAAATGTGAAAAGCACATAAATGAACCGTTGCGGTTTTAAGCATATTTTTATTACATTTTTTTGAACATACAGTATATGTACATTTACTTTGTCTATATTGATGTGAAATGTATTCCAGGCAGCTGAACCTTGATATGAAACAGTTCTCTTCATCAAGTGTGTTTGTTGACATGGTAAAAGAAGTTGAGCCCTACTCACTTGATGAGTTTTGTACTTGTAACCACAACCCACAACTTCAAGCTTTTCAAAAAAGAAACAGTATGTGATACCCGATGACTTCATAAAAGTATACCATGATTCTTAGATCCAACTTTGCCTGCACAGAAAGCCATGTTAATTTTCTGTGCATTTCACAAATATTGGTATTAAAAGGACAATGAAGCACTAATCTTGCTGCTCTATTCTGTACAATCTGAAGTTTTTTAAGATATTTCTCAGATGCACTCGACGTACTCGAGGTGTGATAAAACTAGTGACTGCACCACTACCTTTAAAACAGAAGATGAAACAAATGGAGAGCACTTTCTAGTGACAGCAATGCCTTTTTTCCAACATGCTCAACTTTCATCCCTAGTAAATTAACTTTTGTAACCTGCTCCACTGGAATCCCATCAATAGATTGGTAAATAAGTTACCAATCAGTTATTCCTGTTACCAAAGACAATGCATTTTGTTTTTGCTATATTCAGTATCGGTTTATTAGTTCTATCCCAGTTTGTAATTGTTTGCAACTCAACACTTATATTACTTTAAAGTTTGGCTGATCTAGATGCTCCAGAGAACATTGTGGAAACATCTGCCCATTTGCACAAAAATAATCTTCTCCAGAATCTTTTTTCACACCAAATGTACATTACAACCACTGTCAGCATTATGTAAAGAACAAAATAATTGAAAGTTCATACATCCTTTGAAAAACGTTCTGGGAAATGGATTAGAAGTGTACACATTCCAATCTATATTAAGTGTACGTTACTCTTTCCTGAACAATAAATCATGATTAATTGCCCTAGCTAAGTAGTAAAACATGCCATTTTGACCAGCAGAGGAAGATATGTTGTTGTACTTCCAGATGAGTCTTGGCAATTATCTTGGACTGGATCGTTTGGACAACAAAAAAGCATTTTCTTTGGACTATTCTTCTTTGTTTTAGTAATTCACCCTTTTTCATTCCCACAGACAAACGTATGTTAATGCTAAACTTTTGAGCAGGAAATAAATCTCTCCTTTGGGAGTTGTTTATTATCAAGCTAGCATGTTGCCACTTTGTGGAAATTTTTGACGACACCTCTGGAACAGAGGTTATGACTTCTCAGTATAGCTTCTTCTGAAGGTCATGCCATCAATATACAGTACTGTGCAAAAGATTTAGGCACTTGTAAAAATGTTGCATAGTGAGGATGTCTTCATTTAGTTTTCATTTATCACTTAATGTCATCCAAAGTCCAGTAAACATAAAAAGATAAATCAATATTCGGTGTGACCACCTTTGCCTTCAAAACAGCCCCAATTCTCCTAGATACACCTGGACACAGTTTTTCTTGGTTGTTGGCTGATAGGATGTTCAAGCTTCTTGGAGAATTCTCCACAGTTCTTCTATATATTTAGACTGTCTCAATTGCTTCTGTCTCTTTATGTAATCTCAGACTGACATGATGTTCAATGGGGGCTTTGTGGGGGACATGACATCTGTTGCAGGGCTCCCTGATCTTCTTTTCTAATATTTTCTATTTGCAAAAGTAATGTTTGAGAGTCTACATTTATATTTCCTATTGACACATTAAAGCTGATGATATAATAACCATCTTAAGACAAATACTTTTGTGAAACCTCTTCCAACATCCCAAAGAATTATGGAAGTAATCTTCTGCTCTATCTTTGTAGAACTGCAAAGAATCATTACATTACATTACAATTTATTTTGACACTACTTCGGCCTACCGTCGGGGTCCACAAGTGGAGATAAAACAAAAGAAAAGATAAGCTGAAACAAGCATCAGCAAGGATGAAAAAAGAATGCAACTTTGGCATTTACCGTTTGAGTGTTACGTTAGTGCTTTGCTATGCATTGCAGCTGCTGTTTGTAAGCTGACAATGCTTCTGTTCAACTATTTTCCCTCTTCATACCTTAAAAACAGCTTCCGCAGCAAGATGTTCTGCTTGAGTTTCCTCTTTCCGGTAGCACTAATGATCAGAGATACTTATTTCAGTAGAATATTTAGAGTCGGTAATAATTCATTTTGTTGAACAGCATTTAAATTTTACTCATCCAAGCGTAATGATAAGCTCCCACTTAAAGGAACAGTTGAACCAAAACTGAATATTCTGTCATTATTTGCTCATTTGTGAGGAACCATTACGCAACGCTTGCCATACAACAACAGTTCATAATGACATCTTTCTAGCTCCAATAAGCACTAAAACCACTAAAAAACAGAGGAACAGACTGAAATGCCTAAAATCTATGCCATTATTTACTGCTAATTTTCCTCTCCGCCAAAACTTTCATATTCAAAAATGGTGCGTCGACATCACTGACAGAAAAAAAAGACATTGGATCTTGTGCGTGTAATCAGTGGACTACCTGTAATTAATGGACTACATGTAATCGGGATTGATTAATACGATTTCAAAATTCAAGTGCTTGTAATTGCATCACATTTTTAAATGTTCATACAGCTTTTTTAATGGATTATATGTTTACATATCTGTTACATTACCGCAAGTAATGAGTCTGATGAAAGTGTGTAAAGAAGTGTAAATTCCTATTTGATACAATTAAAGTTCGATTTTTATTAAAGCGTGTAATAAGTAATCCAAAATGTATTAAAAAGTAATCAGATTATATTACCAACAAATAGTAATTTAAAAGATTACATTACCAATTACAATTTTAGTTATGTAATTTGTAATCTGTATCAGATTACAGCAGCTGTGTTTCACAAAAACCTAGAGTATGACACCCCCCCCCAAATTATTTTTACACAATCAATACTTTGTAATACTCATTTACACAAATATGTTCAGCGTGTTGTCAGTGGACCTATTGCACAATATCTCAATTCCCTCTGATTTTAATTTGTAATTCAATCATGTGGCCACTTTGGTCCTGCACATAAATTTGTCAATAATTTATTGATTTATTTAATTATTTAATCACACATAATAATTTTTTTTTCTCATTTATCTATTTTATGCCATCATTTTAAAATATATATTATTATATATTACATACTGATATAAGTAAACCTTTATAAATAGGCTATATTCTATTAAAATATCAATAAAATGATACATTTAATTATCATGGTCACATTGAATATGTCTGAATAAAGTGAGGAGATAATCAGTGTATGATGACATGTTTAAATAAAAATCGAATTGTATTATGTTGTGTTGAGTGTAGAGGAAAATTTGCAGTGAATTATGTCTTAAATTTCAGATTTTCAGAAGATTTCCGATACTGTAACTCGGAATGTAGCGCATTAGTCACATTGACTACATTTCTGATACTGTGTGATTTATTTTACAGCATGGACACTAGAAATTGCTATTAACTTGAAAAAGCTGCATCTACTATTGTGTCCCACATGTTTATTTATTTTATATAATAACAGCATATAGGTTTGGAACAAGATTAGTAAATAATGTCAGAGAGTTTTTGGTGAACTATTCCTTTAGGCAAGCATTAGTCAATCAACCTCACATGCATGGTGATCCAGCCTTTGAAATGGCCTTGCTGATCATTTTGAGGCCTGGCGGAGGGGGTCTTTGGACTGGATGAGTGGACAGCATGCAGAGCTTTCTCACACCCCAGGGCCTCTGGAGGCCTCTCTGGCCCAGAGCTCTTGGCAGGCAGAGAAGCTCCGTTGGTGTGCCTCCTTGTGGTGTTGTCTGTAGTGCATCCAGCGCTGGAGCTGTGCTCTGTCAGGGAGAAAGCTGCCTGCAATTTAAAGAGAGGCAGAAAGCGATGTTATGTGTGTGTGTGTGTGTGTGTGTGTGTACCAAATGTCCGCACAAGGATAGTAAAACCTGAGATCACCTACTTTGCGGGGCACACCCATTTTTTTATTTTATATGTTAAATTAAATATTATCTTTCCTTTTCTAACTAAATTTCCCCATAGGAACAATAAAGTACATTGTACTGCATTCTTTCAGTACATCTCTTCAACACACTCACTGCCTGAACTTCTGTCTCCGATGCAGGCATCTCCAGCCTTTCACCTCGGATCCCAAGATTCTCACCTGCTGACATCACTCCTCACTCTCTCCTCTTCCCTTCACTCTCACTAACTTCAAGAAAGAATCCTTTGGGGTATAAAGCATACTACATGTTTGTCTTGTGCATCATTCGAGGCTATCCCCCAGTACTAAAGTATATTGTAATCTTGAGGTAAGCCTACTGATAAAAAATGCATTCTGTACATTAGATGCACTATAAGTTGCTTTGGATAAAAATTGTCAGCAAAATACAAAAAAGGATACACCAATGTCAAAATTATATTTTTACTTTTATAAAAAAGTAAAATAATGAATCATTACTCATAGCACTCAGTTGAAACCAATGTGATTTAACAGTGCACTCACAAGGAAAGTCCTTTCTGTAAAGTCATGTGTTTAAGTGTCTTGCTGAAGGGCACAATGTTGACAATGATAATCTCTAATTACTATTTATATAATATACTTTGAATGCAATGCAAGCAGTTCTGCCAGATGCTTTATACCGATTTAAATAAAAATGTATATTACACTACAGTGTATTACTGGAATACAGTAACAAATGCTGTATTACATTAATGAGAATCTATTGAGAATCAATATATATTTTAATGGGATTCACCCATAAATAATTTCCTATGGCATAAGTGCAAATTACCTTGGTGCAGGCAAAAGATGGTAAATATTAGTATTATCCTAGATGATCATTTAAATAATGTCTGGATACTGGTGATCTTTTACCACCATTTTTGACATTGTGCCTCTTGAGTTTTGCCCTTCTAATTTGTTTTTGCCAGCTTTCTAACCGCCTGCCAGCATGTCTTTGCCTCCACCCGTCCTTTCTCAACTCCATTCCAAGCGCACACAGGGAGAGGCTACAGCACGTGAAGGCAAGGACAGAGACTGCTACTGCATTAGGAGTCACTAGACTCATTCAAATTCTCCCTCATCTGGCAGGGGTCGGCGGGGCCGCACACCGATTTTAATCAAGCCCCAGCCGTGTGTGAGAGGGGCTTTTAGCGCCACAGCATTAGCATTTACGAGTACATTAGCCATGTAGAATTTCTAACCTCATTATAATGGGACTAGATGTGTTCCTGCTTTCCTGCAATATGCAGAAATATTCCCACTACTTACTAGTTCTCAACTTTTAAAATCATGAGATGCCCATATTTAATCTTAATGCCATTTGGGTCATTTCTGTTATTCAGTACTTTCTGAACTCAGATTTGTATTATTATTATGATTCAATATTATTATTATTTTCTAAATAAGCTTGTGTTATAACTTATGGAAGTATTTCTATAAAAGGGTATTCCTTTTAGAAGTATGCTTAACAGCATGAAAAAACAAAAACATAGTAACTAACAGGATGGAAAGAAGAGCTAATAATAGTAATTGCTAAGTGATAGATTGGGACATAGCTTGTTTGAGGGTGTCAAATTGATGATCATTATATACATACTGTATATTCAGTGTATATATATAGAGATATTAGCCATCTTTTCAAATTTTATTTATGAATTTATGAAATTTAATCAAAAAGGATTAAATGATTTAGAGGGACACAAACCAGTTAAAATCACAAAAGTAAACTGTAACAAGGTCTCTGACTTCGTTGAGATCTCTTGGAATGAGGGAATGGGTGCTCTCTCTCCTTCCAGCAGTTGGATTGCCCTTTTTATCCCTCTCCACTGTCACTGCAAACACAAAACAGCTGTTAGAGATTTCCCAGAAGAGTCGATGCTTACCATTCTGTCTCTCGCGGCTTCGCTCTCTACAAACGTTGCTTGGCCACACCCCCATTGCCTGCCTCAGGCTGGGAAGCTATCCGGCCTGTCACTTAGAGGAAATTCGCAACAGCCATCTGTTCCCCTGGGCTGTGGACCACCTCAGACTTAAAAGGCTGGAGAGCTAGATACCAACGACTTCAGGAAAGCCCTCAGATGCTGCAAGTGTCACTGCCAGTCATTACTGTAAATGATGATATCATCAAGATGGCAATGGCATGGGGGGCCTGGGTAGCTCAGCGAGTATTGACCCTGACTACTACCACCCCTGGAGTCACGAGTTAGAATCCAAGGTGTGCTGAGTGACTCCAGCCAGGTCTCCTAAGCAACCAAATTGGCCCAGTTGCTAGGGAGGGTAGAGTCACATGGGGTGAACTCTTTGGGGTCGCTATAATGTGGGGTTCTCTCTCTTGGTGGGGCTTGATGTGTACACCCCTTAATACCAACAGGTATACGGTTTGCTCCTGCTTGAACAGGGGCGGTCTGTGGCACTTCGAAGACCCAGACCCATGTCTCCACCTCAATTGTGGGACATCGGTCCTGGAAATACTCAGGTTCCTCGCAGTTCCAACAGACCAGCCCACGGTATTCACCAGCCTGTGGGGGAGAGCGGAGAGGGTTAGGTTTGAACGGCCCATGAGACCGGGGAAACTGTTTTGGGGAAGCAATTCCCTGTTTCTGGGGAACAGGAGGAGGGGAAGGAAAGGGGGATGGAGAGAAAGAGAAAGAGAAGAGGGCTCGCCGGCCCCTGGATATGGCGCCAGATGATCCTCTGCCAGTTGGACAGCTTGGTCTATTGACACTGGACAGTGGCACTGGACCCACTCTGTTGTTCTTCTTGGCAACCAGGCAATGAGCTGTTCCAGCTCCACAAGGTCTATCACTGTCAGCATCATGCTCCTCTGCCCACAGCCACAAGCAAAATGGCTTTCTTCAGGTCCTGTTAGAACAGGAGATTGGTGACTAGGAGTTGTTTTGCAGCCAGCTGGGCTTCTCCCGACAGCAGCGGAAACAGTCGGACTCTGCACTGGGTCTCTGGCCATCCCGAGGCTTCTGCCACCCTCTCGAACAACTCCACAAACGCCTCGGGATTATCTTCGTTCAGGGATGCGTTGGTAGAACCCGCCTGGGGTATCAAGCTCCTCTGCACCTGTCGATTATCCGCCTGAGCTTGCAAGAGGGTCTGGAAGCATTACTCCTACTCCCGGTGCAGCTCAAGCAGAGTCTGATGTTGGTTCTGGTGGATGATGGCAAGGGTCTTGATCAGTTCAGTGAAGGGCAAGGACTCCATTATGGCGTATCTTCCTCCAAATTCCCAGGTTTCAGCACCACTGTTACAAGGTCTCTGACTTTGTTGAGTTCTCTTGGAATGAGGAAGTGGGAGCCAGTTGAACACGCCAATGTAAGTCTTTTTTTTCTCACACTTTTCAGTGTCTCACACAAAACTCAAATACTGCTTTTCAGCAACAAACTGATCACACACACATGCAACACTCTCACTCCCTCCGGCAGTCTGGATTGCCCTTTTTATCCCTCTCCACTCCCACTGCAAACATAAAACAGCTGTTAGATGTGAATTCCCACAGGTTCTTACTGTTCTAACTCTCCTGACCTCGATCTCTGCAAAAGTCACTCAGCCACGCCCCCATCCCGAAATAAACCAGTTGCTAATAGTTGCTTATCTTTGTATTCTTAAAATTGGGACACACCCCACTATCCCCAATGTACAAAAGCACTTTGTCAAGCACTACACTCTATTCTCAACCCGAATTTGGCCTCTGACTATATGACCAAGGGACTTGGGGAATATGTAACAAAATTTGATGTAAAACCAACACAAGTGTACACAAAACGCACTGTCATAAACACCACACACTGACCCCCCTAATAATGCTGGGGTCATTGTGGCAAACCAGCTTGTTCCAAGTTCCCCCAATGTTTACATATTCTTTCAGCGTCGCTCGCTTCACTGATCCACAGCAACTCATGCGCATCTGGCGTATGCTTCGTAACCTCCCATGGGAGATTTCAGTCATCAGAGGGAGAACCCATGCAGGTGGGCAGAGATCGGTTGTCCTGGGAGGAGAAGAACCGCCAATGCACACAAGGTCTGTGTCTCTACTGTGGATCACCAGGTCATCAAGCATGTTCCTGTCCTGTAAAAGAGAGAGCCCACCAGTAGTTCAGAGGTTACTGGTAGGTAGTTCTTTCCAACGGAAATCCTCGTCTTCCACTCTCCTCCCGGTACGAGTGCAGTGGGGTTCTCTGCATCACTTGGGTCAAGCCCTAGTCCGCTCTGGTGCTGAAGCCAACCTCATTGACCACGCTTCTCTGGTCAAGGCTCTCAAGATACCCACATCTACTCTCAATGTCAAGATTCCGATCAATACTCTATGCAACACTCAACTTATGGAAATAACTCACTGCACCACTGCCTTAAACCTCATTGTCTCCGTTAATCATTCTGAACTCATCTCATTTTACGTCATTGACTCTCCATTCAACCCAGTAATCCTTGGACGTTTATGGTTATCCACACACAATTCTCACATTTGCTGGTCTGGCAACACGATTTTAGCTTGGAGTACTTTCTGTCATGCTTTATGTCTTTTGTCCGTGCCTTCCCCTGTTTCTTGTTCTGTGTTGCAGGATGAACTGGTGGATGTTTCCAGAGTTCCCATGGAGTATCCCGACCTGAGAGGGGTGTTCAGTAAGTCTCTGGCTGCATCTCTTCCTCCTCACCATCACCATTAAGAACACCTACTCTTTACCATTGATGTCATCAGCCTTCGAGCATCTGCGGGGTGCCAACTTTTTCATGAATTTGGACCTTCGTAATGCTTATCGTCTGGTCCGCATCAGAGAGGGCGATGAGTGGAAGACTCCTTTCAACACCCATAGGGGGCACATTGAGTAACTGGTGATGCCTTTCGGCTTAGTCAACACCCCCACAGTCTTCCAGGCATTAGTCAATGACGTGCTGAGAGATATGACTGATCAGTTAATTTTTGTCTACCTGGATGTCATTCTGATTTTTCTCATTCTCTCCAGGAATATGTTCAGCACATCAGACAAGTGCTCCAATGTCTGATAGAGAATGGGCTTTTTGTCAAGGCCAAGAAGTGCAAGTTCCACACTTGATCGGTAACCTTTCTGGGATTCATCGTGTCAACAGAGGGGATTCAGGTAGACCCAGCTAAGATTAAGGCTGTGGTAGATTGGCCAACCCCAGATTCTCGCAAAGCCCTGCAGAGATTCTTTGGTTTCGCCAATATTTACCGGCGTTTTATAGCTTTTATAGCCAACTAGCCGCACCTCGATGGACCTTACCTCCACTGAGACTGAGTTTCACTGGTCCAAGGAGGCCGACCTGGCCTTCTACAAACTCAAGGGCCGCTTTTTTTCGGCCTTCATTCTCGCTACCCCTGACCCATCAAATTGTTGTGGAGGTAGATGCATCAGACATGGGGGTGGGTGTGGTACTCTCCCAATGGAGTCTGTCTGATGACAAGATGCATCCATGTGCCTATTTCTCCCATTGTTTGTACCTTTCTGAATGAAATTATGACACTGGTAATCGTGAGTTGCTGGCTATCATGGTCAGATTGGTTAGAGCGATCTCTCCGGAACCTATCGTCCCTACTATGGTGGTGGCGGCAGTGTCCTGGGAGATTAGGTCGAAGGTCCACACGGCCTTACAGGGGGTAACGCCCCTGCTTAACACCCCACAGGGATGTTTGTTTGTGCTGGTGTCTGTCCATCCAGATGTTATCCGTTGGTGTCATTCCTCCAAAGTAGCATGTCACCCTGGAGTTGAGTGCACCCTGGCTCTGGTCAGACAGAGAATTTGGTAGTCATGCATAGCCTATGATGTTCGTCAGTTCATGGTCGTCTGTTCTGTCTGTGCTTGTTCTAAGACTTCCAATTAGCCCCCAGCGGTATTTCTTCAGCCGCTGTCTGTGCCTTAGAGACCCTGGTCCCATATTGCCCTTGATTTTTTACCCTTCCTCACACCCAGGGATTTACAGACATCTTGACCATAGTGGACCAGTACTTGAAGGCAGCACATTTCATTCTGCTACCCAAATTACCTTCTGCTAGAGAGACATTGACTGCTGTCATAGACCATGTCTTTCGAATTCATGGCCTCCCAACAGACATGGACTCCGACAGGGGCCCCCAATTTGTTTCCAAATTTTGGAAGGAGTTTTGTAGATTACTGGGTGCTACTGTCAGTCTTACCTCTGAGTTACATCTTCAGAGCTTCCCACAATCCCTCTTCTTGGAATCAGCAACTTGTGTGGGTGAAGTACACACACAACTCCTTGCAGTTTCATGTACAGGCCTATCTCAGTTTCAGACTAGTTTAGGTTACCAGCCACCTCTATTTCTAGCACTGGAACACAAAGTCACTGTCCCCTCTGCCCATGCATTCATCCAGAGGTGCCGTTAAAACCTGGAAGAGTGCCAGACAGACTCTCATCCAGGTGGGAAGCCGCACTAAGGCCCAAGCCAATCGCCACCGGTGTAAGCCTCCCTTCTACGTAGTCGGTCAAAAAGTGTGGATATTCCTTTGCATTCCATCTCCAATAAACTCACTCCTAAAGTTATTTTGCCCATTCCCTGTTACCAAGATACTTAGCCTGGTAACAGTCCATCTAAAATTGCCTCCAGCATAAAGGAGGGTCTGCCCCACTTTCCACGTCTCTAAAATTAAGCCTGTTTTTTACTCTCCGATAAATCCGGCAATTCCTGTTCCTCCTCCGCCGTGTCTTGTAGAAGGGGAACCCGCTTATTCGGTCAAGCGTATTCTGGATTCCAGGTGGAGGGGGTACGTTTCCAGTATTTGGTGGACTGAAAAGGTTATGGTCCGGAGGAGAGATGTTGGGTCCCTGCATGGAACATACATGATCATTCCCTCATTGACAGTTTTCACCAATGCCAGGTCACCAGCCCTGAGTGCGCCAGGGGGTGCACGTACGGAGGGGGTACTGTCATGAGAGGACTCAGCCCTGGTTAATTTTGTGTGTCCTTGCTCGTGCTGATGCGGGTGTGGTGTTAATTATGTAGCGTCATTGCTCAGCAATGCTTTTTACCAGCTGCTGCCTGATTAATGCGACACCTGCATGCTATCTCCTTTCCCCAATATATTTCCTCAGCCCTTTGTGTGAGTTGTGTTTGTCGGATCGTTCACGTGTGCTGTTCTTTTTGTTCTCTCACATGCTCACATTTATTTCCATCAGAAAGACTTGCAGACTTGAGTGAAATTTAAGATGACATATATTTGAAGATTATAAAACAGAAAAATAATGTCTCTCTTTAGGCCCGTCTGGCGGTCTGAAGAAGTTGTACTCAGAACCGTCATAGGAGGTAGGGGTGAGGAGCCTATCCCCAAAAGAGAGAGAATGTAGAATACTACCCCAAAAGAGATGATCCAGTCAGGTACAAGCCAGGTCTTCTGTTCATTCTGGAGAAGAGGGGAGAGAAAAGAAATGTGAACACCTAGATTTGAAGATTAAATGTGCAATATCTTTGGCATTCTTGAGCAAAACCTTTACATTAGGAAAAGCCGTGCATTTTTGCTTTGTTTGTTTTTTTCCTTCTCCCTTCTCCTTGAGTTAGATTTTTTCCTTGTGCGTTTTTTTCTTCTTCTCCTTTTCATTGTATTCTAGTGTGATTTTGGGCACTCCGTCGAGGGCCCCTGGTTGTGCAGAATCTTTGCCAAACGTGGTAGGGGCCCTATGTTAGGCTGGCGTTGCTATGCAGTATCTATGTTGAAAGATAAACAACATTTGTGGGGGTGAGATGGGCATGGTCTGTGGAACTCCTGGAAGCGAAACGAGGGAGGGAGTCGGAGATTACATAGACAGACACATTCCTGGGTTTTTCAGAGATAAAGAATTTGCAGGAAATGCTCTGCGATGCCAGATATCTCATAAGGGACATGATGGTTTGAGGAGGACCAGCCTTTATTGATTATAGGGATGACTGTGGAATTTTTGCAAAACTATGATGTGTTTGCGTGTCCAAAGGGAACCCCATATAACTCTGGCAGTGATGATGGGATAAATTTCAAAGAGAGCGGATGGAGTGTTGGAAGCTATATTGAAAAAAAAAAACGTCTGTCCATTTCCCTGTGAACCATGATCCTAGAAAGTAACCCCCGAATCCTATGGAGGGAGCCGCGTCTGTGAAAAGGGACATGTCATCCGGAGATTCGTGGCAGCCATCATCGACTGATATGTAGGAGAGGTTGTCTACAGAATTAACTAGTGTGAGGAGGCAGGAAATGAAGGAGCGGATTTGAGGAATGATGCGCATGGCAAAATTGAGGTGGCCTAATAGGGACAGGAGATTGTGTTTTGAGACCCAAAATGACCAGAGAACGACGTGCAAATAGATCTGATCCTGTTGAGTTTCTTTAGGCAGGGAAGCTTGCATGTTTAGAGAATAGAGTGTGATACCAAGAAATTCAAGAGATGTGGCCCGTTTGTTTATATATATATATATATATATATATATATATATATATATATATATATATATATATACACTCACCTAAAGGATTATTAGGAACACCTGTTCAATTTCTCATTAATGCAATTATCTAATCAACCAATCACATGGCAGTTGCTTCAATGCATTTAGGGGTATGGTCCTGGTCAAGACAATCTCCTGAACTCCAAACTGAATGTCAGAATGGGAAAGAAAGATGATTTAAGCAATTTTGAGCGTGGCATGGTTGTTGGTGCCAGACGGGCCGGTCTGAGTATTTCATAATCTGCTCAGTTACTGGGATTTTCATGCACAACCATTTCTAGGGTTTACAAAGAATGGTGTGAAAAGGGAAAAACATCCAGTATGCGGCTGTCCTGTGGGCGAAAATGCCTTGTTGATGCTAGAGGTCAGAGGAGAATGGGCCGACTGATTCAAGCTGATAGAAGAGCAACTTTGACTGAAATAACCACTCGTTACAACCGAGGTATGCAGCAAAGAATTTGTGAAGCCACAACACGCACAACCTTGAGGCGAATGGGCTACAACAGCAGAAGACCCCACCGGGTACCACTCATCTCCACTACAAATAGGAAAAAGAGGCTACAATTTGCAAGAGCTCACCAAAATTGGACAGTTGAAGACTGGAAAAATGTTGCCTGGTCTGATGAGTCTCGATTTCTGTTGAGACATTCAGATGGTAGAGTCAGAATTTGGCGTAAACAGAATGAGAACATGGATCCATCATGCCTTGTTACCACTGTGCAGGCTGGAGGTGGTGGTGTAATGGTGTGGGGGATGTTTTCTTGGCACACTTTAGGCCCCTTAGTGCCAATTGGGCATCGTTTAAATGCCACGGCCTACCTGAGCATTGTTTCTGACCATGTCCATCCCTTTATGGCCACCATGTACCCATCCTCTGATGGCTACTTCCAGCAGGATAATGCACCATGTCATAAAGCTCGAATCATTTCAAATTGGTTTCTTGAACATGACAATGAGTTCACTGTACTAAAATGGCCCCCACAGTCACCAGATCTCAACCCAATAGAGCATCAAATTAATTAAATGGTGTCCCAATTAATTAATCACAATTAATCGCATATACAAATATTTGCTGAGAAAGCCCCTCATATAACAATAATTCAATATATAAAGATTAAACATATTAATATCAATATATAATTATACATAGTTATCTTTAAATATTTAAAAATTATATATAATGAAACATATTCAGATAATTAAAATGCATTACATTCTTGTGGCAGAAGAGTTAATCATTGATAAGACAATGCAAAAAGCGGCTTTAGAATACAAAGTATTGTTTACTACCATATTATTGATCATAAGTCAGTCATTGGCACACAGTTCACAGCAATCCATTACACAAGTGAATTTGTCAATCAGTTGGAGATTTATTATGAGGACTTATTTAAGAGCCCATCAATTTACACCTGCGTCAGTCATGATTGTGTAGCATCTCGGGTGTGTTGCATCCTAAACATAAAATGTTTAAAGTTAAATAAATAATAAAGTCATATTAAAGTTAAATATAGTTTAATACTCAATCTTTAAACTGTTTGTGTTGTGTGTCTGCTTAATGATGTTTTCTTCACTGTATAAATTGTGCGTTGCTCATACAGCTGAAATTTCACTTACTGCCCTCTGGAGTAAACCGGTGGTACTACAAGCTTGCATTTCTCAGGAATCTTTCCTATTATGGTCCGGGGGCTGTGCGATTAATTGCATAAATCTTTTTAACACGTTATTCATTGTCAAATTAATCGCACTGAATTAATGCGTTAAATCGACAGCCCTAATATGTATACATACATTGAGTGGAGCAAATCGAAAACATGGATCACTTTAAAATCAATAAGGCATCTGGAAACATAGTTGAAGAAATAACGAAAGCATTAGGAGGGAGCTATGACTTACCATCAGGAACAGAAGTTAAGGGGGACCTATTATGCAAAATTCACTTTTATATGTTGTACCGAATGAAATAAGTTATTTATTTGCCCAAGGACCCTTTCACAAGATTTTAGTGAAGGCTATATTAAATTGTGATGCCATGCTCCATCCGAGTGCCTGATCATGAGCTCTCTTTCCTAGTTAGTAGGGCATAGGGATGATAAATTGTATTGGAAAGCACCCACTACGTGATTAGAGCGAAGGCAACCTACAAAACAGGGATATCTTATTGTATGGGGTCCCATCACACCATTCAGTAAGCACTGACTGTACATGATGATATGCCTGAATAATGATCTTAATTCCCCGATGGGGAACACTCGGGCATGCAACACGGTGAATGACATGCGAGTGAACCTTGACCGAGTTACCCTCATGTGATCACGCTGTGAACGCGTGATTGCCTGCCATTACTATGAGAGTGAATGCGCTTTTGACATGAAATACTGGCTTTTGATATTGACGCAGATGGGTTATGATGAACAGACAGCATGACAACTTATGATGAACAGACAGCATGGAAACAGAATGCCTAGACCCATGACTAAATCTGAACACATTTGATGGATAAAAACAGCTGTCTGAGCCGATGATTTTGACAGACTTGTCGAGGAGTGCACTCCTTCTGTGCCGGGTCGTGCATACCAATTTAGGATGTGGTGGCTCGATTGAGTGAGATCTCCTAAGTGAATGAGATATTTATGAAGACCTGGGTTTGCTGGTTGTTTACTCCCCATGTGTTTGATGTGAGCAGAAGATGAGATGAAGTGATAACGTCATTGGAAAGGGAAGGTGGGCTTCCAGAGATGTTCTGTACACTGGTTCTCCTGTGGCCTGGAGAGGTTGGAACATGTTTATTATGATTCCAAGAGGACGCGATCTCACTGAGAAACCAGAAATTTGCAGACGTGTGTTGCACGAGGACTGCTGATACTGGATTAGAAGGAGCTGTGAATAAGTATGTGTCCATGCTGGATGTTAGCTAGTCAGAGAGCAAATTGGACTCAACGTCAGACAGTGCAATAGAATGATGTTGCCGTGTTAGCACACTGAAACAGCAGTGATAGATTGTGAGGAGACTTATAAAGCAATGGCTTACATGTGATTGGCTGGGAATTACCCTGCTAATGGTGCTATGATGTACAGCTGCTAGTCTTCCCGCAAGAACGATACTGCGCTTGCATTTATTGTTTTTTAGTTGGATTTACCTTTACCAGTTTTCCTGCGCTCCAGTCTAATATCTCTCTCAGTACTCTCTGCATGTGGTCTTCTCTGCCTTCATCATCCCACCTCACTGCAGTCATTGCCTGCTTCGTCATCATCATCATCTTCACCATTGGACTTCTCTTGCTGTTTTTCACCTGCTGTGTTTAAAACTCAATTATTCATTAAATATAATTTGAACTGTTACCTGCATCTGGGTCTGGGTCTGCATCTTTGTCCTGACATCAATGGCAGATGGAATAAGTGACTTAGATAAAAAATAAATCTATTCTAGAGTAAATCTTAACTTATGAAAAAAAAGGTGCAGTCCCTCTCAGAGGGATTTAAATGTCTATAAGGCCAAGATGGTTACATGTCATCTGTAGTGTCAACTTTGCTCTAAATGGTCTATACACTTTTGCATCACTTTGATCAAGGATTGGATCCATTAAAACATTTAAATCTCCATTTAAATCCTCTACGGAGGATCCCAGCTGCTTGTAACTTCCCCTCAAGAGCTATAAAAAAAGATCTGATCACTGAGCATTGGGTGCATAAATATTATCCAAAATTTGATTTTGTCCCTGTATTATTTTTACACTATACTATTTTTGTTTATGCTTAAGAAAAGATACAACCTTCCTTTTTTATAGGGTGCCCCAGCCCATTAACATTCCACATGGAGATAAAAAAATGTACCTATATGAAAGTGTGACATATTGACATGAAAAGAAAAAATGTGTACATTATATAAGTATACCACAATTCAACATTGATGTAAACATAAAATCCTTAAGAACCCACAGAAAAAAGGATTACAAAAATTTGCTTCAACCTCGCTCATAATAGTCCCAACTGGTGTCCATACCCCGGAAATCCGATAGTCCATGCACGCACACGAGATTTTCTGCAATACTATTGCTACCAGATTGCTCACATCTGTTGTTTTTTTCTTCCATTTATTTAATGAAGGCCATAGCTTGTCGTGGGCATATAAAAGTATTACACCCATCCTTGCTGTCAATTTTCAGCTTAGCCAGATAAAGCATAGCGGAGCTTACCTTCTGTTGGTGCAGCTATTTTTATATTCTTTGAATCTGTCCCGTTTCGTTTAAGTCTCTCTAGCAAAGTCTGTAAAAAAAACATGATGTTGTGGTCCTCCCAGCACAACTTGCCTTTATTTCTTACCGCTCGAAGATCAAAGTCTCTGTCAGCTGACTGCAAGAATCTTGCAGAATAGATCGGGGTCTGTCACCCGCCCCAGGAAGCTGACCGAAAACTCTGTAGGTGTGCACAATTTCGAGCTGGTGGGCCTCTTTGTCAATCAAATTTGGAATAAGCCCATCCAAAACTTCAGCATATGAAGACCTTCCTTTTTCTAGGGGATTCCAACAAAACAAACATTATTACTCCTGCAACAATTTTCCATGTCCTCTAGTTTTCCCCACACCCATTCCACATCAGCCTTGGTAGCAGGTGGGTTAGCCTGTAGCTCTCAGCCAGCTCCAGAAACTCTACCCATTTTTCAACTCCATCCATTCTTGTGATCAGGGTGGAATGTCTCGCCTCCATAGATGTGAACGTACAGTATTTCTGTGAGGCCCTCCATGTCAGTCAATATTTTTGTTAGCCTTTCATAAATGTTCGAGATATCCCTTCCTACGTCATGAAGCTTGCTGCTGCTATAGATTGGACCTCTGCCGTCTTGATCCTGCAAGGTGTCCAATGCATGAGAACATAAGTGCTTTTTAATGACCCCACAAGCAAAGGATTTCAAATTTATTGACAATCTGCACTCCCAGCAGTTTAGCAAAAAAAACTATCACAGTTATCGCCAGTTAAAACATTTTAATAGGATAATTATAGCAAAGTTTAAGTGGAGCTTGCCTCTAAGCGACCAACACTTGCGTAGCATTGCTTGACTTCCTGGTGCTGTTGGCATTGAGATTTTTCTTTCCGGAGATTCTGGACTTTCATGTCCTCATCCGGTTGGAAAACAGGACTGTGGTGTCCTACATCAACCTTCAGGGAGGGGTGCGCTCTCGCAACTTGCTGAGGCCACAGAGGAGCCGTCGATGTTCAGCGGAGAGTTTTCACTATGTGCTCTCCTGAAGTCAACAACCATCTCTTTTGTTTTGTCCACATTCAGAGACAGGTTGTTGGCTCTACACCAGTCTGTTAGCCACTGAACCTCCTCTCTGTATGCTGACTCGACTTTCTTGCTGATGAGACCCACCACGGTCGTGTGGGAGGAGGGGTGGTCTTCTTCGCCACCACATCGTTCTGCACCTAAAACCAAGCTAAAAAGTCGTTCAACGCATCTGGAAGGGAGGCATCTTTGTCACAGGCAACTGATGTTGTCCTGTAGTTGGTGATGGCCTGGATGCCCTGCCACATGTGCCACGTGTCGCCGCTGTCCTGGAAGTGACTGTGGATTATCTGTGCATGTGCACGCTTTGCCTCTGATGGCCTGGGACAAATTGGCCCTCGATGTTCTTAGGACTGCCTTGTCACCTGCTCTGAAGGCGGAGTCTCGGGTCCTCAGCAGCGCACGCACCTCACTTTATTGTCACACGACCATATACACAAGTTCAACAGAAGGTGAAATCTTGTGTGCAGTTCCGAGCAACATAGCAGTCATGACAGTGACGAGACATATACCAATTTACAATAAACAACATATCTAAACACAATTTAGATATCAAATGTACACATAATTACACAACACAATAATAATATACAATGTACAGTAAACAAAACACACAATATAGAATGCACTTACAATTAAAATAAAAAATATATATAAAAAAAAAAAAAAAAAATATATATATATATATATATATATATATATATATATGCTGTAGTTGTGTTGTGGAGAATATAATTATGACAGTCCAGAGTGAGATAATAGATTAATAAAGTGCAGTGCAGGTGTATATTGATCATGAGAGATCAAGTGTTCAGAAGTCTGATTGCTTGAGGGAAGAAGCTGTCATGTAGTCGGCTGGTGCGGGTCCTGATGCTGCGATACCGCCTGCCTGATGGAAGCAGTGAGAGCAGCACATGACTCGAGTGGCTGGAGTCTTTGATGATCCTCCGAGCTTTTTTCACACACCGCCTGTTATATATGTGCTGGAGGGAGGGAAGCTCACTTCCGATGATGTTTCTGGCAATTCGCACCACCCTTTGCAGGGCTTTGCGGTTGTGGGCGGTGCTATTGCCATACCAGGCGGTGATGCAGCCAGTCAGGATGCTCTCTACAGTGCTGGTGTAGAACCATATGAGGATGTGGTGGTTCATTCCAAACTTCCTCAGCCGTCTCAGGAAGAAGAGGCGCTGGTGAGCCATCTTTACAACGGCCTCAGTGTGGACGGACCAAGTGAGTTCCTCAGTGTGGACAGACCATGTGATGTGGACAGCGAGGAACTTGAAGCTGCTGACTCTCTCCACTGGTGCTCCATTAATGGTGATGGGGCTGTGTTCTCTGTCTTTCCTCCTGAAGTCCTTGGTCTTACTGACGTTGAGGAAGAGGTTCTGCTCCTGACACCAGCGTGTCAGAGTGTGCACCTCCTCTCTGTAGGCTGTTTCATAATTGTCAGTGATCAGACCCACCACCGTCGTATCGTCAGCAAACTTAATGATGGCATTGGAGCTATGTGTTGTCACACAGTCATGTGTGTATAGGGAATATAAGAGTGGGCTGAGAACACAGCCCTGTGGGGCTCCAGTTTTGAGGGTCAGTGATGAGGAGATTTTGCTGCCCATTCTAACCACCTGACGTCTGCCTGACAGGAAGTCCAGGATCCAGCTGCACAGCGAGCTGTTTAAGACCAGGGCCCGGAGTTTCACATCAAGCTTGGAAGGCACTATGGTGTTGAATGCTGAGCTGTAGTCTACAAACAACATTCACACTTATGTGATCCTTTTTTCCAGATGGGATAGAGCAGTGTGTATTGTATTTGATGCAATGGCATCATCAGTGGAGCGGTTGTTGCGGTAGGCAAACTGCAATGGATCCAAAGAGGTGGGCAGCACAGAGCAGATGTGATCTCTGATCAACCTCTCAAAGCATTTGCTGATGATGGGGGTCAGAGCAACAGGACGCCAGTCATTTAAACAAGTGATTTTTAATTGCTTTTGTACAGGCACAATGGTGGAAGTTTTGAAGCATGTAGGGACTACAGACAGGGAGAGGGACAGGTTGAAAATGTCCGTAAAAACACCTGCCATTTTGTGCACGCTCGGATGACGTGGCCCGGAATGCTGTCTGGACCCACGGCTTTACGGATGTTCACCCGTCAGAAGGATCAGGTTACATCCGCAACAGAGACAGAGAGTGAACCATCCTCTGTAGCATCAGCTGTGAGTGCTCTCTCCGCGAGGGTGGTATTTTCCTCGAAACGAGCATAAAATGTATTAAGCTCATCCGGAAGAGAGGCAGCTCTGTTCACGGTGGAGTTTTTATTCCCTTTGTAGTCTGTGATGATGTTAATTCCCTTCCACATACTTCTAGAGTCGGTGGTTTTGAACTGTCCTTCAATTTTGTGCCTGTACTGGTGTTTGGCTGCTTTGATATTGTTACAGAGGGCGTAACTGGCTTGTTTATGCTCCTCCGCATTCCCGGAATTAAAAGTGGATGTCCGCGCATTAAGTGCAGTGCGAACATTTCCATTATCCCATGGTTTCTGGTTGGGGTAGATACGTATTGTTTTGGTTGGAACAATGTCCTCTATGCATTTCCTGATGAAACACGTTATACTATCAGCGTAAACCTCGATGTTGTCATCAGAGGCCGACCAGAACATCTCCCAGTCCGCGTGATCAAAATAGTCTTGTTGCATAGAGTCTAATTGGTCCGACCAGCACTGGATCATTCTGAGGGTGGGTGCTTCCTGTTTCAGTTTTTGCCAGTAAGCAGGCAGAAGCAGAACCGAAGAGTGGTCTGATTTGCCAAATGGTTGCCGGGGGAGGGATTTGTAGCCATCCCGGAAAGGAGAATAGCAATGATCCAAAACCCGGTCCCATTGTGTGTTGAAGCTGATGTGTTGGTGGTATTTTGGTGCGATTGTTATAAAATTGGCTTTGTTAAAGTCCCCGGTAACCATGAACGTGGCCTCAGGGTGCGCGGTTTCCTGCTCCCATACAGTTCCTTGAGTGCCGGTCTGTGTCAGCTTGTGGGGGGATGTACACAGCAGTGATAATGACCACTGTGAATTCCCTCGGGAGCCAGAATGGTCGACACAGAAGCATGAGAAATTCCAGATCAGGAGAGAAAAAAGACTTGATAAAATGTACATTCCTCTGAACACACCATGATTTGTTGATCATAAAACATACACCAGCACCTCTGCTTTTACCTGAGAGGTCTTTCGCTCTGTCCGCTCGGTGCACGGAGAAACCCACGGGTTCGATGGCCGAGTCTGGATTCTCTGCAGACATCCAGGTTTCCGTAAGGCAGATAACGCAGCAGTCCCTTGTGTCTTGTTTGAAAGAGATCTGTGCTCTCAGCTCGCAGAGCTTGTTGTCCAGAGACTGAACATTTGCCAGTAGTATACTGGGTAACGGGGGTCGATTTGCGCGACGTCTTACTCTGATGAGAACACCGGCTCTTTTTCCCCTTTTCCTTCTGTGATTCCGCTGCCAGGCAGCCCAGACAAAGGGCTCCGCTGGCGTGTTTGTAAACAGCAGGTCGGCATTGAGGAATTTGAAGTCCAGTTTTCGGTGTGTGATTGCAGAACCAATGTCCAAAAGCATTTGTCTGTCGTATAAAATAAGGCAGACAACATCCAAGACAAAAAAACATTAAAACTTTAAACAAAATAAACAATAAACTACAGTGTTGTGTCGGAGCTCGTGGTGGTGATGGTCTTCAATGCACTTGCTGATGTAGCTGATCACTGATCACTGATATTCCTCCAAGTAGAGTTGCCATATGTTGCAGCCTCCCTGAACATGTGCCAGTCAGTACACTATTATTATATCAAATATTATTACTCCAGGCAGACAGCAGTGTTTATTTTGTCTTGGAAATCTGTGACAACCAAAGTGGTTCTATGTCCCTCTATTCTTTCTGTACAGTATACAAATATACTAAAGAAATAAGCTAAAAGAAGAAAAAAAAGGGGGGGGGGGGGGGGATAAACAAAATAAACAGTGATGCATAGTGGCTTATTGCTTTAAATAAAAACAAAGCAAAAGCAATGTGATCAAACACATTAATGTTCAACTTTATCTTTCTTCCTAATAATAATAATAATAATAATAATAATAAATCCACAAGCTTGTTATACTAACTTTCAAAGCAACTTAGCATTTTAAAATAGACTGGGTCACAGGCTCTGTCATCATAATTAATGATAACTAAAAACATAAACTGTAAGACAACTTTTAGAAAGAAAGAAATTGAACTAAAATAAAAATATAAATAAAAACAAATATTATTGTAAAATCTGGAACTATACTAAAACACATTTTCATGAGAACTGACAAAAGAAAAAACAAAATTAGAATAATAATTTAAATGGAAACATTTACATCCAGCCATCACTAATCATGACAAATCCACTAGATAGTGACAAGACTATTTTATATAAATTACATTTCGAATATATTTTTTAAAAAAAGGGCATGGACTTTGGCAGTCCTAAAATACTATCAAAAACAGAACCAGAGTAAAGAAAAGAAATGAAATATAAATAAAAATAAGAAAACTGTAATAACCCTGGTCACACGTCTGCATTTCTAGTCATTTATAACAACTTAAAATGCAGTACATCCAACCAGAATTTGTGAAAACTCTTTTTAATTTTCCGGATGTCATTGTTTTCTAAAGTATGAGGTTATTGAGTTTTTTTCGTTTTTATTTTAAGTCTCATTTTTCGGTAGAGGAAAACACATTCAGATAAAAAGCATGAAAGTAGAAAAATCTATTTGTTTTTATGTGGCCTGCATAGATGTATGTTAATGCCAAAGAATGTTTTTTGCAAACACTGAGGAGTTCCAGTGTGTCACTATGGGAAAAGTTACTTTAACAACAAGTGACAGAAACCCAATGAAGCAAAAATGTATATATTGGATATGCTGTTTTTAAATTGTACCCTGTTGACTTTGAGAATGGTGTCTCATATTGCCCTGTGTGTAAGCCTTTTTGATGTACAGCCTTGATATCCAGCATTAGGATTTCACATTAGTCTCAGCTATCCAAGCGGAAATGAACCCAAGCTTTGGTAGTTGGCTGATGTTGAGAGACCACAGCCAAGGGTGACAGTTATGAGGGTGGGTGCCATTTATCTTTGGGCCGAGGTTATGTCATGCACTGGTGGCAGGGCTTGTGAAATCGTGTCCTGTATGTCTGGGGACACTGGTGTTGGACCAAAGGGCAGTGGAACAGCAAGGTCCAGATGGCACTCAGTCTTCACACCAACGTGCTTGAACCTGGCAACCCCGACAGTGCATGCCAAAACTGTGCCCAGTGCATGACAGCTGTCAGGCCAGGCATGTTTTCTAGCTCTTAGTTGCCTTGACCAGAAGCAGCTTGATGGTAAAAACTACCTATTAACACCATAAAAATTATACATATTTAAGCCATTTAACAGAGTTCAAAGATTATGTGTGTAATTTTATCAATTGAAAAATGTGTCTTTTCCCAGCGTAATCTCATTCTCAACACACCAGTTAACCACAAGAGACAATTTCTATAGCAAAATGAAAAGAGGACCTGTCCTGGAGTTTTGCCTCAATGCTGCAGACTTGAATCAAGCAGTATTTTCACTGCTAATCCTCTTGCTATTCCTGGCCAAAGAAACCCTGATTTGATCTGTAAGAAACAGCATGCCAGTGCACTAGTGTTACTTTGTTGCGACTCACCCTGGACAAGCATGGGTTTGCTTAATTTCTCTAGCAATTTTCCTACTGTCATGGACATGTCACACAAGAACCCAGACTGACAGAGTGACATCATCGTTCTATGTCTGTTGTGTGTTTCGTTGTCTGTCTTTGTGTGAGTGCACGGCTTCGGTTTTTATTTCCCTGCCGTGCGCTCTTCGGTCTGCCTTGTTTCATGTTCAGAGCATGGTGTCTGGATCTTGACTTCCCTGTCTGGTTCAGTTTCGGTTTGTGTTGGGGTCCGGATATTCATGCTCCATGTCTGTCACTCGTGAACATGGATGCGCTTCTCATTGCGCTGTGCGCCCGGGTCATGAGCTGTCTTCATGTTGTACTGAGGTTCGGTCACTTTGGTCTGAGGTGTCGGGTTTGTGTGTGGCCAAACTCTCGCACAGATGTCCTGTCTCGTTTTGTCTCCTGTTGTGTGCATTGGGTGGCATTTGCCTCGTGATATACACTCAGACTTTTAGTGTGTGAATGTGTGACATTACTTTGTTTGCCGTTGCTACACATTCTATCGTCTTGTCTGTTGGTAGGCATGAGCGTACACTGCCTTATTGTTTGGCGATGTGTGCTCATGCCATTCGGGTGTTTGTGTCTTGTGAGAGCACGTGGCTTTGTTTTGTTCCTGTATTGCTTCATGTCTCTCAGTCTTGCATTATACCCCGCCTCCTTGTTTGCCTATTATTAGTTCATTAGTCACACCTGCCCTGTCTGTTGACCTATTTGATTTCTCTCCTTATTTTAGTCTCTTCGTGTGTGCTGTCCAGTGCCAGTTCATCTTGTTTTGTGTCTTATGTCGGTCCTGTTTGTGATTCCTTTAGTCGGTTCCAGTCAGTCCTGTGCCCAGCTCGTCCGCCCCAGCCCAGCTTCAGTGGGCTCCAAGCCTAGATTGTGTATTTGTTTTTTTTTTGTTTGTTTGTTTAATAAATCCTTTTTTGGTTCTTTCACTCTGCGTTTGGGTGCTGATTCTCTGCAACCGTGACACTTGCATCATCTCAAATGGACCTTGTAGATGACACAAGAAAAGTGTATTGTGTCTGAACTAAAGAAAATTGCTTGATTTGGCTGTTGTTTTGTCTTTCCAAAGACCCCTACAGAATTTGACTTAAGGGGTTTTGACACATAGAGGATTAGTGTGTGTATGAAAGTGTCACAGGGGCAAGTGGTGACAACTGATGGCAAATTGGAGTGAAGGCCCCCTGCTGTTTCTTCACCATGCCCACAGGGTTCTGTCGCAGATAGCATGAGACAACGTTGCCAAACACATACACACACACACACACACACACACACACACACACACACACACACACACAAACTCAGATAGATGAAGTCACTCATAAGGTATGGCAAATATTGTTGGAGTAAAGGCAACCTAAAGGAGACTACACTTTCTGCAATCCATCTGTTTAAAACATGATTCCATAGACCTTCAAGCTGTTCAGAGCAGTCTCATCTCATGAAAATTACATAACTGTCGCAACTTTATTATTATTACATTATGTGGTTCATTGCTGATTTTTAAAACTGTAAAGTTTTTGTCTAGCAAACTTGAAGATGAAGTTTAGATGAATGATGGTCACTACATACTGAGACAAAACAACAGAAACAACAGCAAAGACATAATAGCATATACTGAGAACATTGTATTTCTCATTAGTTTAACAATCCCACCTCAGGCTGTCTGGCATTACAGTCATTGTATCCAAATCCAAAAGGTTTGGATGAATTTTGAAAACATTGCACATGCTCTGTAAAGTCTGTAAGGACCACAGTGCTACAAGAACCCAGAGGATAAATCGTCTGTCACCAGTAAGGGTAACAGAGCAATTAGTTGAAAGGAGAAGCTATATTTCTCTTACTGCCTGCAGGTGAACGGACTAGACAAAGAAAAAACAGTCTATTCTTGTGTCCTAATGATGGAAAAGAAACACAGAGGAGAAAAGAAGCCTTTTCACTCACATTAAATGCTAACTCTGGCAAGCCGGCTCAGCTTATAGACAATGCAGGCAGTGTGTGTAGTTTTGCCATGCAAACATTTCTCCAAACAGGATTAGAGCAACCACCCCCACACATATTTATGGGTGTTTCTTCAAATATGTGCACTTTTGGTCCTGTGGGCTTCAGAAACTTCTTTAGCACACTTTTCACATTCTCACTAGTTTATTTAATTTGTATTCTAACAGCAGTTGTTATTCATGCATTACAGAAGAATTGTCTTTTTGTCTGAATTTATTTATTTATTTATTTATTTCATGTGTCATGCCACCGCATCTCAAATGGAAATAACACGGTGGTGGAAAAATGACATTTTAACCATTGCTTAGGGTTGTTTCATTACTTTGTCTTGCCAAGGCTAATTGCAAAGATACAATTTTATGAATCCAGAATAAACACAGTTAATTAATACTTTCACACTTGTTGCATAATTTGACAAAATTTCAGGTTGATTGGAAATGATGGCAAAAAAAAAAAAAGTATTCTGTTCACAGGTGATTAAGACGTTGAATTGTCTTTGTTTTTATCACACATCACATGCCACTTATTCTGCCTTCACATGCTGTCGGAATGATCATAAATATGAGTTTCCTACTCAGAAGTTGCACAGAAACATTCCCTTAAGTTGTAATTGTGACTAGGAAACTCTGACATTGTTCTGCCATCGTGTGCTATTTAAATGATCCTACTTCCCACTTCTGTTGTCTTGGTTGTAATTATGAGAGCATCATATTCAAGTGTTTTGCTGTTGGAGAGAATAGGAAATGAGGAGGATGACAGGTAGGTTCTAGCATATTGTTTTGTGTGCGTGTGTGTGTGTGTGCATGTGTGTAACTCTTTATTTTGACACCATGATTTATGTTACTCTGCTTCCTTAAGATAATGGAATTTGGTAAATTACATGCTATTTTCTCTATGTAAATATTTATAAGTATAATATGCTAATAAAATCCAGAAATGGCACAACTACTCTGTTTAAACACTAATTGCTAAAAGGGCAATGGAAAATTATTAAACAACTTTGTGATAAAACAAATAAGAAAATAGCGGTGCACACACACACACACACACACACACACACAATTACAGACACACACAATTACGGACACACACACAATGTTATAAAATACCCAGAAGTCATGGATATTATTAAACATGTTACAGTAACTTCACCGGAAAATGTCCTTGAAATCACACGTACAAAACATCCAGATGTTTACTTTATGTGTGTGTTTATATCTGGGACACATATTTCTTAAGTTGTTTGCTCTTCTGCATTACAAATGGCGTAAGCCTGTGATTTAGCTCAAAATGAGAATCATTATTGGAGGCTTACAGTGATGAATCGAGGCAAAGCAAGGACAGGGTTTTGAACACAGATTTGACATGCGCTCACTCAATGATTACATTTTGTCAATTTTAATAATAAAAATGTCATAGTGCATCTTTAATTACTTTATGTTATGAGTAGCTTGTAGTTTGGTAAGACTTAACATTTTAAATCTGCTAGCTTCAATAAAAATTAACCACTTGGACATAAAATGGACCTAAGTTAAAAAATATACTTTTCAAAACATTTAAAAAAAATAAATTATAATAATAATAATCATAAAAATTTTAATTGCTTGTGTTCTGCTTTAGAACCACTAGAGTGGAGATTTCAAGAATATTTCAGTGTAATATGTGATGTGTGGTACATGGTGCTCTGTTTTGTTGTCTCTTATATTGACTGATTGATCGCTACCCACAAAAATTGAATTATAATGTCACAGTAATGATTATTGTGCACTCCAGTGTGCTTTAGTGTTTGAGCTCTTTTCTCAGTACCACAGGCCTACATTCCCATGGTTTCATCTATTCACAAGTGACATCCTTAAACTCTTTCAGAGAACAGGACAAATAGCATGACAGATTAAATAGCATTTGGATCAATTCTTGCAGGGAACTAAACAAAGTGAACAGCTCAATGTCTGTGCAATGAGAATCAACCAATACACATCACACAACCACAGCTGTAGAAATCAATATCTGTAACTGAATAGCACTTTATTTTTTTCAGAGCTTTTGAAAGTTTCTTAGAATGAGTTTGTCCCACAAATTCACAGTTCTTTCCAAAACAGCCATTATATACTGTCTAAAGCAATTCTAAATGTTATATGTTGAGATATTTCCATGAAATTAAAAACAAAAGGAGACATGTTCAATGCACCCCTTAAAAAATATAAAAAAGTAATTTTTAATTTAATATTTTATGATACATGGCTCTACAAGAAAATTCAATTTGTGGAAAGTGTAAATAAAACTATACATTTTAATTCATTTTAAAATTCAAAATAATTTTAAACAAGGAAGAATTAACCAGTTCCCTTGTCATCTCATCTTTGAATCTTAGCTTGGCTTTGCATTCTTAATATGCTAGTTGAAGGGTAGCTCTACTATTCCTGACCTCTTTGAAATTGAACTCTGTGTTCTTCCCTCTGCAGCTAATTCCTGAGAGATGTCAGACACACCGTAGCTTAATAAGAGATGGCATATCAAAGGCAATAATTGAGAGCACTGGTGAAGTCTGCTCCAACAGCAACCTACTTTCCAAATGTGTTGAGGCTTTGTGTTGATTCAGAGGGAGGCCGTATTTTGATTTAATACCTCCCTGAGGGCTGACGAGTAAACTTGTTGCTGCTTGTCAAGAGGATCTGGTACGATTCATCAAAGGGGGTCATCCAAGAGTTATTTACATGCTGTTGAATGACGAAGCCTTTGTTTTGAAGTCATTTTACAAAACTCTGAAAATATAATGGTTTTCAACTTGTGGGTCGCAACCCAACAATGGAAAAGATAATGCCAGATGCAAATAATAAAATACATCTAACCGTAGGATCATGCATCGTTATGATAGCAATAGAAATGGGGCTTATCAAATTTTAAATGGGAGAAAAAAACACTTCCCATATTTGTTGACACTAAGGGCCGTGCATCCAATCAAACTCTACAGAAAGGTGTACATTCATGTCACTTGGTATTAGCTTGTCAAATGAGGCAGATGCCTCAAAACTATTAACTGAAATGTACAAGTTAACTTGCAATGAAACAACTGACCACAATGTGTTGTGTACAATTAATTATTAGCTGCAGAGAGCATTAAACCATCAAAGTTCAAAAGACAATTTTAAAACCAAACACTATAAAAAACTATATATAACTATTAAGACAAGCCTAATGCATTTTTACTTAATGAATTCTAAGAAAATATATTAAAAAAGGAATACATTTCAATTAAAGTTGACAATTGATTTTTACATACCAGTAAAGTTATAAATTACATTAATCACATATAGCATTTTCTGAGAAAGGCCCGCAAATAAAAATAATTCAATAGAATTATAAAATACATAATTTAAATTGTTTTGTTTTATACCCATATAATTTATTTTATTCATTTTTTTTTTGTTTGTTTTATTCCCATATCATTTAACATAAGCCAACACTGGACAGCAATCCATTTTGTAATTAATTTCATTTCAATTGATCTACCATGTTTTCTTGCGTTCAGTCTGCTCTATTTTATATATTGGTCTGTGAAAGTGTGTCAGACGGATGCTTTTGGAGCATCAAACTGGTTTTCAGCTTCATAAACGCCACATTTTTAGGACACTGTGTCAGGTTAAAAGTGTTTTTCAGTATTCCCTGTATTCTGTTATGCTTCTTCAAGCTTTCAAGAGCTAGTCATGTGTGACCATTTGGCAGCCATCTTTGGAACACTCCAAAGGCAGCCATTTCCATACAAGCGACTATCAACTTGATTGGGGGAAAGAACAAAATCTCCAAAACTTTTTGTCAAAATTACAACCAAAGAACATATTTCAAATCAGCATTACAATCCAACAACTATGGTGTCATAAATTGTGCTTCTTTAGAGCAAGCTAAAAAAACAAAAACAATTTTACAGGCTGGTACTGGTAATGTGCATGCACAGTTTCATGTTGACTGACAAAAGGCAATGTCTGTAAAAGGTGATTAGCTCTTTAACCTGTGAGACAGAACTTCCTTTTCTACATCCGTTGGCTGTTGGGCATTCCAATTTCTCCCATTTATGTTAATATTATTACTCTGCTAAACTGTCTCATCTTTTATTCTTTGGCTGCGCTGCTTGAGAGGTTTTTTGAGGCACTGACTACCCCCCACTGACGCAACTCATAAAAACGTATAGTTACACATACTTCAACCTTAAATTGCTCCAATGGTAGAAAAATATTTCTGTTACGGAATTTACATACAGGTCAGGAGCCATGATTACTTGTTCTTTTCTTGTTCATTATTATTATTATTATTATTAGTAGTAGTAGTAGTAGTAGTATATAATTAATTGTAGTAAATTAACAACCTACAATTCCAGTGTTTGATTTGAACCCTCTGGGGTCTGAGGGTATTTTGGGCCCTGAAGAAGTTTTGACATGCCTTGACATTTGTGCTTTTTTCAGTTGCTTAAAAACATATTAATGGCTAAAGTCTGATAACACTGTATTCAACACAAACTGGGCTACAATAATATGTGAGCAACATGTGTGTACATGTTTGTATTTTTGAGAAAATAACTTTTATGCTTAAAATTTTAAGTCACTGAAATAAGGTCATGTAACACATACTAAACATTTGTCCACAAGACTTTTGAGAACTGGATGTTGTAGCCTAGAGTTTTTGATACAAAATGATGTGAAAACCATCCTGATCACTCATTCATACAAAACAATATAGTAATTGAACTATTGTAAGACAATTTTAGTGTTGAAAGGTAATATGCAAGGAGGCGTGAATGATCATGAATATTTAGGTAATTCACACCTGAGAGACAAAAGACCATGCCCTGGGCCCATCAATCAGGGATAGAGAATGAATGTGAGGCGATTTAATGATCCAAATCAAGTTTTAAGTTAAAATACTATATCTAAAGACTCAAATCTGACTATATATTTTCTTTACATAAAGCCTTTACTTAATTTTAGACCTACACTCTTCTGCTCACCAAGACTGGATTTATTTGATCCAAAATACAGAAAAAACATTGATATTCTGAACTCTTTTTACAATTTATAAGAACAGTTTTCTATTTGAATATATTGTAAAATGCAATTTGTGATCAAAGCATAATTTTCCGCATCATTACTGCAGTCTTCAGTGTGACATGATCCTTCAGAAATCATAATAATATGCTGATTTTCTAATATGGGCATATTTAAAGTGCATTTTACTCATTTAACCTGAACACATATTTGCAAGCACAAGCTTTGTTGATGATAATGAGGCAGCATAAAAACTAGTTAAAATATAATCTAAACATTCTTATTATTTTTTATCATATTACATATCATATTTATATAATAGAGCATTCTATAAATACATGCTTTAGCCGGAACAGCATTTAAATTTAACTAAAACTTGCTTATTAGGACATATTTAAAATGTCAATACACTGAATCCTGGCTGGCAAGTCTGGAAACAGTCACACTAGTAAAATATGTTCAAGTTTATATAAAATATCATGTCAACTAATGAAAACTAATTGACTTACTCGTCCGAAATTGTATCCTCAGCTGGATCAAGTCTCTCTTCAGAATCAAACATTCATCTGAGTCCCGCTCTTCTTCTGAGGAAAATGTTAACTCTTCCATACATTCCTGTAGCTTTCTCACTTGTGTATCATTGCAAACGTGCAGAAAACTGAATGGATTTTGTTTACATTATAACTCGCAGTCGGGGGGGCATGTACATTTGATTTGATCATCTCAGCACATGAATGGCGCACTCTGCTGGTGGGTGGGATCACATTACAGATAATTAGATGAACCGGTAAAAACTGAACATCGCTTTGTTTCAAACAGATTGCATTGCAGGAGAATATTTGTTTTAAAAAGTTATTGGTTTATTAAAAAGTAGACATTTAAAGCTTTCTTTAGACATATGTTTCATGTTTATGTGATAAGTATTCACAGAGTTTCAGTTCATTTTTGTGGCCTGTTTCTGAAATATGCTCGTGAACACAGAGACTTCTGAAAGCTCACCCTTTTTATTTTCTTTATTTTACAAAAGCACAATGTTTCATTGTTATTATGAGTGTACACAAATAAAAGTAGACCCTTTATAGTCTCTAATGATGTCTTATCTTATAAAAATTACGGAGTATTTTAAGTTGTTTCTGCTGTAATGATGGATATATCCAGTAGGACGCGCCGGCGTGTCCGTCGACCCCAGAGGGTTAAGGACATTTTCATTAATTTTCTTATATGATAAAAACATTTTGATACTGTGCTGGGTCCTGAAACAAAACCAGCTGAGAACCACTGCTCAACACTGAGAATTACATCAGGTTTAAAGTTCACCAATGGACCTTTAAAACTTTAATCAATTTCATGGTAAACATAATAGGATACAGTTTTTTATATTTGTTTGTACTCCAATACATTAAATGCAGTACATACAGGGATCTGAAGGAAGGTCATTTTCTAGATGTTATTGGCCCTTTAGATCACACTTTTAACCAGTCGCAGTGGGATGCCACACACTACCAGATAAAATTCCCCTGTAGTGCCCCCAGGAGTGAGTTATTTTTTTCATGTGACACTGCACAACCGGTAGAGGTGGGCAGAGTGTAGATGAGTATTGTTTTATTATTTTATTAAAATGTTTGATTTCCTGTCATAATAAAATAAAATATTGTATAGAAAATAATGGGTTATGTCTACTGTACTCATTTTTATAGCTGTAAAAAAAATTAATAAACAAATAATATCAGCTGTCCGGTTTGCCTATATGCACTGTTTGTGTGTGTGTGTGTGTGTGTGTGTGTGTGTACGTGTGTGTGTGTGTGCAGTTTATGTTTTACAAGTGCCGATGTAAACAGACTTTCCTGTGTGCATCGGATAATCATGCTCATTCAGCACGTGTTCATTGTGAGTATACGATTCTTAAACTTTTATTGTGGTGCTTTTGTGATAGTTTGGCTGTCTGTTTCAGAAAACAAAAATTTGATATGCATGAAAAGACTGTTTGAGTTGCTGTTTGTGTGAATAAAAACTACATCTGCACCTAATAAGAAGACATGGCTGCGTGCATGGGAAGATCGTGTTTAGATATGACAGCTGTGCATATACAAGCTGTGAACTGTTATTGTGGTACTTTGGTGATAATTCATAGTTTCATTCATAAAATAAACATATGTGTTTAAAAGGACTTTGAGTAACTGTTTGTTTGAAGAATGACAACCACTACTCATCTAAACAAATGGCAGCACGCATTTGAGGAAGATCGCATTTGATGTTTTGACTGTGCATATAAGAGCTGTAAACTTTTTATCATGGTACTTTGGTGACAAGTTGGATGCCTATATATAAAATAAATGTATTCCTTGGCTTAAAAGACTGTATGAGTAACTGTTTAAGCGAATAAAAATGACAGATGCTTGACCAGCGCACCCTGTTTCAGCCCAAAACACAATTTGAATCTGGTAGCTTGTCACGTAACTGATTGATACAGAAACACATATGTGTGATGCCTGTGACAGTAACCAAGACTCAAAGATGGTGGTTAACCCAAATGCAGGTATTTATTGGAACAAACTCAAACACAGACAGCAATTAGCAGTTGAGTGAAGAATGAGCAGATCGATTCAGGAACAGATAACAGTACTTAATGGTGGTTATTGTATTTGCAGTTTTAAGTATTACTTGGGCTGGAAAATCACACTAAGGAAAGGAGACGCAGGAGAGGAGACTTGGAATAAACTTGTCGAGGGAGCACGCTGGAATTGTGTCTTAAGATTCAGGTAAATAGAAGGTAAGTGAGTCTGCAATGATACCAGATGAAGAATGAAGGGAGAGTGGAGAGTTATATAGAGGAGCTGACTGTCACGGTGACTGGAGGCAGGTGAGGGTGATCAGTATTCAGGGGAGCGGGAAGGTTGAGTGTTTGTGGCGGGAAGGTCAGGTGGATCCATGACAATGCCACTCTACGGGGCCCAGATATTAACCATCACATATGTGTGACGGTACATATGAAAGGGTTAAACAGTACATTCCTTTGTTCTTCCTAGTAAAAACCCTCAACAGAGTAATTTATTTTTTATAAATATTTTAATGTATGTTTTTATTTATTTATGACATAACAGTTTCATTGAAAAATATTATGTTACTATAACATTATGCAGGAAAAATGCATCTTTCTCCATTGGCGGTCAACCAAAAGCAAACTTTGTTGTTTTGCCAACAAAAGATGTGGGAAGCATTTTCTCCACCATTTTAAAAGTTGACAGGCCTATTTATTTTACTTTCCTTCCTTACTATGCATATTTATATAGTTAGTCTCATGTTATTACTTTCATTTAGCATTGCGTTTTCCCTAAAGTTCATGACTCTGTCACAACAGATATGCAACCAATTTTTGGGTCTTGATGTATCAGTTGAGAAACACTGTATTGGACCTCATTTGGCACTACGACCTGAAGACTACCACAAAAAGCATTAAGCTTGATAATATGTCAAACAATTACTTGATATTCAAAATGTATTTGCATCTTGAGCAATCAGGTGTGCAAGAGCATTAAAGTTCCTCTCTGACAGATGGAACACCCATTTGAGCTGTAAAAACAGCTTCCTGATCTTGATTCTAAAACAATGGGTAGTCGAGATCATTTAGATCAGATAACCTTTCATGTTAAACCAGGCTTAAAAGTATTTTTTTCATGGGTTGATAACTATGACTGTGTCAGAGATGTGTGTAGCAGTATATATTACTGTATATATTATAACTTGAAATGTTTGAAAGCTCTGTTTCATCTCATTGGCACAACACACAAGTATCTGTTTTTAAAATGCTTTATCAAACTCAATGACGACCTAAAGGCACGGTTTGTTTCCTTTGCTCTTTTAGCAATTTGGAAAAGCAAGAGCAGTCAGCAAGTGACACCATGACAGTTGTTTTGAAGTAACCTCAATTACTACAGCTCAAGTGTGACAATGAATGTTGCACGTACATGTTAATGCACCTGGCATATGGTTCAACACACCTGTGAAAACTAAACCTCAGAGAACATAGAGTGTGTTTGCTCTGCTACAGTGATCAGATCAAAACATCTGCCCCATGTGGCCAACAGGTGAGGTAAGACTGATAAATTCCTTCAGAGACATGGTGATGAGAGGGGCTTGCATGGATGAGGATTAGATGCAGTTGGGGACTAAAGAAGGAATGATACACCCTGGGGTGACTGTGGGTAAAGGTCTTTTTTATGCATGAAAGAATGTTAGCAAAATCTGAGATTCTCCCAGATTTACTGTGTTGTCAAATAATTTAAAAGATCTTCTTCTACATCAAAAAGCATTGGTAGTACCATGGGTACAGTGATGGTAGCATAGAGTAATGCAGTGGTACAGTGCATCAATATATGGGTGATGTTTCATTTAGTGGAACAGTGATAGTGTGAAAACTGTTTAACAAGACTTTACTTTCTAGAAATCGACAGTGCAAAAAGTGCCCAAATTTGAAGAAACAACCGTATATAAACATACAGTAGATTGGAGAAGTTGCTTTATTATCCATGATTTCAAACAGTTAAAACTTACTTTAATAGGTACATTGAAAAAAAAAAAAAAAACAGCATTGCTGGTGCTGTTGATAGTCCTTAAACCCATTTTGAGTTTATTGTTGTTCAGGTGTGAGCTAATGTGTTCTAGAATTAAAGTGTGTGTTAACTTGGAGCGACAATTTTTGATGGCTAGTGAGCCATAGCTCTTTACCAGACTCATCGTGTGAGTCTAGTTAATCTTAAATAGGAGGCTGTAGGAGATAAGGTCCCATTTCCTTATTCCTGTAATGATTTTCTCTTGTTTATATTTAGTTAAGGAGATAGGGAAGTTGTTTTGGCTATTCTCATCTCCGAATCTTTCGCTTCCTTTTTCAATATACATTTTCAATAAATTCAGCTTTATGATTTTTCTGGTTGTGGTGTAACTTTTAGGTTGTGTCCTCACAACTAGACAGGATGTAACATTTAGTGAGGCCTTGTCTTCACTAAATCTACTTTGGCCTCGGGTGAGTAATTTTTCTGGTTTGTTTGGCTGTTGGTGTGGGAGAGGAAGTATTATTGTAGGGTTAAATGTAGTTTGATCTGGTAGCGTTTGTTTTGCACCCAATTGTAGAAGAATTTGACAAATGTAGAAAAGACGATCTACTCCAGATAGCTCGATTCTTCAAAATTGCAGTTTCGCAGTCTGATGCTAAACATGTCATTAAAAATGAGCTTTTGAATAAACTTGTTTAAATTAATGTTTTACCAGCACAGTTCGAGGATGTGTTGGAGAGGCCGCTGCTATGAAGACCCTCTCTGACACCAATCCTGCGGTGTTGGGCTATGACCTTTTATTAGCGATTCAATTGTAAGAGCTAGAGTTGCAAGTTAAAAGATAAGAACATGAGAATCAGCTCCTTTATTGGGAGGTGCCAGTGGATGCTTCTGCTAACTCAGGTGAAGCTTTGGCAATACCTGCAGCAGAGTTTGATGTTAGCAAATATATAAAACTGGTACCTCCCTTTGAAGAGAGAGCGAAGTTTATTGGCCTCAAGTAATGTGGCCGCTTTTATTACAATGCAAACTGGTAGGTAAAGCACAGGAAGTGTGTTCTGCTTTGCCTGTCGAAGAGAGTTTAGATTATTATTTAGTTAAAAAGGCTGTTCTAAGAGTTTACTAATTAGTGCCAGAGGCTTATCGCCAACAATGTAGTGCCCATTGGAAAACAGCAGAACAAACCATTGCAGAATTTGCAAGAGAAAAGGGAGTTTTTTTTTAACAAGTGTTGTGTGGCCAGTAAAGTCACAAATTTTTCCAAACTATGTGAGTTTGAGCTTTTGGAAGACTTGAAGGTCTGCTTATTGGAGAGGGTAGTAGTGTACTTAAACGAGCAGAAAGTAACGTCATTAGTAAATGCTGCTGGTATGGCTGACGGATATTAACTAATCCATTAAACAGTTTTTCCTTTCTGAAAGTGAGGAGAAACATGTTTCTCCAGCTGTTAAGTTTTCAGTCAAAGGGAATGCCCATGTTTTTTTCTTCTAAACATTGAAGGAGTTATATACATGAGAACAAACCTTGTACTCTTCCCAAACCCATTCGACTGATAAGATGCCATGTTTTTACTGTCGTAATCCATCTCACCTTATAGCTGATTGCAAAATGTGGAAGCATGCAAATTCGATGTTATTGTCAAATTCGCTCCACCTATCACAGAACATGAACCGAGACGTGACCTGTGTTTATTCAGAAAAGTAAAGCAGGTTCTGTAAGAGTTTTGCTGATATTGCATGCCTTTTAACCAATCTTAACCAGGTGCATCTCGAGTGTGTTGACGGTTTTTGTGAAGTGCTCCAGTGTTTTCCGCTTCATATTTCAGGTTGCCGAAGGTAGACGCAAGAGCTGCTGGGGCTAGATCCGTGTTGGTAAAGGAAGATAACCTAACCGATGTTGTTGAAAGATGCTACAACAACAAGACCAACAAATGGCATTGTTGAACATGCTGTCCCACACCTGCCTACGTGTTTTTTCCAAGTATAAACCAAATGTTAACCACAAGTTAACATTTTCAATGACTTGCCATAGCCAAGCCACACATGGCTCTCAGCTATGTGTTGCCATATACCTCAATGTCAGTTGAGAGAAAATTCCCTCCAATTCTAAAGCTTTAGTAAAACATATAAGGTGAAAGTCTGGCCCACATATGTTTAGACATGTCAGATCTAGGCCAGATGTGACAGATAACTTCCACTTTTGGCCCAAAGGTTCTTGCTATCTGGGCAACTTTCTCCATCTTTGATCTTCAGTTTAGAGGTGTGTTCGGATTAAATTTTATCTCGGTTTACAGATCAGTGAGATTTGCCTTTTTCAGTCATAGGAGGAGTTGAAAAGAAAGGTGTCAAGCTGGACAATTTTGCACTTTCTTTCATGTGCTGATCCAACATTGGTCACGGTAGATCACGTGATATTGGCTTTTTTTATTGCAGACAATGTGGAATTTAGATTAAATTTGCTATAAATATAAACATCATGCACTGTAATAAGAACACAGATTTTTGAAAGTGAAAATGAAGGTGTCAGAATAAACAGCTAGGTTCTGGCAAACTACCATACTAATCTTAATATTTCTGCCATAGATTGATACAGTAGTAGTAAGAGTAGGAAGTGTAAAATGTCATTGTTGTTATGTTGTGAGTCTAACCAAACTCGAATAAGCTGTGTTGCGTTGAGGTGATGCAACATTTTTAACCAACATGTACTGCTTCAAGTTTGCAGCCAATCAATTTGCGCAGCACTGCTTATAGTCGAAGACACCCTAGGATTAGTTCACGCATGTGCACAAATGAGTGATGTTTGCAGTGAACAGATAATCACGTGAAACACAGAGAGATTTAGATTAATTTCTCACAAGAGAGTCAGCGGTATTTACCTCTCCCCTTAAGTCCGATAATTAGGAAAATGTAAAAAAAGTGCACCTTAAAAGAGAAAAGACTTCAGCATCTGTTAGTGATCTGTTACCCAGAATGAAACCTGTTCAGGGGCAGGGGCAGAAGGGTGGCACGGGGTGGCAGCTGCCACTATAAAACTTTGATTTGCCACCC